>JAJTUV010000180.1:2290000-2853312 GCA_021653895.1 Mastomys natalensis
CAGTAACAAATCTAGATGAACACATTAAGACAAATGAGTGAATCTGAAAGATAGAGTAACTCAACACTATTTAGAACCTCAGATTTGAAAGTGGGGGCATACTAGTTTTCAGAATTGTTTCCCCTACTTAAGGAAAGATTATATTTTGCTGCCCTATTGGCAACCATCTGGGGCATGTACACTGCTCTGGCCAATAAGAAACTACTCCATGGCACTAACGTTATGCATATTTGGGGAAAGGCTATGGTAGAATATACAGTTCCTACCTTTAGGAGTATCTGTAAAGAATTACACAAAATGAGATGGGAATACAAAGAATCAATTACTCTGCCACAGTGGTTCTCAGCCTTCGTAATGCTGCAACCATCTAACACAGTTTGTATTATGAGGATCTCCAACCAAAAAGTTATTTTCATTGCAACTTCATAACTGTAATTTTGCTACTGTTATAGACTGTAATGTAAATCTCTGTGTTTTCTGATACTCTTAGGCAATCCTTATGAAAGAGCTATTTGACCCTCAAAGGAATTGTGACCCACAGGTTAAGGATTGCTGTTGCCCTAGTAGAATGTCTGCGGTGAGCAGTAAAATGTGGGCTTTAATCCTGCTCTTTCTGATTATTAGTCCAATGCCCTCAACTCTCCCAATCTCTAGTTCTGCATCTGCAAACTAGTGAGGGGCATTGTTTTCTAAATTTTAAGTTGTTCTAATCCTGAGCTTTCCTGTTTCTGTAACAAAGAAGCATGTTGATGTGTCATTTATGTGTGTATATACATATACATACATATATATGAATATATACACGTACATATATGTATATCATGTTGATGCATCATATATAATAAAAACACAAATTCCAAAGATGAAAAAAAAAAAAAAAAAACCAAGGGGCTGGAGAGATGGCTCAGTTGTTAAGAGCACTGACTACTCTTCCAGAGGTCCTGAGTTCAATTCCCAGGTGGCTCACAACCATCTATAACGGGATCTGATGTCCTCTTCTGGTGTGTCTGAAGACAGCGACAGTGTACTTATATAAATAAAATAAATAAATCTTAAAAAAAAAGCAAAGCAAGCAAACCAAAAAACCCAAACAACACCTAAAGTCTTGACTATCTCTACACTTAAATGTTTCCTTTTTGGCTGTTTTCATGTACTCTGCCCTTACACCTGTTCTTGGTTATGGCAAAAGCAACTATAAAACCTCTAGGGATGGGAAAACTCTGACCTGAAGTGATTTCTGGGTGGTGTCAGCAGTTTCTGAAGCCAGGGCCCCGAAAGCATCAATGAGTCCATTGTTCTGGGCTTGATCCGAGGCATACAGATGCTTTCCACCTAAAATGTGAATGAATAGGCTACTTTGTTTTGTAGAACAAGAGTACTTGTCATAATTTAATGATTAACAAGGTAACAGTTCAAATAAAGTCAATGTTTCCATATGGATTAAAGTAAATTGTCAGAAAGCCTTTAAGGTCATCTTTGAAATGTTAGTTTAGTTTATTTCATCATAACTGCAAAGCAAAAACGACATTATTATCTTAGTATAGCAACCTCAGTTGCATGAGGTGCTTCAGCTGGTTATAGATAATGAAAGGCACTAGATTCTGTATATTTAAGTTCACAGACTTTTGTATAGCTCTTTAGGGGAATTATGAACCCTTATTTACATCATTTAGATCTTTCTCAGAGGAAAATAGATTAGAAAATTGGAAAGATGAAAGAATTGCTGTATCAAGGTATCTTGACAATAACTGGATATTGGTTAGAATATTTGTGACAGCAATAGATTGTAAAATGACCATAAAAGTAATTGGAATGATAGAAGTTTGTATAACCAGCCACAAAAAAAATCCCCAGGTATATATATTTGGTACCATGAAAGCCAAATTAGTATAATGATTGATACTTGTACTACTGGTTTTGTATCCTCTACCATGTTTGAGAAGGTACTAGAAGCATATAATCAGTTTGCATCACATCTGTATATTAAAATAAGTTGCCATAGCTAATGTTAAACAAGTTACCATAGTTTGTATTTTCTCATTGTCTTTTAGTCCTGGAAAATCTCAGACTTTGTTCAAGGCCTGTCTCGGGAGCCCCTTGATTTCATAAACCTCCTTCCCCCTCCTTCTTCACTACAACATTTTGGGAGCATGGAAGGCTTGTAAGTCTCAATTAACTTTTATTCTACACTCTTCCTGTTGTGAATGAATGTGAACTATGTGTTTGGGTTGACAGTTTATGTGTCTTTTCCAGCCAACTGGACAAAGAATGTGATGAGAACAAAGGTTGGGTCTGTTTGACTCTTTTCTCCGATCCCTGGCCTGGCTCTTGCAAAATTGAGCTTAGAAGAAGTAGTTGAATATCAGCTCTACATTTATACACAACAATTGAAAGTCTGTAATGTAGAGATCATGTTTTACCTGTTAAACTGCTCATGTTTGCTACAGCTAAGTCGGCTGATGGTCCCAAGGCGATGAAATGAACTACAGCCCCACTGTCTTTCACCTTGCCAATACAGTTTCTGGCTGTGCTGTCCTCCCCATCACTCAACAGCAAGATCTCAGTCCCATCTGTTTGGTATCCTCCACGATTAAATACCTGCAAGCATAATTCAGAATACCATTATCATACTAGATCAGTTATCCTGATGGAAGGTTAGAAGAAAGAAACAATAGAAAAATTATAGGATAGATGTAATTTCTGTTTTAGATTCATAGGGTTTATCCTTAATAATCCTTGAAGAACATAAACAATTTTTCTGTCTTTCCCCAGTACAGAAGGTATTTGTTCAATTGAAAGAGGGGTGGGATCAGAAGTTAGGAAAAATTCCCATGAATTAAATGACATCTGACCCTGGAAAACCCAAGCAAATAGATACTTAAAATATGGAACACATTTTCTTCACCTGCTATCCTCTGGCAAATTAGTCAGTTTATATAAAATTGGACATATATACAGCCAAGTGCAGTAAGAAACCACACCAGCATTAAAGGATAATGGACTCCGAATTAGAAAACCCTTGAGTACTTAGATAACAGGGGACTAATGGTCTAAGCACGTTGAAGTTGCAGATTCGACAGGGTCTTGTTCATCCCATGCTGACCTCGGATGGTCTAGCCAAAGATGATCTTGAAATTTTGATCCTTGCGCCTCGATTTCCCAAGTGCTAAGATAGCATATACATCAAGGTTATTTTTTCCTGTGTGTTTTGTCTAGAAACTTTTAAGATTGGTTATATTAAAATCAGGAGGCAAGTAAGAACAGTAGAACTTCACTTTGCCCTAAAAGCAAAACAAAAATACACGCGCAGTGGGATTTTTACCTGAAATGCAGCCTCGATTCCAGAACAGATGGACGTCCCTCCATTGGCAAGTGTAGGTAAGGTTTGCAAGAGCTGATTTCTCTCGACGTCACCATTTATTTGGATCAGCTCACTCTTAATAGTGGCCTGGCTACTAAAGTGTACCATCCCTACCCGGGCCTTGTTTTCAATTATCTGGCTTAGAAAGTATTTTGCTCCTTGGTTCATTCGATTGAGGCGATTATAAGACTGAGTGAAAAATGATAAAAAAAAAGAAATGAGTGGTTTTCAACTGGAAGATGAGAGCAGATCTCATAAAAGAATGTTTGGGCTTATTGACAAGAACTGGACAACTATTAATTTGTACTATGGAAGAAAACAATTATAATTTTAACTGGTAAATTAATAAATGTGGTTATATGTAACATGGGACACAAGAAGAAGTTCATCTCTTTCTACTTGAAGCTGTTCCCAGTGGCTAAGTAACCAAGTTAAGGTGGGGGTTGGGTTGAAGCTAAAGCAATGATTCACACTTTAGAGCCACAATTCACCCCATAATTATTCCCATTGAGATAAATTCCTAACCCAGGGTTCAAGAACTCAGCCGGACTCTCTTGATCTCCAAATGTAACTGAGCTGTGTAGTTCAGCAAGGACCCTACTGAGCTACTGTTAACTCTCAGAAGGCCCGCCTACCCTGCCCCTTCTACTTCTAGCTTTTCCCCTGCTTCTCCACCAGTGGTGTGACTGCATTGGCTTTCTGATAACTACTTGGTAACCATGTCTCTCTTAACTAGATGACTGCCAGGACATGCATGTCACACATTTATTTTCTCTAGATCCTCCCTGCAACCCATACCCAAACTGGTTTGCCAACTTACTGAACCAAATCAAAACAAAATCTCCTACATATCTATGATTTTGCTTTGCCTGCTCACCTATCTCTCTTCTGATTTTTATTACTTTTTTTTTTTTGGTATAGTGACTGTGTGGGTGTGCAAGAATACTTTTACCACAGCATACATGTCATATCATGTAGAAATGAAAGAACAACTACAGGACTAGTGCTTGCCTTCTATCATTTGAATTCCAGAGTTTGAACTCAAGTTGTTAGGGTTAGCCGAAAGGCCTCTGCCCACTGAGCTATCTTTTCTGCCTTTATCATAATAATCATCATTATCATTGTCATCATCATCATCATCATTTATTATTATTATTGGTGTGTATATGTGTGTGTATGTCATGGTGACTATTGTGTCTATGTGAAGGTCAGAAGATAATTTTGAGGAGTCAGTCTCTTCTGATTTAGTAGAGACACTCATTTGATATTGATAGGATATTTTACCTGCTGAGACATTCCACCAGCCCTACTTTGCCTTTAAACACAGATCTACCAGGACCCTATCTGGGGTAGTCTATTCATCTCTCAATTGGCAGTCTCTTTTCTCCTCAGTGACATTTCCCAGGCTACTCATGTGTAGTGATTTTGAGCATCCTTCTGTCTTCCATGAAATCCCATGTCACTGTGGCTCACTTTGTCAGTCCCTCTCATTTGTTGCCCTTTCAATAACCATCTTCCCTTACTTGCTGACAATTTAATTTCTGCGTTAGCACATCTGTCCCACCCCACAGTGCAGTCACTGAGTGCTTTATCATATTACACCTGCTTGTTTGTGGCTCATATTCATTTTAGCAGCTACCTATTGGTCACACATATATTATAAACTCTGGATCGGATGAGGTTCTAGTTCTGAGTGGAACTCCTAGTCTAGTTGGGAGAGGCACAGGCAGTATCAAGAAAATATACAGAACCAGAGATATGCAAAAAGCAGTTTTAAAATTGGCAAAGCTCCTATGCAGAACCCCAAGAGTCCATCTCTTCTCTTGATGAAAATGAGTGTCTCTACTAAATTGTGGAAGACAGGAATGACTTACATAGGTAGGTGATGCTGAGACAGAGAGAAAAACATTTCTGAACTATAACAATATATGATTTTTTGGGGTGTTTTATGAGACAGGGTCTAACTATGCAACCCAACTGACTTTGAACTAACCTAGTCCCCCAAATGCTAGGACTACAAGAACATACTTCGATAGCTCATCTTAAATGAACTGAAACTTCTCAAGTACATGTAGCTCTGTTTTCAAAGTCTAGCACACTGCTTGCTATTCACTGCATGATAACAGAAGGAAGAATGACTTCATATTGTCATTTGTTCTTCCTAGTAATGCTTTTCTTTTCATGTATGAGGAGAATACTTGAACATTTGAGAAATAAGATGACATCATGTGGGCATTCTGCTAATCGACCCTGCTGCTTGAGCTGAAATGAGTTTAAGCATACACTGATATACCCTATTCTCATTTCTCTTAAGCATTTTATATGAAGGATTCATGGTTGAAAACAATTTCCTTTCAGTATCTTGTTCTGACTAAAGTCTGTGAGAGTTCTCCTCATTCAGCTATAGATTTTCTGGATCAAACACAGATACCCTTAGGTTAGCTCTTTGTAGATATGTTTCTCTAAGTATAATCTTTTTTTCAATATCTTTCAGGTCATGATCTCAGGAAGAAATAGTGTTTTATGACATCATAAAATTAAAAAAGCCACATAACAAGTGGCGTTTAGGGTGTGTGTTTGTTATTTGGTTATCCCTATTTCTATACTCAAAACAAAAACAAACAAACAAAAAGGAGCCCATGAACTCACAGACATACTCCCAGACACATCAAGAACCAGGCACACAATTCTTTCACTGATCCTCAGCAGAGAGAAGAAGGGTGGAGAGGGTGGCGTCTCCATGGGCGTGCTGTTTTTAAAATCCTCAGAACTGCTGATTACTTCCCATGTGCTTCTGTAATTGCACTTCGTATTATGTAGAGTTGGAGCATCTCGATTATGGTTTTCTTCTTTACAGAATGCAGTCACCTAAAATTGTAGTAAAGTGTAGAAAATTACTATTTCATGTATTAAAAAATGATCTGGAAAACAGAGACAGTATGTCCAGTGTTAGAATGTAAAAGTAATTATGCTGCTCTAGCAAAGTGGCGTAGTTGATCCTTTGCTAAGGTCCAGGACCTCACTAGCCATGGATGCTGGCTACGTGGAGAGCACCAGGGACTTTTCCTCCTAGTGAGTGGGCCTCAGGTTCAATTAGACAGCTGTTGGTTGCCAACACATGAGTGCTGTATATTGCATCTCTATGCATATCTTTCCATGCTGACCATTGTGGTTTATATATATTGCAATGGGAGAACTCTTTAATTGCTTCATTCCCTTGGCAGCGTGCATAGTATTTTCTGGAACCATGAAAACTAGACAGCAGGAAAGAGACTTTCTGGTCAAACCCACCTCAAGTCATCTGAGTCCTATGTCTTAAATGTGTGCTGTATTCAGCAATAGGGGCTAACCGAGCCCCTACACAAGAACCACAGAGTGACAAAATTCCTTTACCCTACAGAAGAAACCTTTCAAATGATTGATCAGGGTAGTCCTCCAAGTGACTCTAAAACATAGAGATAGATTATTGATGGAACCTTGAATGCCTTTCAGGACTTAAGAATTAGCCCCAACAGATACATTTACATTACAGTGTCTGTATCTATGACTTTAGGAATATCATGAAGAGGGAGTAGAAAGATTGTAGGAGCCAAAATACAAGGAATCTTCAGTGAAGCAGTCTCTCCTAGAAATAGCTTCACAGAGAAGACTAAAACAGTGGCATAACCCATGGTCATGTTAACATGGTAGAGAAGACTTTCAAAGGTTCCTACCTCTAGACAAAGAACCACTGGCAGCTGATCACTGCTGGGAGAAGGAGGGTTAGCCTCTCCCTGGGATGAGCCCCCTTATTGGTTGTCCAATGCTGAATGGTGTCTTTGAACCATATATATACCACTAATGAAAACAGACTTAGCAATTTTTATTAAATACATTTGTGCACACACATGCACACATATGAATGTATGCAACAGTAGTTATCAAAGAAAAAGTTGTTGTTGAGAGTCGGGGGCAAGAGTGGTCTGAAGGAGGCTATCTGTGAGGGTTAAATTTTGATTAAAAATATTTTAAAAAAAATTAAAGGAGAATATGTATTGTATTTAGCAAATATGCATGCTCAAGTAAAATACTATTAACACTTAAGTAGACTTATCATTATAATAGTTAACAATAATTATCTAGATATTAATAGACAATAGTGTTAATAATATATAATAGAGGATGAATACTTACTGGATATCAGTTAATGTTCAATAAACTCTACATTAACATATTCAATCCTCATGTCATGCTTAACATCCATTACTCCAGTAGAGCACTTGCCTAGCAATGTGTAGCTTCTTACTTTCATCGCCATCATCATCATGATATTGTAAAATTAGTGATATTAGACAAATCCTTTGATTATAGATTTTGGACACGGTGACTGGTATACTTACAGAATCAATACTTTGCATGAACATTATAGATGACTTTTCTGATTGAACTTTATCAGGGAAGAATTGACAATCCTTTTCATATAACTTTGTGGTGGAATTCGTTCTGCACCTTCTGGTTGAACAGCTGCCCCCTTGGCATGTGTGGACTCTATTCATACCTGTGATACTGTGGAGCACCTGAAAATATGGAAGTGAATCTAAGAGACAACTTAGTCATTCATTTGAAAAGTGGTCCTGTTCCCACTGAGCTTTGTGGCATGGTATTTCTTGAATATATGCTATGAACTTCCTACACTGATGGCAAAGGTTAAGAGGGCCAATCAAAGTAATCATTTGTTTTTAAGAAACTGTAATTGAAAAAAAAAAGAACCCAAACCCAAGGGGTATCTCCAGTCATACACAGTGGGGCTCTCAACTGGAATAAAAGCTGTGGGTCTTTTCCTTAGACAGTCCCGTGGCTGGCCTTGTACTAACTCTCTGTAGGCACCTGGTTGACAGAACCTGTGGACCATTTATACTTGGTGCTCATTGCAGTCTTCTTTTCCAGGAAGACATCCTCTCAAGAGCATCACATAAATACATGTGCCTTGACTAATCAAGGAGCATCTTTTTATCTAGAGGACAATGTGACTGGAATCAGAGAATGAGGGACTGCCATTATGGAAAGAATATGGAATAAAGAAGGATTGATGTGTGCTATTCCATGGGAGACTTATAGCCGGCAGAGATCAGAACAGATACACCAGGCTTTAGCCAGAATGCTTCTCATTGGCTTGCAGTTCAAGTTCAGTAAGTGAATTATAAGTGAGTTCTGGCATGTATGGGAGAGCTGTGTAAATAAAAAGCGTCAAGATGCCAAACAAACAGCATTGAAACTGTGTATATTTTTGCACAGTCATTGTCTTCAAGGAAAATGGTCTAAATAAGCATAAAAGAGACTTGTGATATTGCGTCTGTTATCTGCCTTGGACAAAATATGGATGCTTGTCATTGGAAAGAACTATAGGGCAGTTAAAGGCGGAGGCCATTTAAGGGTACTTAGGAGTCATGCCATGCCTTGTTGCTTCGATTTTCTTTGATGGAGCACTGTAGAATGGCTGGTCTTCGTTGTACTCATCAAATACTCCCCAGCGAAGGTGGGCCCATTCATGAACCAATGTCTTTCCTGTAAGACATTTTTTTTTCAAATACATAATCATAATTCAATTGGTAAATCCTGTGTCTCAAAAATTTCCAGGCTGCTGAGATGGTTCAGTGGGTAAAAGTGCTTGCCACCAAACCTGACAACCTGAGTTCAGTCCTTGAACCCATGTGGTAAGGGGCAAGACCTAACTCTCAAGTTATCTTCTGCCCACCACCCCAACCTTGCAGAGAAAGAAAGAGAGAGAGAGAGAGAGAGAGAGAGAGAGAGAGAGAGAGAGAGAGAGAGACAGGGAGACAGAGAGACAGACAGGAGAGAGAGAGAGAGAGAGAGAGAGAGAGAGAGAGAGAGAGAGAGAGAGATTACATTTGGGTTTAGGTTTTTTCACAACTCTCAAAGTTTATATTTTGTTTATTAAAAGGCTTTTCATTAAATGGTACTCATAGCTATAAAGAATATTAATTTTTTATTCCACAGCATGTTAAATCAATGAAACATTATGGAGCATATGTCACAGTCACAGTAAATTAGGATTTGATTTTCAGTTCATGGAGAGTCAAAGGTCTCCCATTAGTTTATGGCTTGCCAAGTACCAACCCGGTCAAACAGTCTAATCAGATATACAGAACTCGGCTATACAGATATTTTGAGGGTGCAACTTTAGGAAAAAAAGAAACAGACTAAATATGTTCCTGAAGGAGTTGATATTGAAGAAAGATATAGATGTGCGATTGTAGATTATGTAGATTACATTGGCTATTGTATCAAGAATTTGGTGAATTTTGAGAAAATTTAAATGGCTTGGGATAAGCACCATAAAATAAGTCACGTGTTTAATGTCACAAAGCCAATAGAGGAATCAAGATCTGGACCCATGAATTTCTGTTCCCATCTGCTTGTTTAATAGAGTGGCTTGCTGCAGCCATGCGATGCTTTAACCAAGATTTCCCACCTGAATCTCCATATTCATTTTGTTTTCTCCCCAGTACAAAGTCAGGGGTGAAGTGGATGTATTCTGCTTTCTCTTCACACTCTGTGAACTGCCGGGTGTAGGGCTCATCTCTGCCCTTGAGGACGGGAGGTGCAATTTTAACATCGGCCTGAGAATGTTTAAAAAGATCATTAACACTTGAAGAACAGAAAAGACAATAGTTAGAAAAACTATGAATCAATAAATTTGTAGCCTAACTAGGAAGCACCAGAAAACACTTTTTTGTTGTTAGCCAAAATATATATATATATATATTACAAAAAAAATTTAAGATACTTACATGCTTGTAACTCTCCTGTTTTGGCCTTCTGTACTCGGTTTTGTTTGGCCAGCTCTCAGGAATTAATATAGATACATTTTTGAAGAAAAATCTTTTTTCTGTAGCTTCAAAAAGGTATGCAGATGCTTTAGTCACCATTTCCTATTATTAAATGAAACAGATATGTAAAAATGATCATGAGAATTGAATCATGTCTCAGGCGCGCTTCTCCGGCGTACCCTGTTACTACAAAGGCAGCCGCTCATCAAGATGTTTCACCAGCAGGCTCTGCCCACCTGTCTAACCTGACTTCTGTCAATCCAAAACTCGCTTCACTCTGCACCTGGAAAGGCTTCTGGGTCCTCTATCATCTTACCTCAAAAGACAGCTTGGGTCAGCATATACTTGGTGATTACAATAATTGATTTATATAGCTATATACCTGGAGTTTAGAGTCCTTTATTTGGGCTCTAATATTTGTGTGACCACTTCTTGGTTGGCTTATGGAATGTCTGAAGCTTGGATACCTTACCCTTAGTAGACTGAAGACACTACTAATTTCAAGAAATGAACCAAAAACAGCTCTAGCAGATGCAAGCTGAGGAGAACAGCCCACAGGGGTCATTATCAGGATGGGGCTTTCTTTCCATCCTCCTGGAAGAGCTGGGAAGGTTGGACACTTAAGAGGGAAGGGTGATAGAAAATCCCATAGCACATCACAGAGCTGTTACTCTGCTATCAATATGAAAATACCTATTCTCCCCCAGTATCTCGAGTCTAAAGCTACTGCAATTTACTAGAGGATTCCTCTCTCCACAGATTCACTGTCTAATCAAGAGAAACATGGATGGAAAGCAGTTAAGGTGACTGTTCCTTATAACCAAGTCTCTCAGAGGGAAGTAAAATATAAACAAATATAAAATAAAATAAATAAAAGCAAAAATATCTTCACTTTGCAGGAGCCATCTGGTTCTCCACTGCTGTGTCTATCAGGACAGACCCCTCTGATGCTTCCAGCCTTAACATACACTTACTGCTCCTGAAGGTCACCATCTCTCACCTGCTGCCCTCTGAGAGTCCAGCACTCTGACTCACATGCTTTGTAAAGAGTGAGCAAACTGATTAGTGAATAAGCACGAGGTTAGTCAGAGTGTCAGAGTCCAGAGGATGAAGGTCCAGTGCAGGAAGGCTGTGAAGAACTCTGAAGTGGGTCAGAAGTTGTTTAGCACACAAAAGAGGAGGATAAAATAATTCTCTTTCTCCCTGGATGCTTTTTTTTTTTTTTAAATGAGAGATATTTAGGCTTCCATGTTCTTCAGGAAGAGAGTGCTCTCTGTACATGTGAGATAATTGAGTCTTGGTGGTTCAAACTGAGTTATGAATTGGTCCAGTAAGCATGCTGTGTACAACTGTGTAGGCTGTGTATTATATAACTCCAAGGGACTGCATTTCCTTGAGAGTCTCCATGGCTTTTCACTCAACTTATCTTAGATAGCAGTGTGTTTGTAGGCCATGGAGAGCTAGCTATCAGAGACCTTATGGGTAACTTTCATCTTCAGGGATACCATGTGCCTAATAATGGTTTCTCGAAGTTTTCTAGCCAGAAGCCCTATGCTATTCCTTCTAAATTCCTCCCCAGAATTCCTATAATGTTTTATTTTATTTTATTTTATTAAAAAAAAAAACCTGAAAAATCAGTGTTTGCAGAAGTGGTCAAGTTTCAAACCCAAAAGGATACTGAACACAAAATACCAAGGAAACTTGAACATGGAGACTATCAAGCCATCAATTATAAAAGTTTTCCAAAATTATTATATATAAGTAGATGATAGCAAGTCACAGAATTGCCTGATGATAGAGGACTTTGTAAAAGGTTAAGTGTCAAAAAACAAAACAAACAAACAAAAAAACCAAAAAAAACCAAAAAACACCAAACTGGAGACATGTTGGCAAAGGACTGACTTTCTACTTGTAGTGTTCAATAGGAGACTATGCTGAGAATTCTTTTTTTTTTTTTTTTTTTTTTTTTTTGTCTCTAAAAATAGTCTTATCAAATACCCATTTTCTGAATTCAAAAAAGTTTGAAGCCGATCATTGATTCCTGAACACCAAGAATCTATCATGCAGAGTCTGCTCTTCATATTCTATAGGGAAAACATTTTTTAAAATGTCTTTTACAGTTCATTCAAAGGACACCACATAGTGACTCCTCTGGGCTGCTGGGTGGTTTACAGAGAATGTGTGACAAGTAGAAGCCACCGGAAATCACCAGGATAGTTCAGTTCACCAGATGATAGTCCAGCCCAGTAGGAAGTTGAACAATGAGCATTAGGGCCCCAGTGGGGAATGACCCCAAACCCAGTAGTAGAAGTTGTGGGTGTTGCTCCTGAGGGCATGGGAAATGATTATGTAGCTGAACTGCCAGTCTTTATATGGAACACTGGCGTTGGAAGAGACTTTGGCGAACCAAAGTCCCAGGTTTAGTGAGTTGGCTTCTCCCTCTGCAACCACTTGGTGGACTCACATCCTTACACACTGGCCGTCTCTAACTTTTTTCTAATTACACATTTTACATCTATCCCTGAACTCAGATTTCTGTCTCTTCTACCTGGATGTCCAAAGCACCTCAATTTGAAACTACCTTGAGCTAACTCCTCCTCCCCAGGTACAGCTCTTTCTTATAGTTTCTCTTCCTAGCTGAGGAAAACTCCTTACAAGTAGTTAAGCCAAAATTATGAAGTTTGCCTTGCCTCTTAACATTTCCTGTCTACCTTCTCCTTCCCACACAAGTATAAATCAACAAGAGCGTTGTCTTTGATACTTTCCAAATATGTTCAGCATCGCTTGAATCACTCCTGACACTTCCTTGTCCCAGGCAACACCCCTATTCATAACCACAGCCTGGCTCCTTCTGCACCACTATGCTACATGCATACAATGATGTGACATGAGTGAGCCGTCTATGGTGTCAGCTAGTCAGAGTGATCCTAGAATAGGCACCAAAGTCTACACATCCTCTGCTAAGCTCTTTCATGGAGTCTCATTACTCAGAGGGAAAGTAAAGATGGGCTTTCCAGTGGTCTGGGCTCTGCCACTGTGCGTGAGCTTCTCCCAACTTCAGTGTGAGACACTCGTCCTCCAGCTTATCCACTGTTTCCTTGATTCTATAAGCTGCTATTACCCACAAAGGGCTCTTGTCTTGGTGTCTGCTCACATGTCCCATCATGAGTGAGGGCTTCTCTGAGGGCTTCCCTGCAGGAAACAGTGACTTACGCTCTTGCCTATTAACAGCTGTACTCTGCTCTCTCTCTCTCTCTTCTCTCTCTCTCTCCCCTGAGGCAGCATGCTCCACAGTAACCTACTAACATCGTACCTACTCTCCCACTCACGTTAATATTACTGATGACCCTGAAAAAGAAGGCATACCTATAATTCCTTTTTCTTTTAATTGACTTCTCTTTCCTCAATGGCATCACAAGCATGTCTATGCACACACAACAAATAAGTAAATTACAAAACCGGAATGAGAATCCAACTTCTGAATGACAGACAAGGAAGCTGAAGATCTGAGAGGCTCTCTGCTTCATCTTTGATCTTACAGCGAGAAGGTGGTATTGCTTCTAGAACCTCTAGAACCTTCATCTGCAACATCGTAGAGCCTTCCTCTCACTCCGTGCCTTCCACAACTGTCGGCTCTGTTTCAAACTTCTCAAAGCATTCAGAGGTTTCCATAGTAACTCTTACTATCACTATTAACCTTTTTATTCTTCAAAACTCAAATAAGAGAAAGCCCAGTTTTCTTACCTTTATGTGATCAATTATGGCTACATCTTCCGGCACAGCAGGATCAATGGCAATAATGATGTCTTCATAACCGTTCTCATTCAGCCTTACCAAGGAAGTGTCTGACCCCTGAAGCAGGTACAGGAGCAGGAGGAAAACAACCCCCCTGGAGAACCTCATCGTTCCGGTCTGGTTGCCCAGAGGCCTTTCTTTCTTTGTGTCTCTTGCCAGGTCTATATATACGGCTAAAAATCACCTGTTAATTGATTGAGGGATGGTGACTGTGTAAAGGTCAATGTTCATGTACAGGAAAACGCACAACCAGGTTATATAAAAGTTTTTTGGGGTATAAAGGAATAGAACTTGTTTTTCTACATCATACTTTGTTGGTCACTGTTGAGGAAGGATAAACAATATAAATTTTACTTAACTGAATTTGTTCTTTGAAAGAACATACATAACCCATTTTGTTTACTTTTACCACATCTCCAGTCAAACCCACCACCCCCTCCACTTCCCTACAAGTCCCGTTGCCACACCTCTTTTTGTTGCTTTGTGACCTGCTAAGTTTAGTTAGGACCATCTATGTGTCCATGGCTTGGGGACGATATGTTGGAGGGCAGTGAGATCATCAGTGGTACACAACTGAAAACAGTGACACCCTCTCCATGAGAAAGCACCAATAACCAGTAGTTAGTCTAGGAAGTGTAGGGCCCCCTGAGTCCCTCCCTGGCCCCTGATTGACAGGCCTAGTCTTGTGAGACCCTGTGCAGGCAGCCCAATCTCCTGTTAGATCGTGATGACAATGGCTGGGTCGTGCTCTGAAGGAATGATCTCATAACCATAACCATTTTCTCCATTTCCCAGCTGCTTCATTCCTTCTATCCCCTCTTGTGATGTTCCCTGACCCTTTGAGGGGACAGTGTAAATACCTTATTCAGATCTGAACCGTCAACCGTCATGTATTCTCAGTACTTTAAGCAGCCACAGGTCTCTGCATTCTCTCTAGTCACTTCAAAGGAAGGCTTCTCTGAGCTAGGCTGAGCTTAGCGTTTTTCCATGGTATGCACAGAAATTTAGAAGGAAGCTTGATCTCTGCCAATTTAGATAAACATCTTATCTTTACTTTGTTAATAATTCCCTCTTCTGCTCACTTTGTGTCTCAGATATTTTATTGGATCAACCATAATTTTCTTTGAAGAACCATAAAAGAAACGTATTTGTACTTCCTCATGTCAAATTTATCATGAAAAAGTTTCTTCTATCTAACTTATAGAAGAATAAACATGCCAGAATCATACTGTAAGAGCTAAAGTTACCTTTAAGCCCCTCCTGCCCATGAGCAGACAACTTCCTGGAATGCCAGGGCTGCTGTCATGTAAAATAGCAAGTCACATGTTTTCACTTCAGTATGCAAGGCTGGTTCCCAACTGCATAGGATATGCTTGGTCACATACAGGTGGGAGGTAGACAGGCAGGAAGTACATCAGGGTGTATGTTTGCCCCTAATGAAACAACAGCAGGAAGTGCCACAGCAGGAAGAAACTCACAGCTTTGTGAGTTCTACTTTTAAGAGCACCTGACTAGCATAATTCTCTGGGAATTCCGAGTATGGGCCTGACCAGTGTTTACCATCATGGCCAGTATAAAATAAAACTTGCTTTAATTGGACACTTGTGGCCTTGGCCTCTCTCCTTGCAATTTTTAGGTTTAACAATAACACAATTGGGGTATTAGTTTTTAGATTTTTATTTATTATTAATTTTAAATTTTTAATTAATATTTTTACACTCCAGTTTTTGTCCCCCTCCTGGTCTACCCTCTGACTGTTCCCCATCCCATACCTCTTCCTCACCCCTTGTCTTAACAAGGATGTCCCCACTCCTCCACCCCACCAGACCTCTCCACTCCCTGGGGCCTCTAGCCTCTTGAGGGTGAGGTGCATCTTCTCTGTCTGAACCCAGACCCAGCAGTCCTCTGCTGTATATGTGTTGGGGCCTCATATCAGCTGATGTGTGCTGCCTGGTTGGTGGTCCGGTGTTTGAGAGATCTCAGGGGTTCAGGTTAATTGAGACTGCTGGTCTCCTCCTCCTCAGCTTCTTCCGGCTTTTCCCTAATTCAACCACAAGGGTCAGCAGCTTCTGTCCATTGGTTGGGTGTAAATATCTGCATCTGACTCTTTCAGCTATGTGTTGGGTCTTTTGGAGGGCAGTCATGATAGGTACCCTTTTGTGAGAGCTCCGTAGCCTCAGTAATAGTGTCAGGTCTTGGGACCTCCCCTTGAGCTGGATGCCACTTTGGGCCTGTTGCTGGACCTTCTTTTCCTCAGGCTCCTCTCCATTTCCATCCCTGCAGTTCTTTCAGACAAGAACAATTATGGGTCAGAGTTTTGACTGTGGAATGGCTACCCCCTCCCTCACTTGATGCCTTATATTTCTGCCGGGGGTGGGTTCTACAAGTTCCCTCTTCTCATTGTAGGGTATTTCATCTAAGGTCCCTCCCTTTGAGTCCTGAGAGTCCCTCACCCCCTGGGTCTCTGGTGCATTCTGGAGGGACCCCCACCTCTTACCTCCCCAGGTTGCCTGTCTCCATTCTTTCTCCTAGCCCTTAGGGCTTCAGTTTTTAGTTTTTTTTTTTTTTTTTTTAAATTCCATTCTAGGTGCCTCATCGGTACTTCATGGGAACAACATCAAGTTCTTTCTTTCTTTATTTTTTTTTCATACAATATATTTCAAACAATGTATTTGATCATATTCCCCTCCATCCCCAATTCCTCCCAGACTCTCCTCACCTCCTACCCCACCCGACTTCCTGTCTCCCCACCCCTTTCTCAAAACCTGAAAATTAAGACAAAGATGATCAACACCCAAAACAGATCCTGTGGTTGTTTTGGTGTGTGTGTGTGTGTGTGTGTGTGTGTATGTGTGTGTGTGTGTGTGTGTGTGTGTGTGTCTGTTTGTTTCACTTTGATATTTTTTCTTATCTTGGAATCCTTGAGGGAGTCAGACCTGCTGATGACCATGTTTGCGTCAGGAATGTCCCCTGTGGACTTTTAAAAACTAAAAGTTGGTCATGTGTGAAGAGAGCAACAGCAGTTTCTTTCTTTGTGGAAAGAACATTTGAATTATAGCTTAGGCCTCTTGATTTCATTTTTATTTCCTGGAAGGAATTTTTTTTTTCCTGAAGGGGGTACTGGATTTTAGTTATCACAACTTAATCACCATTGACTCATAATTTGGGCCATAAATAGGCTGAGTTTTATTGTGTGAGGCTTAGCTTCCTCACTAAGGAAGCAAACAAACATGAAGATTCTGCCCCTTCCTCTTATTAATGTCCAGACTGCCCTTCTCTTCTCTTTGTTCTCTTCTTCTGCCTTTTTGTTGAATTTTTAAATTCCTGGAGCTCCAAGTGTTTTCTTTCTTTCTTTTGTTGGTTATTTTATTTATTTACATTTCAAATATTATCCCCCTTCACAGTTCCCCCCTCACAAGCCCCCTATTCTCTCCCGTCACCCCTGCTTCTATGAGGGTGCTCCCCCATGCACTCACCCACTCCCGTCTCACTTCCCTAGCATTCTCCTACGCTGGGCAATTGAGCCTCCACAGGACCAAAGGCCTCTCCTCCCACTGATACCAGATAAGGCAATCTTCTGCTACAGATGCAGCTGGAGCCATGGGTCCCCCCCAATGTGTACTCTTTGGTTGGTGGTTTAGTCCCTGGGAGCTTTGGGGTGTCTGGTTGGTTGATCTTGTTGTTCTTCCTATGGGGTTGTAGACCCCTTCAGCTCCTTCAGTCCTTCCCCTAACTCCTTCCGGGAGTTAGGAGTCCTGGGACTCAGTCTGACGGTTGGCCCCATATTTCTGAATCTGCATTGGTCAGGCTATGGCACACTCTTTCAGGAGACAGCTATTCCAGGCTCCTGTCAGCAAGCACTTCTTGGCATCAGCAATAGTGACTGGGTTTGATGTCTGTAGATGGGATAGATCTCTAGGTGGGGTTGTCTCTGGATGGCCTTTCCTTCATTCTCTGCTCCAACCACTCTGAAAATCAGTCTGGCGGTTCCTCAGAAAATTGGAAATAGTTCTACCTGAGGACCCAGCTACACCACTCCTGGGCATATTCCCAAAAGATGCTCCAACATATAACAAGGACACATGCTCCACTATGTTCATAACAGCCTTATTTATAATAGCCAGAAGCTGGAAACAACCCAGATGTCCCTCAACACAGGAATGGATACAGAAAATGTGGTACATTTACACAATGGAGTACTACTCAGCTATTAAAAACAATGACTTCATAAAATTCTTAGGCAAATGGATGGAACTAGAAAATATCGTCCTGAGTGAGGTAACCCAATCACAAAAGAACACACATGGTATGTATTCACTGATAAGTGGATATTAACCAAAAAGAAGCTCGAATATCCATGATGCAACTCATAGACTATATGAAACCCAAGAAGAAGGAAGACTAAAGTGTGGATGCTTCAGTCCTACTCAGAAGGGGGAAGAAAATAATCATGGGAGGTAGAGAGTGGGAGGGACTTGGGAAGAAGAGAAGAGGGGGAGGGAAAAAGGAGGGGCAGGATCAGGTGTGGGAGGAGTCGGGGAGAAGTACAGAGGGTCAGGAACTTGAATGGAGGTGCATGGCAGTGGGGGAGGGGGAGCTGAGGGTACCCACTAGAAAGTTCCAGATACCAGGGGCCCAAGAGTTTCTCAGGACCCAACAGGGATGACATTAGCCAAAATACCAACAAAGGGAGAGAAAAATATTTGTTTGAGGCCAGGTCCAAGGATGAGGCCACAGATGTGCACTACGATAAATCGATTCCATGTGAAACTGTTGCTTTGAACTTATAATGAGCTTATAGAATGAAACACTGCTTTGAACTTAACTATCAACATCCTTCTGTAACTCCTCTTTTGTGTAACGTTTTGTCTATGAGGTAATTTTACAAAGAACTTTTGTCTACGAAGGTATAAGAAGGCCAGAGAGATGGAATAAAACGTGGCTTAGGGGGCTCCAGCCCATCCACCAAATGTATGATGTATATGTCTGTCTATACACGTATGTGTGTAGGTACATGTGTATGTATGTAAAGTATGCAAGAACACTTGTGGAGTGGTTGAGACAGGTAGTTGGGCTTGACCAGACTGTGTGTGTATGTCTGCAAATTATTTTTCTTTTCCTTTCTCTTCTCTCTGTTCACAAAAAGTTCAAGAGTTCCAAACCTCCTACCTGGCCAGAGAAATGTCCTTGAGCTAGAGAAGCTTATCAGCACAAAATTATCAGAGAGAGTTACAAGGCCAGAGATCAACCTTCTTTGACTTTTGTCCAATGCTAGTCCTACCTCATATCATTCATTCTAAAGGCTGGGGAAGTCCCCCAGCAGTACCCTTTATGTTCATTCCTCCAGTGCACATCATTTCCTCTGGGAGAAATTCAGCTCATAGCTGGTCAAACCCTGTATGTGACAAAGGCTATCAAAAGTCAATGATAAAAGTCCCAGCAAAACCAAAATTATCACATATTTTATCTTAGATAGTCATGAAGACTTCTGAAACTGCCAAGAAAGCAGAATTCCAATCTGAGGACTTCTTCCTGTGAGAGGAATTCTATCAGACTGGTCATGCAGTCTGTGTAGTGATCCCTTAAGTATTTATGGAGGCTCCGTAATAAGTTCAGGAGATAGAACATCCTTTCCCAGGGGAACATGCACATTAGTGAAGAAGATTGACCTATGAAGACCTATCACACAGGCACATGAGTGTCATAATAAATGAATGATAGCAAGGAGGATGCAGAGAGGAGACACACCCTAGTTATGTCTTGGGTGAGTCAGGCCTGGTGACAGAGTTGGAGGGTGATGGCATTTAGACTGAGCCATAAAGAGTACGATAGATTGAGATTATTCTATTACCCTGTCCCATTCTGTTCTGTCCCACTCTGTTCTGTTCTGTTCCATTCTCTTCTATTTTGGCAGATACCAGAATGGTGCTTGAAAAAGGGGCCAGAATGTCATAGATGAAGAAATAGCCTGTATTTCTATTCCTCCTAGTTAAAAATCTAACAAAGATCCAGATCCCAGAGTATTTACTCTGATGGGCCTATTAGCACAGATTCCTTCTGATTGGTCACTAGACGGAGCAAAGTTACTATAGTCTTCCCAATGGTGCAGAACTATTTTATAATTAGAATGTTTTCCTTCATTCCATCAAAAGGATGCAGGAGTTATGAAAGATGATAGAAAATTAATATTTTTTCTAGTTTCAACTGTATTATGTCCCCACCCCCCACAACCCCATGGTATGTATATGAATTCAGTGTTTTGTGTAATGAAGTAGCAAGAATCACGCTTGTATTACAGAAGAATCCAGCATGGGCTACCCCTCTGAGGTCATGACTGGGCTTGCCTGTTTATTGTTGTCCATCAGTGCACTAGGAATTAGACATGATTAGTCACTGTGTGCATTTGTCACACTGACCGATGTACTTTAAAAAGTACATTTGTTTTGGGGTGGGAGAGGTTTTGTAAAGCTTCCCTCTTCTCTTCTGTTTAAAACTATATCAAATCATCCTGTTATAGTTATTTAATATGTAAATTATATCACTAGACATAGAGTCTGTCTTTTTTTTTTTTTTTTTTTTTAAAGAATGTTTTCTTTCAAAGTAGTGATGGCTTGTATTCACCGTGTTTGCAGCTATGTTACAGCTATGTATGCTTGACTGTTTCCTAAAGGAGATGAGAACTTGCAGATGCCAGTGTTGCTAATTTGTAAGGAAGAATGGTTTTCCACTGGGCTGTGAGTACAGGTTGTGCTGAGATCAACCCATCTTTGTCAGTAAGTAATCATTCTATCTACGTCTCTGTTGTTCCATTTCCTGGACAACAGGGTAAAGATAATAAAATCTGCTTCAGAAAGAAAAGTGAATTAAAGACAGGACTCTACAGGCATGCTGGCATAGTGGTCAGTGAGTACTGGCTTTTATACGCCACTGGGAAGAGAGCAGTGCCAGCCAGGTCAGGAACACCTGAACTGGATTGGTCAAGACTTGGAGGCTCAGGGTGGACGCAGGGTGATCCAGTCATGGCGGCACCCAGCTTTTATGAGTTTTACTTGGGGAAGCCTAAACAAGTTCTCACAGAAAATGCTGGTGGTAAACACCTCATTCTCTTACCAGGAGGAGGGAAGACAGAGCTATTTTGAAATAGTCATCTGTTTCTAATAAAGTCTGTCCTCAGGAGAAGCTAGGAAAAGAAAGTGTAAGCTGCTGGGAGTTTATCAGGGCCCTTATGACATGGGAAGAAGGGACCAGCTCCCGCAGGTTGTAGGCTGTCATATGGAGAAGGGAATTACTGAAGTTAGCTTACTCCAGCCTTCTTGTCTTCTGAAGGAGAGAGAAAGATTCTGAGTTCACGTGCACCATTTACAGACCAGAGGCTCTGGCTCACTAATACAGATGGAATTCACAGGATATAGCATGGTTTCTTCCTGTACACATACAGCATTTCCTTTTACTCACTACAGCGTGTCTGGCCTTGAATAAAACAATCACAAAGCATACTGAAAGTCAAAAACACTGTGTCGAGATTGGGAAGCATCAACCAGATACGCGGCGGTGGTGGCGCACGCCTTTAATCCCAGCCCTTGGGAGGCAGAGACAGGCGGATTTCTGAGTTCGAGGCCAGCCTGGTCTACCGAGCGAGTTCCAGGACAGCCCGACTACACAGAGAAACCCTGTCTCGAAAAAACCAAAAAAAAAAAAAAAGAACCAGATACAACAGGATTTAGCCTTTTACAGACAAAAGGTTTATTTGTTTCATTAAAAATTTTTCATATATATTTTAGTCATGCTTTCCCTCTCTCCACTTCCCAACGTTATGTTCTCTATCTTTGTTCAAAACAGAAACAGAAACACAAGATGATCCAACTCCCTACAAATACACAAAAATAAAAACAAAGGAGCAAAAGACCAATAAGACAAAAAAATTGACAAAACAGTTAAACAAAATGTCCACAGAGATACCACAGTGTTCACCCTGGGTTTGAGGCCTGCCCTGGAGTGTGGGTGACATACTCAGTAAAACTTTATTGGGAAAAATAGTTTTTCCTTTTGTCAGCGGGTGTGAATTCACATAGCTTCTTGCTTAGGGGTGGGACCCCATGGCCACTTCCTCTCTTAGTGCTGGGACCCTGTCTGGTTTGAATGTGTGCAGTTGCAACCATCTTCCTGAGACTTTGTGCCCACTTCCCTTTCTCCCTGCTTGGATGCTGTCTGGTTTGAATGTGTGCAGAACTTGTTCATGCTTCCAGTTTCTGTGAGTTTATATGTGCATCCATTTTGCTGAGTCTGGAAAAAAACAAAGCTTTCTGGAAAGACTTTTCCTTGGGGTTATGCACCACATCTGGGTCTTTTTATTTTTCCTCTCTTTTTATTTATTTGTTTATTTTTTACCTTATTCTGTTCTCTGTAAGACCAATAACCTTGGTAAAACAAGCATATCAGTATCATCTAGTTAATAACTATCCTTCTTCCCCTTTTTTATTAAGCATTTTTCTTGAAATATATTTTTGTCCTCTTTTCCCTTCCCTCAAGCCCCTCCCAGATCCTTCCCACTTCTTTAGCCCCCTACTTCATGTTGTCTCTCTCTTGAAAAAAAAATGCCCCGAGACACATATCAAAACAAATAAACCAATAAGACAAAAAAATAAAAAAAAGAAAAATCCCACTGAAACCCATAGAGCTCATTTTATATTGGACAACTACTCCTGGGCATGGGGCCTGCCTTGGATGGGGCCTGATATACTCAGTGAGACTCCACTGGAGAAAACTGATCCTCTCTCTGTCCACTTGTATCAATTGCAAATAGGTTCTTGGCTAGGGGTTGGACTCCTGTTCACTTCCCCCTCAGTGATGGGTCTTCATCTGACTTGAACCTGTGCAGATCTTGTGTGCACTGCCACCTGTCTGTGAGTTCATGTGTGCATCTATCCCATTGTGTCTGGGAGACACTGTCTTCTTGGCATCATCTATCAATGTACAATCTTTCTGCCTCCTCTTCTGCGTAGATCCTTGAGCTTTGAGAGGAGGATTTGATGCTGATAACTCATTTAGAACTGAGTGATCCACATCTCTCTTTCACTGCACATTGTTGAGTTGTGGGTCTCAATGATAGGTCCCCATCTACTGCAAGAAGTTTCTCTGATGAGAGTTGATTGAAGATCAGATCTATTCATATAGAGCTATGTACTTAGGAGTCATTTTATTTATTTACTTATTTCTTTTTTTAGCAGAATAATAGTAGGCTTTCATGTAGAGTCCATGACTTATCTAGTCTTGGGTTATTGGCCACTTTAGTACTGTCAGGTATGTGTTCTATTCCCTGGAGTAGGCCTTAAATACAATCAGAAAGTGGTTGGTCACCCCCATAACATTTGTACCACTATTGCACTAGGATATCTTGCAGGCAGATCACTGTTGTGGACTATTGCACTAGGTATCTCAGCAGGTCAGTTTAGGTCACAGGTTTGTCCAAGTAGTAATATTAATAAATTATCTTTCCTTTCTGGTTGCCTATGGAGTCCCTTCTAGCACTGCTCAGTAAGGGTGAAGCTTCTTATTCACCACCAGCTTGACTTTTCTCTGTTTGATGATCTGTGTAAGTGATAGCCGCAGCAGTAGGGCTTTGACATTATGTTGTAGGGAGCAGCCAATAGCCTTGACGATAGCCTATGATGTTTGAGAGTCTCCATGGGGCTTCATTGGTCAACAGCTGAACATGATGTTGAGGCACTGGAGGTCTTATTTGGTAGCATAAGATGCAGCTGCAGCATTAGTACCCCTATTATTTCATGACTCAATTTAGGTTCTGATCATATATGTATATTTTAGGAAGCTTCTATAGTAGTGAGTTTTCATATTTTTTTTATATAGCTTAGTTGTGTCCTGCCACATATTTCCTCCTCTTAACCCCTCCATAGTTAATTCTCCTATTCAAGTTGCCTATCATCTCTATCTAACACTATATTCTGTTTCCCCTTCCTTCCTTGGGAGAGTCTCTCATTCTCCTGTTGGTCTCTCACAAAGATCTCTACCTCTGTGGTTATTCAGATGGTAGCAGACATTTTGAAAGCTTAAGTGTTAACATTTACACATAAGAGAATAATAATCGTGTTCTTCGCTGTATAGAAGATTTCATCTTCATGAGGTCGCATTTACTAATTGTTGGTCTTAATGATTTTGCTATCAGTGTCCTGTTCAGAAAGACCTTTTCTGTTCTAATAACTTCAAGCCTATTTCCTGCTTTCTTTTCCATCAGATTCAAGATATCTAGTTCCATGTGAGGGTCCTAGATCCATTTGAGGTTGACTTTTGTATAGGGTGATAGATGTGAAATCTAGCTCCATTATTCTCCAAGCAGCCATTCAATTTGACCAGCACCATTTGTTGAAGATGCTCAGATCAGAAATTTAAAACAATGATAAATATGCTAAACATGGTCCTGGAGCAAGTAGTAGGTATGAACAGATAACCAATATGCTCAAAGAAATGGAAAGTCTAGAAAAGATTGAAAAGGGAATGCTAGAGAAAGGGGTGTTGTAAATGAAATCAAGCATGCCTTTCATGTGCTTATTGGTAGGCTGAACTAGATCAGTACTGATCTCAAAATGAAAATCAAAGAAAAAAAAGACTGAGAAAACCAGAATATTCAAAGCCTGTGTGACAGCAATAAAAGATATATACACTGACATTCTCAAAAAAGCAAAATTCTGGAGGGTGAAAAGAGAGATTTCCAGGGCTCAGGTCAGGGCAGAGGGTGAGCAGAACTCACAGTGTTTAGGACAGTGACAATTTCCTGCAGAATACTATAATGCTTTATACCTTTGTCAAAACCATTAGGATGCACAGCACCAAGTGAGCAGAGGTGTGAACTGGGAGCCCTGGGTAATAATGATGGACTTAATGCTCAGAGCGGTACCAAATGTACCATTCTGCTGGAAAGTGCTAGCAGTGAGTGTGGGGCATTGGACACTCTCTGTATAATTTTCTCAATTTTGTTGTGAACCTAAATCTTCCTTCCAGAAGTATCTATGGCTGTGGATCACTGTTTTACAGAGAATGTGAATTCATGCTGAGTGACTTCCATCTTGAAATCTGATTAACAGTAGTTCAATAAATGGTACATTCATTTCCCTTACAAGCTCCAGGGCTGTGACGGTGGCTCCATGGCACAGTAAGGGGAGGTTCTGTCTGTACTTCTTAGGTTGGTGGCTTTTCATACACAACCACAACCCAGTTGCTGTGCCTCAGGCCTCATTGCTACACTATTAACCAGAGGAATGTAGAGGCCCCAACAAGTGTTAACTCTTCTGGTAGAAATGTTACTAAAATCCTTAAAAGATTTCAAATTTCAGCAGACACCATAGACTTGCAGATTGTGCATGTCATGCTGTGTGGTCTATGATCAGCTGTAATAACTGATCACCTGAAAGCGTGTTTAAAGACGCAGAATCACAGGCATTATCCCTGATCTAATGAATCCATCTGTGCTTTAGCAAGATTCTAGGAAGAAACTAATTTTGTACAATAATTTTTAAAATTCGCTTTACATCCCTATTGCAGGCTCCCTCCCTTCTCTCCTCCTAGTCCAGCCCTTACAAATCACTCTTCCTATTACCCCATCTTCTTCTCAGAGAAGGGGAATCCCGTCTTGGGTACCACTCCACCCTGGGACATCTAGTCCCAGCAGGACTAAGCACCTCCTTTCCAACTGAGGCCCAACTACACAGCCCAGGTAGGGGAGGGAGATCCAGTGGCAGGCAACAGAATCCAAGATATCCACCACTCCAATTGTTAGGGGACCCACATGAAGACAAAGTTGCATATCTGCTCCAAATGTGGAGGGAGCTTAGGTCCAGCCCCTGCGAGTTCTTTGGTTTGTGGTTCAGTCTCTGTGAGCCCCCATTGGCCCAGGTGAGTTGACTCTGTAGGTCTTCTTGACCTCTCTTTTGGCTTGCTCAATTCGATCTCCTAATCTTCTACAAGACTCCCCAAGCTTTACCTGATGTTTGGCTGTGAGTTTCTACATCTGTTTCTGTTCAGTGCTGGAGCCTCGCTCGCAGGAGACCTTTATTCTAGGTCCTGTCTGCAAGCATAGAGGAGAATCATTAACAAGTGTCAGGGATTGACTCTCTCACATGGGATGGGTTTCAAGTTGGGCCAGTCATTGGGTGCCTGTTCCCTCAGACTCTGCTCCATTTTTATCCCTGCACCTCTTGTAGGCAAGACAAATTTTGGGTTGAAATTTTGTGGGTGGATTGATGTCCTCCTTCCTCTCCTGGAATCCTGCCTGGCAACAGGAGGTGACCACATCAGTCTCTAGATCCCCTGCAGGTAGGAATCTTAGCTAGGGCCACCTCTAGAGACTCCCCTTAGCTTCCCTAGTCCCAGCAATGCCCCTAACCACCAGTTTCCATTCTCAGTCCCAGACCTCTTCCCCGCTCTGATCCTCATCCCAGTAATCCTCCTCACCCCGTTCCCACCCAGTTCCTCTCTCCAGCCACCTCTGTTGACTGTTTTGTTTCTCCTTCTGAGTGAGATTCATGCATCCTCCCTTGGGCCCTCCTTATTACCCAGTTTCTTTTGGGTCTGTGGATTGAAACATGGTTATCATGCACTTTAAGACAAATGATCATTTATACATGAGTACATATCAGATGTGTCCTTCTGGCTCTGGCTTACCTCACTCAGGATAATATTCTCAAGTTCCATCCATTTCCCTGCAAATTTCATGATGTCTTTGTTTTTAGTGGCAGAATAGTATTCCATTGTTTAGGTGTTCCACATTTTCTTTTTCCATTCTTCAGTTGAGGGACATCTAGGTTGTTTCCTGTTTCTGGCTATTATGAGTAAAGCTGCTATGAATGTAGCTGAGTGCAGGGTATAGTGGGGCATCTTTTGCGTATAGGTCCAAGAGTGATGTAACTATATCCTGGGTAGAACTATTCCCAATTTTCTGAGAAACCACCAAACAGATTTTCAAAGTGGTTGTACAAATGTGCACTCCCACCAGCAGTGCAGAAGTGTTCCCCTTGCTCCACAGTCTCACCAAAATGTGCTGTAGCTTGAGGTTTTGATCTTAGCCATTCCAATGGGTGGAAGATGAAATCTCAGAGTCAGAACATTGAACATTTCTCTAAGTGCTTCTCCCCCATTCCTCTGTTGAGAACTCTGTTGAGCTCTATATACCATTTTCAATTGAGTTACTTGGTTTTTTGATGTCCAGTTTCTTGAGTTCTTTATGTATTTTGGATATTAGTCCTCTGCCCGATGTCGGGTTGGTGAAGAAACCATTTTATTTAACAAGATTTCATGAATCTGTTAAATTTCGGAGTCATTGGTGTTCACCATAGTGACAGAATTGTCGCACGTTGTCTTTGTCCAATTTACTTGCAAGTTCCTGATGACCAACGACCTCTCTGAAGCTATCAAACAGGCTCTGCATAGCAGGCTTGACACTCGAACAATCCTGTATGCTTGGCCTGTTTTCTTTGCAAGGCGTTCACATCTTTCTTTTTTTTTTTTTTTTTTTAGTAGTCACAAGTTTGATTGTTTGTACAGTCAGCTTGTGTATTTGTATTTTATTATGCTTAGCTATTTCTCATTCTCCTGGCTGATCCTTGCCACTTGTGAAGTCATGTTACGATATATGATATGCTCTACGTTCGGTGAAATAGTAGCCATAGCCCAACAATTTGCAAATTATTGGTTGCGTTGCTTGTTTCTAAGCACTTTTAGCCTACCTCTATTTTTTTTTTTTTTAAGCATGTGCTTGAAATCAACACAGTTTAAAGTCATCACTGAGCTTAATTAAAAGCAGATGAACAGCATCCAATGCGCACAGTTAAAGGGAAGAGAAAGGTTACTTTAGGGTGAACAGGAAAAAAGGAGTGGTTTTGTTTGTGAAATGAGAGATGACAAATATTTCAGCAGGTCCACGACAGTGCGTGGATGGCGCAGCCACTGTGTGTAGTGTTCTTACTCCGGAACCTTAAAGGCATCTCAGTGCAGGGTTCAAGAACCGGAAGAGTGTTGTAGGAACGCGGACCTGCACCAGTAGACTGGAACCCACAGCCTGACCAGGCCATGGAACCGCAGTTCTTTGTCAGAAAGTTAATGAGCATGCTGTGCTGTGACATCAGTCAGTTTTCAGTTTATGGTAATTGACTCTCCCAGGCTTCTTGTCACTTCAGATATGCTGAACTAAATCACGTGATGGGGAATTTCCCACTATTCCTAAAAGACTATAAAGGGTCAGACATGTCCTTTGTTCTGGGGATTAGTTTGGGACCCCTTAGGGAGAGTGCTTGAAGATTTGGTCTGAAAAAGAAGCTGTAGAGTAGCTGCATACTGAAAAAGAAATAAAAGACGTAAAGCAGTAATAGATCAGTTGATGAAGAGCTTTCCTTTCAAGCATGGGGACCTGAGTTTAATGTCCCCAGAACAATGGAACAGGAAAGAGAGAGAGAGAGAGGGAGAGAGAGAGAGAGAGAGAGAGAGAGAGAGAGAGAGAGAGAGAGAGAGAGAGAGAAACACATCTGCAGTGTGTTGGAAATGCAGAGGAGACAGACAGATATCTGGGGCTGAATGGCTGGGCAGGCCAGTCTACTTGGCTAGTTCCAGGCCAATGAGAGACACTGTTCCAAACAGAACAAAACATAAAATAAAGGTGAAAGCTTTTATTTCCTTAAAAAAAAAAAAAAAAGACAGCTGATGTACCTGCAAACATGAACACCCATACTCATACACACCAGATAGATAGATAAATAGGTGATCAATAAATGATAGATAGATAAAACAAGAAAATAAGTATGGATACACATAAAATAAAAGCATTGTGCATTTCTGGTAACAGTATTGCAGATGTCCTAAGAAAATATATGGTGATTCTTTACAATATTCACTAGCAGTATTATTTAGGGTATATACCAAAGTAAATTAAATCAGGAACGTGAACTGATATTTGGACACGTTTACAGCTTTGTCATTCACAACAGTAGCTCAAGTGTCCATTCATGACTAAATAGAAGAGGACATCTATGGTGGAATATTTTTGTGCCTTCAGAAGTAGGAAAGTCTTCACACATGCTACACTGTGATGAGTCTTGACGATGTCATACAAGGACAGATGTTGGCGTCCACTCACATAGAGCACTCTGATTCAGAGGCAGAAAGGGAACTAGTGGTTGTCAGGGGCTGGGATTGGGAAGAGGGAGTTATTGTTTAATGAAGATGGTGCTTCAGCTTGAGGCAATGGTGAATAAGGCAGATGGCTGCGTAATAAATAGTATGAATGTGCTTAATGCCGTGGATATGTGCTTTCAAAGGCTCAAAGGGAGAACTTTATGTTCTCTGTATCACTCAAGTTTGACAGGAATTTCCCTGCCCAATCTATTTGCAGCAGGAGGCCTATGATTGGACAGGAAAAAGGGAGGCAGAGCTAAGGGTGGCAGAGAGAGGGAGGGGGGAGAGGGAGGGGGAATGAGGGGGAGGGGGAGGGGGGGAGTGGGACGGTGAGGAAGGCAAAAATGGTTGTGGATGTGGACTCACATGGCATCAAGTAAATAGGTAGATATGAATTCTCATTAGGGTAATTGGGATAACCTTCTAAATTGTGTGGGAATCTTATGTATTAAGATATTTTTATTGATATATATATATATATATATATATATATATATGTAAATCCATTGATTAACTTTAAGCATCAACAATTTTGATTTACTGGGCCACTGGAAGGTGGGTCCGCCGACAACTGGGTGGTTATGGCTGTGAAGGAACTAGCGGGACAAGCGAACTGGAGGTCACTAGGGGGCAAGCTAGAGGGAGTGGCCTGGAGGACACACAGCTGGGACTAGGCGGCCCTCTGGTAGCTGGCATTAGTGTGGGAACATGGTGATTAAGCCGGGAGCCAGCCGAGTGCTTTCCTTTCTAATACTTGCCGCTAACCCAGGCACTTGAGAGGATGAAGGTTTAATATTTATTGTTTATCTTATATGTTTGTGTTAACTATCTTATTTCTTTCTTTCCTTTGTTAGGTAACTTGTGTTAGGTAGGTTGGTTATTAGGCATGAAGCTCTAGGAAGTAGAAGTTGCCAATTGTTCAACATATACTCACTGAGTCTGTGTTGACTGAAACTCAACACTGTCACAGGTATTAAGTAAATACAGTCTTGACTTCAGTGAGGTCTTAGGTTAATGTGCAAAACAGACACGGAGATCAGTGGCTGTAGCATGATACCATGCAGCAGAAAACAAACACACGACACATTGTGGTTTATATCTTAATGTGATTGTCCACAACACCCAAATGCTCCAGGCTTGATCATCAAGTTATGGTTCTGTTGAGAGGTCATAGAACCTTTAGGAGGTGGGGCCTAGTGGGAGGAAGTCAGGTTATTGGGGCCATACCCTTGAAAGATGGGAGTGGCATCATGATCCCTTCTTTCCTCTCTTTGCATCTTGACTAGCACAATGTTCTGTCTTGCTACAGAGGTCAAAGAGCTATGGAGATCATAGATCATGAACTAAAACCTCTTTAGTCCTTTACTCCCTCACCAGTGTCTGGAAACAAGACACATTCTTCTCATATTAAAAGGATTCCCCTACCCTCAAAAGAAAACCTAGAACCTGGATTTGCTGTCTCATAATCACTTTGGTGTGCTTGCCTTACTTGATCTCTTCTTGATGGTTGCTTTTGGCCATTTCCTCATTTGTGAACCTGATTGTTTGCTGTTTTCAGATTGCATCAGCAATCCCCTAATTATTCCATATCACTTTAGTCTACAGTGTCTTTTTCTCTGTCCCTTTCTTCAGTGGCAGCTCCCTTCAAATGTGCATGCTTGCTCCCCGTTTCTGTCCAGAGAGTGAGCTCACATCTACACATGGTTTCAGCCATCTTCTGTGTGTGAGTGGTGATCAACTGCACAACTAGTTCAGGTTTCTCAAAAGTAACCCTAGACTCAAGAAATTGAGTTAGTTTTTAAAAAGCTGTCTCCAATGATCACTTAAATGCTGACATGAAACAGAAAAAATGTAAGAAATATTAGGCCTCAGGCCACCTAATGTACATTGAATGAACTCTTTCCTATCAGGAAATTTTAGAACCAACAAGATATGGGAAGTAAATAAATGTCAATGAGTAATTAAACTTTCTGGTCTGAACAAGCAATGACTAACAACAAAAATCTATGCTACTCCTCTGTGGATGAGCAGTTTAAACTCTAGAGATAGACAAGACACTGATAATGCACTTCTGTTGGAGCTGAGTGGATGAGAGGGTTGATAAGCCTTACAATATGATCACTATTGAATGCCTAATCAATACAAGAAAAGCTAGGAAAATGAAAAAAAAAAAAAACCAGAGGAGAGTAAACTTTATATCAAACAAATTGTAAGAAAGATGCTCTGGTTGACAATTGTTAGTGAGATGACAAAAATCAACTGTCCATAAAATTTTTCATTGTGCCTTATTGTAAATATCTTGGCTCAGTAGCTCTCTAGCTCAAATATTGTCATTTGCTGCTGTGACAGAACTGAGTCTCTCTCCTGAGTTGGATTGGGCAGCACCCTAGTTGTGATGCAACGATGGTCCTGTTTCTTGGTATGTTTTACAATCAGTGTGCATTGCTGAAGATTAAAGTCCAAGATTTGGGTAGCCTACTCAGAGCTTTTATGGGTTTACAGCTTAGCTACTGTTCCATGGCCTACTTGCTTCTGACTTGTTTATCTTCATGCTTTTGCCATGAATCATTCATACTTTACTAAATGAAGCATTTTTTTTCTTATTTCCTTTTCCGATTCAGCTGGAATCTCCTTTGAGATTTCGATGAGACATTGTCTCATCAAAACGGCTTTCTCCTTTGAGTTCCTGTAATTTACTACACTTTATTAACTGATGCTGACTATTTGTTGGCCTCCCAGACTAAACTATAAGCCATTCGTAGGCAAAACCATATAGAAGGAGACTCTTGCCTAAATAAATTCGTAAACAGACACTATATCCCAAACTCCAGAACAAACAATTGTAAAACTGTTACAGTTTAAGGCCCATGTAGTGAATGAAGAGTCCCACTGTTCTATGAGGGTCTGACATCTTTAAGAGGAGGGGTAACTTGGTGCATACTTTGAAGATTATACCTATCCCCCAGTTCCTTCCTGTTTCTGTTTCTTGCCTACTACTAGGAGAAGACTCTTTTGCTGTATATTCCCTCTGTCATGACATTCCAAATGCATGGGATCAAGAAACAAGAGACCCAACCCTCTGAATCATGAACCCAAACAAACCATTCCTGTCTTCAGCGGTTCTTTAGGGCATTTGGTTACAGCTATGAGAAATAATTAAGACCCAGAACAAAATTTAGGAAGCAGGCTCTCTGTATAAAGTTACAATGAATGGCTTACTTAGCTTTTAATAATGGAAGGTAAATTGCTTTCTGAATTATGAATTATACCATCTGGGTAATATTTAGACATCACTCTTTTGGTTGCCTGTAACATAAAAGCAAATGAATTTACATGCATAAAGGATATTAGAAACACATCACATGATATTGTGAAAGCGAGGGTCAGGCTAGGAGTAACTGTGGAGACTAGAGATAGGCATATAGTCAAGTTTCTGCCCGTCTCCTGGCCTCTTGGCCTTACTGTTATCAGAACAAGGGAACAGAGACCAGATCAGAAGCTCATAGCACACAGTTCTGCTGCTAGAGACACACAGATCTTCTTCCCCATGCTTAGATCACTGGTCAGCCTTCCCTGAGTCACCCACCCAGAGTGAATTGCCTATAACCAAGAGAGACACTCATCTGCCTGACTCAAGGTGTCCACCCTGGTGAGAGGTCAAGAAGAAGGCAGGGAATTAAAGCTATGGGGGAAGGGATCAACCCTCGATTCTCAAGAAGAGGCCCTCGGTATTCCTCAAGCTTCATTCACAGCAGAGTCCTGAACTTGGGAATTACTGAACTTTATCTGTATTTTTAAACAGATTTGCATTCTTATTAGAGTTTGAAAGGATCAGGATGTGTTTGCCAGGCATAGTCATTTTCCATTTCTCCTGAGGCTGGAAAGTCCAACACTAATGTCACATGACAGGAGGAGTATTTCAAGACATGCTTACTTGGAACAAAATATGACAAGTTTTGGAATTTTCTTCTGGTGAAATTAAAAAATATTTATTTATTGGTTTAATTGAAACAGATTCTCTCTCTATGTATGCCTGGTTGTCCAGGAACTCACTATGAAGACTAGGATGGCCTTGAAATCATAGATCTATCTGCCTCTACCTCTAGGATTCTGGGATTAAAGGTGTGCAGTACTATGTCCATTGTAGGAAATTTTAAGGAGAAAAATTCAGTATTTCCCTTTGGGATAGTTTCTCATATATGCATAGGACATAGACATTTTACCTTCCTTTATAATTTTTATGGAAAATGTACTTTCATCACTTCATATGCCGGAGACTTAGTACTGGCTCATAGAAACTGTTTGTACAGGTCGCGGGCATCCTCCTGGGACTCCTCTCATGTAACCCATATGATCTCACTTTACCTGATGAATGTTAACTGTGATAACTCCCAGGGTGATCATTTAGAGGTATCAATATCCCTTCAGTATCAGAGTGATTTATGTCACTTGATCAGCCAAGTGTGAAATATTGGGTCCTCTGTCCCATGGCCTCTACATGATGATATCAAAGCTATCCAAGATTTTTCTGGAAAGAATAGAGGGAAGCATTTACATGTATCTCACGTTAATACGGGTTTCCTGTATTTGCAAGTCTTCTCCTCTTGTATGTATACATCGAATTACACACACACACACACACACACACACACACACCACGAGAAGAGAAATAAGTAGGTTAATTAATTTTAATTATGGAAGACTCTTTACATAGTTTATTTCTATGTAAAGAAAAATGAAGCCTTGATTGAAAGATATTTTTGGATTTTTTTCCTACTTGAACGAGATGGTCCCAGGTGAGAACACCCTGGTCCTCAAGCATCCAGCATCCATATAAACCAGTATGTAGGGACCATTCACACAGGCAGTTGTGTGAGAACCCACCTCTGCTGGTCTGTTACTGTTTGTTTGAGTGTGTGATAGCTCCATTGTCTGGCAAAAATTAGAGGTCACCAGATTTATGTAATAATGTCATTGAGTTTTCCAGAGAAGTGAAGTTTAGTTTAGCCCAAAGTTTTAATTCATACTATGTTAATGACTCTCTTTCTAGAAATGATATATGACTTTAGAATATGATTCTTTTCTTTCTGGGTGTGTTTTGGATTTTGTATTATATAGAGGATTTTCTTGCTATTTGTGCAAACATCTGTTTGGATAGTTAAGCCATACATGTTTATTGTTTTAGTTTGGAACATCCAAGGTTTAAAAAAGATTAATTGGCTATTACTATCCCCTAATACACATTTTTAACTTAAAACATCAAGAAAAAGCTAAGCCAACAAGATATCTAAATGCAGTATAATGTGTTGCCAATAATCCACTGAGAGACTTGCTTGGAATGAGAAGGATAATGAAACCTTGAAACTACTTAGTGTTTCCCCTGGACCAGCTCACAAGTTAAGTACAGAAACATATTTCCTAATTTACATAATTAGTGAGTAGATATGCACTTTAAGTCATTTTATTATGCCTGTAAAATATTCAATAAATCTTACTTTAAATAAGAATTTTATCATATAAGTAAATGTTAAGATTGTGTCCATTTTAGATCTTTCAAATACTGCCTCTATGAACATTATTATAATTTTAGTTACTTCTTTATGATACTTCTAGACATAAGTTGATACGTACAAGGCTAAAGACTTTCACGGACCTTACTATGATCAGCTGCCTTCTAGAAAGATGGCTGCTCGTTTGTCGTCCGTGAGATCGCAGATGAGAGCATAGTCCTTGCATTTACTACTACGGTGTGAAAAGTAAAGAATCCTTGTTTAATTTGATAACATGAATTTTGATGCCATCGCTATTCCCAATCGTTTTAATTGCTCACAGCCCACAGACAATCAGGACCAGACCCTTTCCCCATTTTCAGATGTGGATATTAATGAGCCAGTTCCAGTGCTTGGAATCTTCGCTTTGTTACCTTTGATACTTACTGCTTACTATTCAGGGCTACTAAATCACTACCAGGCACAGGTATTTAATACAGTGTTTCCACATAGGTCTGACTCAACCCTGGAGTAAAACAGAGGAAGAAACAAGCCACAGAGACAACTATATTAGCTAGCAACTTTGTTAGCTAGCAGACTCCATCAGCTTGTTACCTAGCTTCAAAGCAGATAGCAAAACAAACAGGTAAGCGGGAGAATGAACTCTGAACTTAGTAACTTGATTGATGCAGAATGCTGAACTCAACAGCTATGCAGAGAACAGTTGCTTCTGGTGAGTCAGTGAGGGGTTTGGTCCATGTTCCAGAACCTGGTTGTTCATAAATGTAGACCTATTAAAAAAAAGCATACAGAGTATTCTGGTAATTGTAAACTGTTTCTTCAGGTGGAACTCCCTTAAATGTTTCTTATATAAGGAAACATGAAGATAGAATGTTTCCTGCACCTACAAGATTCTAACTGGAAACTGGGCTAAAATTTAAAAATATTAAAGTTCCCTATACTGTTATCCTAGAAATAGCTTTCAATGACCTTGGCTGCAATCCCAGCACTCATGGTGGAGGGTCAGCACAGGTTTGAGGCTAGGCTGGATAACAGAGTCAGACACTGTCTCAAAGAGCAAAACAAATGGACAAAATAAACAAAAAAAAATTCAGAAAAAAAACCTCTCCAGAAAAACAACCAAACAAGAGTTAGATCTTTAGAGTTATTCCAGAGAACAGTTAGCATCAATTAGAACAGTTTACTCAACATGTCTCATTTGAAAATAACAGCAGAATTTGGTGAAATGGAAGGGTAATTTTGCTTCTTCTCTTGTTTTTTTCTTTTTCTTTTCTACTCGTAGCCATACATCCTTAAAGTCAAAATATCATTCTTTCCGGCATATGCTATGTGCATCTTAGGTATCAAAATATTGAACTCATAGGTGCTTTCTCTGTAATCTTGCCTACATATTGTGCATTAGCTACTGCTTGCTTATTTTCTTTGAATTTTATTCTTTGACAAATTCATATGTGCATATAACATACTCTGGTCGCACTTCGATGCTTGTCTGTATATATGCTACTGTCTATAAGCCTCTCCAAGGCTGAGACATATTTAGCGCACTTACTGTTATATGCCCTTGGCAGCTAGCACAGGGTTTGTGGTGCGATGTAAGCACTTACAAAATGTATTGAATGGACAATTGAATGCTCGAGCCTGTCAGAAGCTAAGGCAGGGTCATTCTCCCTTTGAGTTATCTCTCCGATCTTGTCATAGTCAACAGGTTTTAAGTGTATCTTTTATCTCTGTAGTTACGCTTTATACTGTCTTCATACACCTGTAGTTTGGTACTGGGTTGCTCTAATCCAGAAACCATTAACAGTGGTTTCTTAACCCAGAGGCCCTGGGCACTGAGCAGATGCTCTTTGGCACTTTGACTAAATTGTTCATCCGCATGCTTTTTAGCTACCTCCAGAATCGTCGTCTATCATTCTGTGAGGGTACAGCAAGATACCAGGCTTTTTGTGAAAGGCAAATTGGGATGGATCCTAGGGAAGGTTCTAGTTTCCACTACATTGTTGAAAGTCTGTGAATGAGAAGAAGACATGGACTCCAGTTGCTCCCTGTTTGGCATTTTCCTTAAGGGTAACTTGTAGGCAAAAGAGTGGTAAGGAGCTCCACTCCCTTTGTGGCTCGTAGGGCTGGGCTCCCTGCTCCTGATAACCCAGGATAGCTGGGAGAATACAGAGATGGGCAGAGCTCTCAGGGTGGCAGAAGAGAGTGACAGAAGAGCATCAACTCAGTCTAGCTGCCCTTTGGCCTCTGCTTTAAAAGCAGGGTTAGACCACAGATGGGATCATCTCAGATAGGAGACGTTTCTCAGTTTGCTTTTTCCTTTGCATAGCTCTGCCTTCCAGTCTTGGTAGAGAGTCTGTACATAACACACTGGTAGAATGTTTCTCTTGATTCTTACTGAGTACATATAGCAGGAGCTAGACCCTCTGTCTCCATTGGACAGCTTGTGCCGGGGCTGGATGGCCGTTTAGTAAAAGATTAGCCTGCACTCCCCTCTCTCTCTCTCTCTGGTTCTTGAAACCTTTAGTACAGTTCTTGAGACTGAGTCACAGCATGGAGTCCTGGGGACAATCCCAACTGGTAAAATAAGTCTGAAGGCCTCTTCAAGGAAGACAGGCAGACTTCTGGTCTCCTCTTAGTCCCCAGGGAGAGCTGATGGATTACAAGTCCCAGGCCCCTCTCGTTGTCTTTGTTGTCGTAATCGTCCCACCACCCCACCACCACTATCCGGGCATCCATCCAGAGTCTTACTTAAGCACAGGTGACTTGAATTCCTAACTCTTCTGCACTCCGTTCTCAGCTAGAGTCAGAGCCTACTGCTCGGGTTAGCTCTCTGTCTCTCAGGACTAAGTTCCTCAACAATGGGATCTTAGCTCCCGCTGGAGTACCTCGGAGGTTATCTTTTTAACCTCAGTGGCCTTCTCTGAAGAATCCCTTTAAAAAACAATATCCAGCTCTTAGATTGCTAGTTTCAGAGGTAAGACTTACTTGTATAAACAGCTTTGGATATTTATCACTATAAATCACCATTCAGACTTCAGGTGCAAGCGAGCAGATTGGTTTTATGTTTGTTTTTGATCTCATGCTCATGGGAATTTCCTGACACCTGGGGAATTCTCTCCACTCTCAGGACAATATTGTTAACAGTAAACGGACAGAATCTGGAAGGCATCCAGTGTGTGAGCAGACATTTATAAGGTAGGTAGGAGTAAAGTTGACTATGTGTACCAAGAGGGCAAAGTACCCACTGTTCCTACTTGATCAGCACCCTCTGTGTCTCAAACAGGGCTTTGGTGCTTTAGCCTCTGGACACCATTTGCTTTATTTCCCATCATGCCTCTCTGTATTGCTGCTTACATCTTACTCTTTAACCTCTGGGCTCATCGAGATTAGGTCCCAGATTGACCCCACCAGGGGTTTATTTTGTGGAACAAACATAAGCACGGACCTGTCTGGTGGGATCAGCATGTGACACCAGGGGACATTAGGATCCTTTGGGTGACAGAGTTGGTGGATGCTTCCCCCGGTTCCACTAGTTTCAGGGAAGGAGCGAATTCCTGGAGAACTGTCTCTTGTGGAGGGTATGGGCAGCTACTGCCACAGTGCCCGTGCCAGAGCCCCATCCAAATCTATCCACATCCTAGAAAGCCTTTGGGAAGATGTGGGGGTTGGGGAGAGAATGTGGGAAAAGCGGACAAAGGATTGCCAGTGGTGTGGGGAAGTCCGGTGTTGCAGCGATTTTCAAAGGATTAGTGGCGTTTTGAGTATAATTGGTTTTATTAGCACCGTCAATGCTCACCCTTATTTGGGTGAGCACCACAATCATGGCTGTCTATGTGACAGGCCAAATACATTAATCTATTTATCCTTAAAGCAGGAGTCCCTGGAGGATCCTGGACATGTGCCTGTGAGACCCCACTGAAGGCACTGTGAGTCTATGTAGGCCTCCCAGTGTAAAGGTGCAGTCCCAGGCAGAGATTGACTTGCATCCTGTATCTTTGGTGGAAAATTTATGCGTACCCTGGCCCATAAGCCACCAAAAGGAGAAAGAAGAGGGAGTAGGTTTAATCCTGCTCCCCCGGGCTATGATTAGGTCTCCCTTGGAAATATGCCTAATAGACATTTCTACTGCTCTGGGGGAAGGGCAAAAGGAAGTATTAAGAAGGAAGGGAGAGAAAAAAAAATAGTTGTGATCCTATTTCCTTGCTGGCTGCACTAAGTTTAACAGGTGTGGATCCAGCTTCATGTATCTGTGAATCTGATGTTTCTTTACCCATGTCACTACTCTGGTGCCACAAAGCACCAGGCAGTATGCTCAGTGAAAAGCTAGGTATCTTCACGGCAGGTGTAACAAGATGTAACAAGATGAGAGTAGAGTTGTAGAAATGAGGAGTTGATATAAAAAGGAGGCATGATGCTCAGGCAGGTAGGGGCACCGAGTGAACCGGGCAAAATGAACAACCGTGAGGGCCTCCGTGAGATAACAAAGCCAGCTTAGGGCAGAGGGAACGACTCAAGAGTGTTTGGGGATTTGAATGGCTAGAATAGGGTGCTGGGATTTAAGATTTCACAAGGGAGCTGGCATAGGGAAGCCCAGTGAAGTTAAACTAATTTTGTCTAATGTGTTTGTCCAATTAACACATAAATACTATATCACTCAGAGTGGTTTTGGGAGAATTGGGAAGAAACTGTCACTCAAATGTCTGTCTTAGGTAAGGTTGGGAATGGCACAGAAATGAGAGAGTATGCATCAAAGCGCCGCGCCGCGCAGCGCAGCACACACACACACACACACACACACACACCAAGGGTTTTTGTGTAACACCCAGATCAAAAGTCTCACAAGGAAACTTGGTGAATGTCCTGTGCCTCTTCCCCTGGGACAAAGTCCTTGAGAGGAAGAACAGTCTCTTTTGATGCAAGTTGAGGCCAGTGAAGAGGGCAGAGAGTGGGTGCAGAGGGACGTGAGATAAAGACATGAATCTAGAGGACAAAATCCAAGTGGGACAAAGGCTTTTATTTGAAAATCGTGTTATTTGGGAAAATGCAGTGTTCCTTATAAATGTCGCCCCCTGGGAGTTTACCTTTTCCATTTGGGTGAACTCAGAGGAATGCACAACTGGAATAGTGAAGATCTTCATAGACAGCTGACTTCTGGGAGACAGGGGGTGAAGTCAGCAGACACGTGAGATCGAAAGTAAAGCCCAGCAAAGTCAACCATTCTTAGGAGCTCTGAATCATGGGCAGCTTGTGGCTAAATGGATCTGCTTTATTGCAGGGAAAAAGAGGTATTTTGTGTGTGTGTGTGTGTGTGTGTGTGTGTGTGTGTGTGTGTGCAGTGATCTTCTTAGACATTTCTCAGACAAAACTTATTGGCAGCTCGAGAATGTTCTACAGTACTGGACTGGAACCTCAGACTTATTTTTTTCATTGGCAAGCCCGTAGGGCATTTTCTTAGTTAGTGGTTGTGGGTAGTGCCAACCTTGGACTGGTGCTCCTGAGTTCTATAAGAAAGCAGGCTGAGCAAGTTGTGAGAAGCAAGCCAGTAAGCAGCACCCTTCCATGGCCTCTGCATCAGCTCCTGCCTCCAGGTTGCTGCCTGTTTGAGTTCCTGCCCTGACTCCCTTCAATGACGAACAGTGATATGGAGTGTAAGCCAAATAAACCCTTTTCTCCCCAACTTGCTTTTTGATCATGTGTTTTCATCACAGCATAGTAACTCTAATTCAGACAATCCCCAAAGAATCAGAGTTTTCATAGTCTCTCATTGGGTCATGGTTCCAGCCAGAAGAAGGACTTGTCTCTTAGAACCAGTTTCGAGAACTTGCAGAGCACTTTGCTTGAGTGACAACCCTGGGTCACTGATGGACGGGGTCACACCTTGACCCAGACTGCTTAATAACACATACCTCCACCTCCTATTTAAACTAAACTCCACATTAGCACTTTGAATACAGAATTAGGGGACGATCCCTAGACTTCTTTTGCTTCCCAATGTGCCCGCACTGGGTAAGTCTCCTTTATCTGCTTGTCACTATCACTTGTGTCTTTGATTGTCCTAAATGTCTGTTTTCTAATAAGGAAGGTCTGAAAGTAAAGAAATACATTCTGGATGTTTGTAGGAATAATGGCTTATTTTACTAGCAGTTGGTATGTAGAAATAATGTCCCACTTTATTAGCAGCTGGACATTGTCCCCTGGAATTTAACTGAGGGTCCGCTAATTAAGCTCATGTTTGTAAGCCGTTGTCCATTTGAATAAGAACACATCAGACACATAGTGTGCATTTCTAAACCTCCCACCTCTGATTTCTCCCTCCCATAACTGTATCATCCTCATCCCGATCTAGAGAAAATAAGATATATTCTCGCTGATGTTAGTCCAAGGTCCTAAATAAGAAACTAGACCTTTTGTATTTAAATAGATTGGTAGGCATTTCTGATAGTTTAGTAGTTAGTAGATTAACTAACTGCAATTGAATCTTATTTTTAGCTGGCCAAGTCCTTAGGACAAATTCAAATCTACTCCCACCTATTGGTGCAAGCAACACTCGGAAGCATTCAAATTACCATTCAAAGACTGAGCAATGATGAAACTTTTGGATTTGAACAGATAATTTTTAATGCACCTGGACCCAGTTTTACAGCTTCGCGTGTTACTATACCGCCCCCTACAGGAAGTCTAAAGTACAGTTTAGAAAATTCTACAACGAAAGCACGTCTGATTTCTTGCCTGAAAACTCAGTGCAAACCTAGTGTCACCTGCATTTCCCCAACCACTTCCACATTATCTTTAGCACGTGGATGCCAGGAATCGTGCTGTTGACGCTGACTTCAGGACAAGGAGGAGTTGAGTCTTCGGGAATGGGCGGCTCCTCAGCGGGGATGAACACAGAGACCCGCGCAATGTTGGAGATTTCTGATTTCAGATTGGATTTATCCACAGCCTGGATAGCAATGTAGATGTCTGTGCCATTTCCAAAACTGTTGTTTTCCAGTTCAAACTCAAAGATTTCCTCAGAGCTGGCCTCTTTGGGATAAGATCGGTAGTGTTTACTTGGAGGGAGGTACTGAAGTTGTCCCTGAGGTCAACGATACTTGTGCTAATTCGGATGATGTAGCTGGAAGCTAAAATAAAAAAGTTTTTTAAAGGAGTGAGAGAGGATGCAATGACCAAATCTTAATCTGTAAAAAGACTATTAGGAATTACTTCATCTCAATGACGTTACAGCGGATGCATGGAACCATACTTACAAGGGCTGACACCTACTGTGCGCACGTGTTACTCTTAGCACAGCGGTGGATATAAAGTTGGTTCAAGTGACTTAAAGCCACGGTCAAGTTTCTGAGCCTGGCGCTTGGCTGAGGAAGGAGGGTGCTCGCTGCTTTTATTTCTCATTTGGAAGGGAGGTTGAAGCTAGTGGTTTTCGAACACTAACATGCTCAGAGGATCTGAAAACACAGATTCTAATTCCTAAGGATCTTAAAACACAAACTCTAGTTCTTCGATCAGGCTGCTGCCCACGCATTTCATAAACGCACGCTAGAAATAGAGGGGCTTAGGCTCAACCCCAGACCTAACTTTTATATTTGAGAGTCAAGGTCTAGAAGGACGGGAAATTGCTTCCAAGGGTATGTACCCTCTATTCACAGCCTTCTCTAGAATGCTACAAAACCTTATTCGCCAGAAACAAACGAACAAGCAAACAGACAGACAAAAACAACACACAAAATCCTGAAGTTTTCTTTCCCTAGATAAAACCTCTTATTCCTTAAAAGGTTGGCTTCTTAGATTTTAAAAACTATGTGCCTTTAATTTCAGAAGCCATTTGAAGCCATCCCCCGCCTTCGCTGTCTGGTCTGTCTCCGCCTCCAGCACCACCTCTGCTTGGTTGGTGAGCTCCTCTCTAGGGTCTGCACAGCATTCTTACCTCTCCCGTGGTCATAATCATCCCCGGGAGCCGTCCACGTCAGATTCACGAGGTTCTGCCCTTGGATGCTGGCCCTCAGGTCGGTGATTTGACAAGGTGGAAAGAGGTCAGGAATGGGAGCTGCGGGGACATTGGTGGCCACAAACGATCCCCCTGAAGATGTCCTGCTGAAGCACAGCTGCTTCTCCTGAACAGTACTCGTTTCAGGATGTGGTGGGTTCATTTTTATTTCACCTGTGTTAAAATTTATTCAAAATATGGAAAACATCACTGAGAGGCTAGCCTTCCCATTGTCTACTTCCTTCCCGTTCTTCCTGCCTTCTACCAACAAAACCCACTTTAAAGTCTGGTGATAGGACCCCGAATCAGGTTGTATAAGAAGACAATGAGCAAAGGGAGGCCCTCCTTTCTTTACCTAACAGGTGTTTCCTGGTCATAGGAAAACCAAACCAAACCAAAACTTGGAATTGTACTTCTTCTCTCATCTTTGCCTTTAATTTAAAAGTATATTTATTTAATTATTTGTGTAGAAGGGAAGCATGTGGAGGTCAGAGGACAAATTACAGGAGTGGGTTTTCTCCTGCTACCATGTGGAGAATGGAGCTCCAATTGTTACTCTTAGCAGCAAGCACCTTTGCCTACTGAGCCCTCTCACGGGCCCATTGTTTTCCTGTCTTCTACAATGTCCATCCAGACGCTGTTTAAACATGATATCACCTGAAGAAACCTCATATCATTTTGATAATATTTTGAGTGCTATACTCTCCCATTTATTGGTACTTGATCTTCTTGGCTTTTGAGAATTTCCTTGATTGTTTAATTTATGCAATTTTCACCATATGTGTGCTTTGTCTTTCTTACTTGATGGTAATTTAACATGAAATCGTCTACATTAAGAATTCGAATCCCAATGTTCTCTTTTTTTCTTTGGAGACAGTATCTCAGTTTGTAGCCAAGGTTGGTCTCAAACCCCTGATCTTGCCTCCATTTCTGGATGCTAAAATTGAATAGATGCAGCACCAAATTGTCTCAATCACTACTTGGGAATTTACTCAGGTAGCAATTACAGACTTGGCTTCACACTCATATAAAGCTAATTCTGTGCTTCAAAAACTACTGTGACTTGCTCAGCCAATTAAGCTCCTAGAACCCATCTTCAATAAAGCCATTCCCATCACAATATGGCACTATCAGAGTTTACTTTCTCATAAATTCTACTTCTTTAAAAACAATTTTTTTTGTTGGTTTTAATATCAAAGGCGAGTCCTGGAGTCTGTTAGACTCTGTTGCTCTCAATCCTGCTCTGATCCCAGGCAAATGTTTTAAACCCAGAGTGGTGTGGAAGGTCTTATTTTTAAAAACATGTTTTTCCCTCTTGGTGATGTGAGCTCGGTGGGGAGGGGGCTTCCCTCGCTCACCTCTAAGACAGTTTATTTTATAGTGGGAGAGAGTGAATCACATAGAGATGTTATATGCTATCTTGTAGATGATGTAATTTGGAAACAAAGTGGTTAAAAGTTATTATCTGCTTAATTGGTTTTCAAATGGAGTATTTTGCTGTCTCATGGGACAGCAGAGAATGACTGGGCACATTTCTGAATGTAGTAACTTGAGGGTGGGGCTGTCACTGGTATCTAGTGGTGGCCTCCAGTAATACAGCAGGATCCTCCAAGACACAAAGCGTACTCAGCACAAAGGATCACCCAGCCATGAACGCCAGTAAGGTAGGGGAGATACTCAGAAACCAAGAGGTGTCTTGCATTCTTCTGCCTCACAGGCTTAATGGTTCTGCTAGAACCAAGTCTTTCAGTCTTCCAGATCACTTACCATCTTCAATCCAGCCATCTATGTACATGACTCCATTCTTCTGAGGCGCTGCTCTCTGTCTGTCTGTAGTAACTCCTCCCAGAGCCCATATTTTTATGCTGTATCTACCATTTGCATCAAAAGCTGTAAAAAACCTTGAGTAGACACCATCATTCTTGGTGGCATCAGCACCTTGACAAGGAGACAAAGGAATTCATGAATACCCTAAAGGCAACTGGATACCTAGATTTCCAATCCATATGTGAGTTAACATTTTACAGAGAAAATAAGCATTATCTACAAGAGACCATGAGGCTTGATTATGTATAGAATGAAGCCTGAATCTTCTCACCCTGAACTGCCCTTTCCTTTTGAAAATCAGAGGCCGTTTCAAATGTCTCTGTCATGACTGATGATAACATGAGCTATTGTCTCACTAATTATCTGTCAAGTCAAATCAGATTGTTCTATGTACATGACTGGGAAAGAAAAAGTCAAACTTTCTTTCCAGGGATTGTTTAGGTAGGAAATCCAGTTATAAATTTCATTCCAATAAAGATAGTCCTGTCACAGTAAACCTACACCTTCTACAAAAGAAATACAGAATTCATTACTTCCTTATAGATTCTGAAGTGCAATAAAAAATGGGCAGACTTTTTCACTTGGGGAGCAAGCCTAACCTAATGTCCACATGGACATGGTCATCATCTAGAACTGTGCTGGGATTCATCTCTACTGTTTGAAGGTGTGAGAGTGTTTTTTCACCAGTGATGGAGAGATAGCAGTACCTAAAAAGTGCATGGTGAACATAAAATGAGCATATATACATATACATATACATATACATACTACATATACAATACATATACATTACTATACATATACATATACATCATACATATACAATACATCATAACATATACATATACATATATATGTCTATATGTTCATCCATTTTGAGGAGGTTGTGGACTTGACAGAAAATGGCTGTTATTTCTCTTTGCTTAATTTGAAAGGGATACAGTTTTGTGTAGTCTCTAATCCTATTGAATCCAAAGAACTAATGCACTTTGGTGCTTGGAGGCTAAGGCTGGACCCTTCCTCATGTTTCTCAGCATTTTGAGATATGATATACGTGAGGATGCAGAGAGCACTTTTATCCCCAGTGCTAGGTTTCCTGCTGCTGATTGCCTGCACTATACAGTTTCCGTTAACCATTCCGTGGTGGTGTCGTCTTAGAAGAAGATCTAATTTATAGTTTCTTTGATAGTTACCTGCTCCATTATCCAGTAATTCCAGGGTTACTGTTTTTCCATTCACAGATTCAATCAAGGCTGTGACACTGGCCCTGAGAATAGGTGAGGCTCCTTGGTGAATGTTTGCATACACTGTTACAGGGCTGGGGAATTTCCCTGTGTTCTTACTCACTACCGGGGTCACTGTAATAGGAGGCAGTGTTGCACTTGCTGCACGGGAGGTGACAGTCAAAGTGATAGTCTGTGAGCTCGCTTGAATGCTGTATTTCCAAAAGCCAACCTGTCCAAAACAGATGCAGATATTTCCAGTGAGTGTCAAAGACCTAACTTCATTGCCACTTACAACGAATGCCTCTGTGACTAAAGTGTGTGGCAAGGGTGTCTAAGAAGATGTGCATGTCCTCGATTCTCTTGTGTTTGGACTGACTATGTGACTCCCATAGTCAAGACAAACCTGGTTAGGGATAATGAGGCTTGAGGCTGCGTCCTCACTGATCACTGCCTGGAGTTTCCAAGGCATAGGCTTTCGAGGGACAGGAGCTTTTGTCATCCCAACTGTTGTGTACTTCCATTGTTTCCCTTTCATTTGGGGACATAGAATTACCCTTCTCTCTCTCAGGCTGACTTCAATGAATGAAGAATTTTCATTGTTTTCTCCAGAAGTCAATAATCACTCTCTTTTTAAAAATCTACAATTATTTGTAAAACAATTTTGTCTAGTCTGCAAGGAAGCTGATTCCATACCTTAGCCATGCCTGGGACTTGGAGGTAGGCCACCTTGGTGGTTTTGTCTAGTATAAAACCACTTTGTTCCACTCCGCTGGGATCCCAGATAAACACTGTGGGAGGATTCTTTGTCCAGGTGATAAGAAACAAGGTGTCCTTCCCCACCGTGCTGTCCACGATCACTGAGCCATTCATCCATTGGTTATTCTGGAGATTAACTCCCCTGCTCTCCAGCTGTTGAGAAGACCAACACTTTACTTCCCAGACAGTACAGTGTACATCTCTTGGTCTCACAACCCTGTCCTGACTGCCAGGAGCCATTTCAAAGGCCTGAAGGTATTCTTGGGTCCTTTCTCTGGTGTTTAGGGTCATTTAGGATCTAGTTCTAAATCACTATTCCAGCTTCAAGTTTCCACGATATTGCTTTCTCCACTCAAAAGGCCACCTCCCTCTAAGGATTTATGAATCCCCAGCTTCATACTCGTTGCTTCTTCCAGACATCATTACTTCTCCCTGCTTGTCTGAGTCTTACCGATCCTCCAGAATTCAGTGAAAATGGCACTTTCTTCATGAAGTTTTCACTGATACCTATCTCTTAGGACGTATGAACAACCTTTCTGTGATCTTTGATGTAGTTCTGTCCTTGGCTATACTCTGATGTCCACCCCATTGCGCTTTACTAGTATATCTCTAACTACACTAAACCCCAAGAAGGACTGTCTATACTCATTTCTAACCCACAGAGAGATGATATAAATTATAAAGATGTATAAGTTACTAAGTGAAGCATCATGGGAGTCCTTAGGATAAACGAAATAAACCCCTGGGCAGGACATCGCTCATTGGGATGGAATGAGGTTGCTGCAAAGCAGGGATGGACATAGGAAGGAGCTTCGGCAGAAAACATGGTTTTGAGAGTTGTCTCTTTCATAGCAATTCCATATCTCTAAGTTGATACATAGAAGAGATAATGGACATGGAGCCAGGCTTTCTGGTCCCACAGGTAGATGATGAATGAGTCCAGACATAAAGGACTCTTGTTCTCAGGGTAGGGTAGGAAATGAGTCCTATTCACTTCTCCATCTCTCTCCCTGTTTGTTTTCTTAAATTAAAAACAAAAACATAGACATGCCTGGGAGGTTTTCAGCAGTGAATTCCTTTTCTGAAACACATTTGTTTCTTTGCAAAACAAGGCCCTTGAGTTTTAATGTTTCCTGCAGGACAACCAGCGTAGGAACTATTGCTGTCCCCCTAGATTGAAAATAGAGGAAATCAGCTGGCCCCAAATCCTATTGCTTTGAACCCTGTCATCCAGGTTTGATGTCACTATTTCCCAGGGCTACTCAGACCTTGACCGTGAAAGTCTGAGATTCACACTGTGATTGTTGTTTATTTTTTCCTCCTCCTGGGTTGCCTTGTCCAGCCTTGGTGTCATGGTAAGTGCCAGTTCTTATTGTAGCTTGGTGTGCCATTTTGGTTGATATCCCTGGGAGGCCTGCTTGTTCTAAGGGAAGGCAGGGTGGGGGTGTGAATCTAGTGGGAGAGGGGAGGTGGACAAGGGAGGCTGGGGAAGAGGAGGGGAGAGAAGAGGAGGGAGGAAAAATGGCAGAGTTGGGATGCAAAGTATGAAAGAAGGATAAAAAAGAAAATCCCAGTGTAGTTTCTGCAGCTGCTCTAATGGAGCACTTTGAAATCCATTTGTCCTTCTCAAAAAATAGGCCCAAGATATTTGAAAGATAATTTGAGCTTCTCGGCATTTTAGAATCAGACAAGCCCACAGCTTTCTGCTCCATACTTAGAGAGGTAAGGTTCTTAACTCAATGTCAGTTAATGGTAGACACGGGATCAAGATTTGGGAGTTTGAATGGACTACATGGGTTTGCCACAGTGCGAAGTGTTATCTCTCTATTACAGGAAAGTCATGGCAAATCTTAGGAATTCAGGTCATGGTAAAAAGTCACGTCATGTCTGCACACTTGTCCTAGAAAATGTATAGATGATCTTAATATGACGTGAGCCAATCATATTTCAGAGAGAACTTGTCAGCAAATGCTGATGGATAATTATTAGACATATATACAAAATAAGTAAATGTCAACTGCCTCAGTTAAATAAAGTAGCTGACATTTGGAGAATAATGTTTGATGTCAAGCTGAAGACTCTGGATTTTAATTAATACACAAAGAAATGTAGAACTTAGAGCACCTAGCAGTCTAGACTGTGGTTGTAAGCAGACGTGAGCACCCAGCAATCTAGACTTTGATTATAAGCAGACGTGAGCACCCAGCAGTCTAGACTGTCATGATAAGCAGGTGTGAGCACCCAGCAGTCTAGACTGTCATGATAAGCAGACGTGAGACCTCTGACCTGGATGGAGTGCTGAGAGGGAGCTGCATTTCCTGAGGAGAGAGCTGCGAATGCATCAACAAGACCATTGTTCTGAACCTGATCCGAAGAATACATCTGCAAACCTCCTAAAATGCAACCACATCATCAGAAGTTATTTTCTAGGAAGCGAGTGCTTGCAACATTTTAGCTATAGCTAAGATAGCAGGATACACAATTCAGATCAATAGCAAATATATGTGCACAATAACTCACAAGTTCATATATATATAGTCTCCTATAGTTCAAGCCAGCTTTAAGTTCACTATTTATCCAAGGATGACCTTTACTCCAGATCCTCCTGCCTTTACCTCCCAACCCCTGGGATTACAGGTTCACACCACCATGCCCTATTGATACTGAGTTTCCAGTTCTAGTGATGTATTCTTTAGAGACACCCATCATGAAGCTACATAAACTGTCTGCACAAATCCCCAGCAGCATCTACATTTCAAAGGTCATGTGCTGTCATATGATAGAGTCTATTAAAGCCTAGTTCATACTGATTGGTTTAGTCTTACTTCAATGCAGGTCTAACAGACCGGTTTTAAAGTTGTACCTCAAATCGCCAAATCAAGGAAGATATGTGTGTGACAGTATCAAAAAAATAACAGTGGACAAAGAGACTGTTAAAGAGAATTGGGATGTATAGAAAAAGAAAGATTAATATTCTAGGCCTGGAAGCTTGGGTACTGTGGTGCTTAGAATATGCTTGGCCTAGGGAGTGGCACTATTAGGAGGCATGGCCTTGGAGGAGGTGTATTGCTGTAGGGATAGGCTTTGAGACCCTCATCCTAGCTGCCTGAAAGTTAGTCTTCTCCTGTTTGCCTTTGGAACAAGATGTAGAACTCTCAGCTCCTCCTGCACCATGCCTACCTGGAGGCTGCCATGCTCCCTCCTTGATGATAATGGACTGAACCTCTGAACCTGTAGGCCAGCCCCAATGAAATGTTGTCCTTATAAGAGTTGCCTTGGTCACGGTGTCTGTTCACAAGAGTAAAACCCTAACTAAGACAGGTATTGAGAACAGGTGTAACTGAAGAAGTAGATAGGAAGCCACTCTATTTTTTATATTCATTAATGTGTGTGCACGTGTCATGGTGTGTGTGTATGAAGGGCAGAGGATGTTGGGTGGTAGTTGCTCTCTCTTTATGGAGCATAGGTTCCAGGGTCAGAACTCAGGTTGTAAGCTTGGCAGCAAGCACCTGTGACCACTGAGTTGTCTTGGGTAGTCATTTTTAAACTGTTAAATAGTACCTGAAGTTAGGGACGGTGTTTCTGTAGTGCTGCTGGTGGCCCAGTGTCCTCCTCCAGGTGTATGAAAGTCTGTTTTGTTCTAAGTGTTGGCCACTAGTGACTAACTGCCTCCTTCTCTAGAGGATTGCCTTACCCCAAAGGGCCATCGTACATAGAAAAAATAATTCTTATCTCTGCTCTGCTCAAACAATCAATGCCCATTGACTGATGGATGCAGCAATACAAAAGAGGAGTCCTTTTGTCTCAAGCGAGGACCAAGTTTGTATTGTGTTTCTAGTCTAGAGGCCCCTCAACTGGAGTGAGGATACAGTGTGAGTTTGCTTCCATCCTTTGCTTTGTTTTCTGCCCTGTCTGTCCTCCACTTTTTTTTCTTTTCTTTTTCTTTTTTTTAGAGTTCTCCTTCTACAATCACATGATGAGAGGGGAAGAAAATGTTCACTGATCCTGCAAAAGAGGCCTGGGTCTGATGAACCTGTCTGTCTGCACCATCTGTTAGTGTGTGAGACTTAGATACACAGCACACTGGTCTTTTGTGGAGAAACTGCCATGCACTGGTTGATTGAAGTAGCCTCTGGTTGTTCACCGGGCTCTTCCCCTCTTTCCCTCTCCTTCCTGTCTTTCTCAGGTGCAGTTAAATACTCATATGGTGTCCAGGAAGGTTTCTCTGAGTTGTCACTAAGGTATAGCACTGTTACTTCCTGCAACCTGACCTAGTCCTGGAATCAAGACCTTAAAGAAAATGGGCAGAATCAGTTCTAATGCTCATTTTGGGGAAGCATAGCTACTTGGCTGAAATTACTCCATCTTTCCATATCCCACTTTTCCGGACTCCTCAGGTCACTGGGGCTTGGGGTCCATGGGTGTGTCCCCGCAGATCTTCCCTCACCTGTCATTTTGGACAGCTGCTCAAGCTCTTTAGCAGCAGCTGGTCCCAGGGCCACTGTATGGATGATGGCCCCGCTCTTCTTCACCTGGTCAAAGCACCCGCTAATGGTGGTGTCCTCCCCGTCGGTCAGCAGCACGATTTCAGATCCATCAGTCGGATACTTCTTCTTTATCACCTAAGTACGTGATGAAGAGCCAGTATTATCAACCAGGTGTTTGCCTATACCGAGACAAGAAGGAGCAATTGTAGAGGGACCAAGTGGATGTCTGGGAAGGTTGGAGGAGCATCTGTCTAGCAGTGACACTGCATCATGGAACTCAACAGTGATCTCTTTGTGTTGTTAGCCTGCCCCAGAAGGGATGTTGTACAATTCAGGGTGCTCTAAGAGATAGGCAGTTCTGGGAAAGGATACAGGGGTTTTGAGTTCTCTTCATCTGGTCTCTCCCTGAGAGGTTAGGAGGTTTCATGATATCTTCACAAACATCAGGAACACGTGAGGGATAGCGGACTTGAGGAGATTTTAACTTCAGCCTTTTACTATCTCACAATATCAACTGTATAGACTCCTACTGGGCAGTGTTAACCAGATCACAGATAGTTACCTTTGAGTGCCCCTTTTGATGACTGCAAACACTGTGTTTCTTTACACAAACACACATCCACACGGCCATGTACACATGCTTGCATGCAGGCACGAACACAAGACATTTGATGGTTGTTTTTTGAAACGGGGTTCATGTAGTCTACAGAGGGATCAGACTCCCTATGTAGAAAAAGAGGACTGTGGCCTTCTGCTTCTCCTCCTCCTATATCCAAAGTGCTTTAAAAAAATAGTTATGTACCTAGATACACTCTCAATAAGACGTCAGTCCATCTGCCAATGATAAATAAGATTATGATGGAAAGAAAATTAAATAACAGCATATGTGATCCACTGAAGAAAACTGGACTCTACACATCACTGCAAGGATGGAAAGGGACCAACATGCAGGGCAAGTAGTCCAGGTTAAGTCCCGAGCCCACACTCTAGGGACAAAGAATGTATGGCCAGAAGGCAGGAGGGGAAGGTAGAGGCATAGGAGACTTCTCCCAACGGCATTCTCTATTTGAGTGCTGATAGGCGATCACATGCTGACCTCAGTGACATTAGAAGGGAGTGGACTAAGTGGACAGAGACTATGGATGTGGGAAAGAGCCAGTGCCCAGGAATCTGAGAGCTGTGGTCATGGCCCTGGTCTAACCAGGTGCTTCAGGGGCTAGGAAGTAAGAGTTCCAGCCTGGCTTGGATCCATTTGTTTATTTCTCATAATTGCTGTGTGTCATGAAATACTGGCTGCAGTCTCTGTTCCCCACAGGAACACAAAGTTGTCATCAGGTAAGACTCAGTGATTCTGCCATAGCGCTGAGGATGTGTAACCCAGGAGAGCTGGATGGAGGAGGCGTGTCAGAAACACTCGGAGAGCAGGCATGCACACAGGAATGCCTAGGTGCAGAAGAGAAGCACGAAGGAGGGAAGCCATACTAACTCTGAAGGCATAGCTCTCTGAATCTCCGTACCCTTTCGACCACCTCATTATCCTGGGTCAGATAATTCAATCTGACACCAGCCATGTGTGGAAACTCTGGAAATGAAAATTTCATAGGAGTAAAACTCACAAACAGTTGCAAACCACCACGGAGCACGCCTTACTGTAAATGCTGTCTGAAGCCCAGAGCATATATACGTTCCTCCTGCAGGTACTGTGGGTAAGCGATTGATCAGCAGATCTCTGTCAGCACCGCTGTTCAACTGTATGAGTTCGCTTTGTACGTAGGCGGCACTGTCAAAGGTCACCATCCCGGCCCAGGATCCCTGCTCCACAGTCTGCAGCAGGAAAAGCCGGCTTGCCTGATTCATTCGGTTAAGACGGTCATCGTTCTGAAAGGGCAATCAGATAAAAAACGGTCAAGTTAGCCCTTTAAATGAGCATCCTGACAGCAGACCAGGTTAAAAGATGTTTAGAAGTGGCTGCCTTAAAGTAACTGTGTACTTACGCTGTATCCTTTTATAGTGGATGTTTTCCATTTATCCACCTTGAGTAAAATTTTAGAGTTTTTGCCTAAATAGCAAAAGGCAAAAAGCTATCATACATAATCCCTGGAAGACAATGTGTTAGTAAGAGGTCTAAATAAGCTTATATGGAAATCTAGGCCTAGTTGTGTTAGCAGAACATAAATAACAATAAGCTTACATAATTAATCAGAACTTTGCTCATAAGTCGATGTTATTTTAATTTGACAAAGGAGACAGTTGATATGTCTGTAGAATGAGGTGATGTGTGCATTGCATGGTGTGCGTATGCGTGTGTGTGTGTGTGTGTGTGTGTGTGGTGCACGTGTGTGTGATCGCCTGGAGCTCATTGGTCAAAGAGCCCAGGGATTTTTCTGTCTCTACCTGCCCAGACTGGAATCACAGGTAAGTGTGAGGCCTTGAACTCATGTCCTTATGCTTGCAAGGCGAGCACCTTGCCAGCTGAGCTATCTCTCCAGCCCAAGATAGCCATTTCAATGACCAAGCTATTGCCGGGGTAGACCCTCCTGTTGATCCACATTTCAAAGACAAAGGCTCAGTGAACTTACCAGCATGCTCCCGGACTTATCAAGTACTAGGCAGACAATTCTCTGTCCAACTTGCAGCAGTGAGAAGGTGGGTGCCGGTGGCTGGGCCGTCATGGGAGTGGTTTGCTTGAAGTCCTCAGATTCCTGAATGACTTCCCACGTGCTTCGGAGATTGCATCGTTGGTTTTGGGCATTTGGGGCTTCTTGATTGTGATTTTTTTCTGTACAGAATTCAACCACCTGAAATTGCCAATATAATGAATGATACATACAACAGCAGTCGATATAGTCATTAAGATATCTAGCAGAACAATCCTCCAGTCTCTCCACTCCCAGGCTCCTCTGCTGCCTTGTTACCATGGCTCAGTCTCACAGTGGTGCACACTCTTCAGTATCCCTCTCGCCGTACAATCTTGTCTCTGTATCCTCACACCACCGACAAGCTCCGCTCCTTTACTTTCTGAAACCCACTAAGCAACATGTTGTGTTCCACCTTGAACACGCATCATCCCCGCTCTCCCTGGGATTCATCTGATTTCTCAGACGCCACATCTCCATAACGACACCATCGCCTCTCCCCCCGCCCCCATGCTTCTCCGCATCTTTGCACATTTCCTATTTGATGTCAGTACTATGCCCCTAGTCACCCACGTCAAGAAACCAGAACCTTTCTGCTCTGCTCCCTTTACAAGACAACCAAGATCTAGACCTTTCTTCCTCCTTACAGTTTGTAATCCCCTCCATTCCCCAATTTCAATGAAGTCTCCATCATCTGAGTCCTCACCATCTTTCCTTCACGATGAGGTCATGGCTTATCTGGCCTTGCTGGTTCTCCAATTTGTTTGCCCCGCAGCTGTTTGAGAACCCTTCCCTTTTACTTTATTATATAAGACTTTTTATATTTATATGGTCTGTGGTGCTCTGTGTGTGTTGTGTGTGCAGACGTGTGTGTGAATGCTGATGCACGTGTGCTCGTGTGGAGCCTGAGGTGAATGTTACGTATCTTTCCCAGTCACCTCCACCTTCAGGTTTTTTTTTTATTGGATATTTTCTTTACATTTCAGATGTTCTCCCCTTACCCCATTTTCCCCCCCTCCCTCCAGGAACCCCTATCCCATTCCCCCTCCTCCTGCTTCTATGAGGGTGTGCCCCCTCCTACCCCCACCACCTCACCTTCCCACCCTCAATCCTCCCCCCCCCCCGGCATCCAGCCTTCATGAGACCAAGGATCTCTTCTCCCATCTATACATACCTCCCTTTCATATATAGCTGGAGTCATGGGTCTCTCCTAAGTGCTCCCAGACTGGTGGTTTAGACCCTGGGGCCTCTGGTTGGTTGGGATTGTTGCTCTCCTCATGGGGTCCCGTACCCTTTCTACTCCTTCAGTCTTCACTCTAACTCATCCATTGGGACCCCATGACCAGTTTAATGGTTAGCTGTGAGCATCCGCCTCTGAATATGTCAGACTCTTGCAGACCTCTAAGGAGAGTCACCAAAGGTAGATGCTGATGTGGATGTCAGGAGATGCATGCTGACAGGAGCCTGACATAGCTGTCTCCTTAGAGGTCCACCTTCAGTTTTTTGAGACAGGATTTCCCAGTGAATCTGAAATCCATCTCTTTGATGAAAGTGGCTGGCAATGACCTTCAGTGACCCACCTATCTCCATCTCTCAGTGCTGGCACCCTTGGCTTGTCATACAGGTTCTGGGGATTGAAGTCAGGTCCTCTGAGCTCGATCAGAGGGCACTTTACCATGTGAGTCTTATCTCCTTAGCCCTACAATACCCTTTGTGTAGGTTGTGATCACTCACTCCCTGTAAGCCTTGTGGCTTTGAGTATCAAATCTTCACTCCCTCACCTTACTTCTGGCTGTGTAGTCTAAGTCTTTATTTTCTCTTATTCTATCCTATTGGTTCTCAGACTTGTCTGTTTTCTTCTCCCTTTGCTCAGGATTTGTTACCAGGGAACTCTTTCTCCATCACCTGCTTTGTAAACCTGCCTTCATTCACTTGCCAAATGGTTTCCTCATTGTCTAGGCCTCTCCGAGAGAATGTTCCTCCAGTCCTCCATGGTCTTAGAGTGCCATGTATGAATGTCAACAGACTTCTTTGTCATCCACCTGTACATTTGGACTATAAACCTGACAGACAGACACATTAAATTTTGCTTCTTCAAGATATGGCCCAGCGTGACACACAGCAAGAGGTCTATATGTTTGTTTTCTGCAACCTAGCTTACCCCGACGAGAATTAGTTGCTGATTTTCCCCCTAAAGTTGGTAGTATGTCTAAACCTCATTCTTCCCTTGAAACACCTGGGCCAAACCAAAACCAAACCAAGTTAACTGAATTTATACAAGCATGGGTGAAAGAAGAAGGCACTTACGGAATTGATATTTTGGTTATACATGATGGACGCTTTCTCGTTCTGGTGTGGATCTGGTACAAATACACAGTTTTCTTTATATAGTCCTGTTAATTTGTCAATTATGCACTTTCCATTAGTGATACAGCTGCCTCCCTGGCACCGACGCACTTGGTTTTTACCGGTAATGGTTGTCGGACATCTGAAAATACATAAAGGTTAAATGCGTAAGCAAATGTGACCATCTTAAAGGGTCTGCCAGTCACCCGAAATTTCTGACTTTCGTGGGCCTTCTCTGTGATTCTTTCTCAGTAAACCAAGAAGAATATACATATCCTCACATACCAAAAGCACAATGCTTACATCAAAGTCATTTCTGTTGCCAGAAAGTACCTGAGGAGGTTCAACAGTAGTACCAGGAGAGCATGACTCAGTGTCGAAGTCCACAGGCTGCTCCAGTCTAAGCTCCCCCCTCATCCTAGAAAATCAGGAGTCCTCGTAGTCTCCTCACAGGACTTGCTGACGTCATCTGTGTTTGTCCTAATTGTTTTATTCTAAAAAGTTTTTGAACAGTGACTGTATGTTCACTGACATTTAAGTTTTTATATTATATGTTTGTGGGTTTTATTGTAAATGGAATGCTTTTACCCATGTTTCCCTTTTAATCTACCGAATTGAGTAGATAATAGAAACATAAAAGAATACTTGAAAACTCATAAAAACTACAAAGAACTCAAACAACTACAAAGAGAAGGAAAAAAAAAAACATGTTTCACCATCAGAAATAAGCAACCTCTGGCTTGTTGAGAGATTTTCTGTGTCAACAGAACAGTGCTTTTTTTTTTTTTTTTTTTTTTTTTTTCTGAATAAAAAAAACTTATAGAGAAATGTTCCTCTTTCTCCACATCCTCTCCAGCATCTGCTATCACCTGAGTTTTTGATCTTGGCCATTTTGACTGGTGTGAGGTGGAATCTCAGGGTTGTTTTGATTTTCATTTCTCTGATGACTAAGAATATTGAACATTTTTTAGGTGCTTCTCGGCCATTCGAGTTTCCTCAGTTGAGAATTCTTTGTTTAGCTCTGTACCCCATTTTTAATAGGGTTATTTGGTTGTCTGGAGTCTAATTTCTCGAGTTCTTCCAGGGTCTAAACTACCAGCCTGGGAGCATATAGGGAGGGACCTATGGCCTCAGCTGTATACGTTGGGGAGGATGGCATTGTCAGGCATAGGTGGGTGAGGAAGTCCTTGTTCCACTGAAGGCTGGATGCCCCAGTGTGGGGGAAATCGTGGGTGGGGAGGTGGGAGTGGGAGGGTGGTAGGGGCATATCCTCATAGAAGCAGGAGGAGGGGGGATGGGATAGGGGGTTTCTGGATAGGGGGAGGAAATGGGGAAAGGGGATTACATCTGAAATGCAAATAAAATAAGATAATTGATAGCAAAAAAAAAAAAAAAAAAAAAAAAAAAAGAAAGAAAGAAGAGAAATGAAAAGATTCTCCATAACATACATCAGCAGTACCTACTAGAGTGGTCACACCCAAGACAATGACATCTCCAAATGTCATTTTGATTCATAGGTACATCCATTATTGGAGACTTTGTAAAGGTACAAAAGGAACTACAAAGTACCATAGCTATCTGCATCTTAACTATTTCAGGGGATTTCATGCTAATTTGTATGTAAACATATGTGTGTATGCTTACAGGTAGCAAGGTATTTAAAGAAATCTGGTCTTGGTTACCATCAAGCTAATTTATCGTGTCATGGAATAAACAGAATCCATCAAGTGGAAAAAGCTCACAGAGGTAGCACACTTAAAATCTTAACATACAGGCTTACAGCACATCCTTGCACAACGAGGTTTTACTGATTTTCATTTTTTGACATTACATAAATCCACCTAAATTACTAAATTTACTTTTTCTTTTAATATTTTTTGATACCTAACATAAACACGCATCAAGCACATCAAATTCCACGTGGAAATTTGACCATATTTTAAAAATCTGTTGATAGGACTTGTCTATCATTTGCTTAAAATGGAGCTTTAAACATGAAATCCATTGCTCAAGAAACAGGAGAAAATGGGAGAATGGACACATGTCGACACATGTCAACACATGTTGTCTGTATGGAGTCAGGTGTGATGGATGACTGTAAACTTATCTCTGGTCCTGTCAGCTGCATGAAATAACCTTCTAAGGGGAGATGATCTCATCCTTGCCTAATCTGAATCTCTACATTTCTAGTAAATACGACCATTTCCTGTGTTTACTAGTTATTTTTCATTTCTTCCTTTGTGAGATATATAGTCTTCTCTTTCCATAGTTTTCTATTAGGATTTCACTTATTTTCAATTCTTTTCTCTTTGCTTTTAGTTTCTTTCCCTTTTTCTTGTATCCTAGCCTTGCCTCACACTTGCTCTGTAGCCGACAATGGCTTTGAACCCTTACCCGCTGGCTTCCACCTCCTGCAGGCTGTGATTACAAGTATCTGCTATCACAACTGACTTCAAACTGACTTAGGGTGCCCTAAAGGTAAGATGGTAAGTACCGCCATCCTAAAAGCATGAATTACTTTGTTTTTGTGAGCACAGTTTTTCACCCTATAGTTCATGTAAAACAAAATCCTTAATTTATGGACATTCACATTTTTCCCTTTTTCTTTCAGTTACGCCTTTCCTCTAATTTTTTTTTTTTTTTTTTTTTGAGACTGGGCCTTGCTATGTAGCCCAGGCTAGCCTTGAATCCAAATCCTCTTGCCTCAGCCTTCTGAGTGTTGAAATTAAGAGTCATGTGTCGCTGCAATCTAACTATTAAATACACAGAAAAACTTTCACTACACAGAGAACATACAGAAAGATTTTTCACTACCTGTAGAGTTGAGCTTAATATTTATTAATTTGATATATATTAATGTTAATAATTCATATATATTAATGTTAATAATTCAGACTTTAGTACACTGATATGTATAATTTGCATTGTGTATGTGTGTGTGTGTGTACTGGCTGGTTTTGTGTGTCAACTTGACACCAGCTGGAGTTATCACAGAGAAAAGAGCCTCCCTTGAGGAAATGCCTCCGTGAGATCCAGCTGTAAGGCATTTTCTTCAGTGAAAGTCACTACTGGTTTATCAGACTCTGAGGGATTAATTTCCTCATGTGAAAAAGGCATTATTTCAAGGGGTGAGACTGAGGGTACTACTTCCTCAGGTAGGGTAAACTCCTGAGAATTTGAAGATTCAAAGTTCTCTTCAACAGGGTCCTCCCACACATCCCATCTCATGTTATAGGATCCCCTTCTTTGCCAATTAATGCTGACACCCTCTGAGGCTGAAACTTGAATTATCGCTGTAATTCAGCCAACCTTATAACAAGGGCTTCAGTCTGATTTTCTGCATCTCGAAGTCTGTGGCTGCTGGAGAGAAGACTCTCTTAAAGGCCACACTTAGAAACCTTTAGATTGCTATTTGCACTTGGAGCCGTTCAATTTTATCATATAGCTCTTTCTTTTCCTTCATCAATTGTCCAGAGATACTAAGAGTAACAAGCCAACAAAATCATCTTCCATTTATCCCCCAAAATTATAGAAAATTTTGTATACTGGCTCACCTAATTCATTGCCAGTTACAATTGATGGAGCAAGATAATCAAAGACATTAGCGTCTTTAAGCTTGAAATATAGTTTCCACTACAGGCCTTCAATAGTCCTCAAATTCCCTGGAAAGAGAATCTCTGGAGAGGTTTCAGTAGTTGAAGGTGCTGGAAAATTATTTAGCTGATTCCAGATTCTTACAAAGGATTCATCCTTATACTTCTGTTCCTCTAGAACCTTTTCTGGTACCAACTATTGTATTAGTCAGGGTTCTCTAGAGTCACAGAACTTATGAGTAGTCTCTATATAGTAGGGGAATTTGTTGTGATGACTTACAGTCTGTAGTCCAACTCCCCAACAATGGTCAGCTGTGAATGGGAAGTGCAAGGATCTAGTAGTTGCTTTAATTCCACAAGACTAGTTGTTTCAGTTGGTCTGTAGAGGTCTTCCAGCCTCAAGATCTGTATCATAGGTGAGCCCTCCAATTCTGGATTGTACATTCCAGAAGACACAAGTCTCTGACCTGGATCTTGGCATGGAGTTCTTTAGGTGAGGCTGAAAATTTAGGCCGCAAAGGTAACACCTTTACCAGAGATTGAGCAAGCAATTGTGTAGGGCAGCCTGGGCAAGGCAGTATCAGGGTGGTGGTTTAATCTGCCACATCTTTTTTTTGGTTTTTGAGACAAGGTTCTCTTGTACCTGCTGTCCTGACTCAATCTGAGACAGGCTGGCCTCGAACTCAGAAACGCTGCTCATGCTCCAGTGTGGTAAGGCGTGCCACACGCTCGCTAGGCCACACCTTCTACTGGAGGCCTAAGTAAGGACATTGGAAGAAGGAATGCTCACTCTTCTTAGACTGCTTGCACTTACTTGCCAGCACATTTGCTGGAACCTACTTCTACAGAAGACCAGCTGAAACAACCCTGACTAATACAGTGTGGTTTTTAAATTTGACAAGTTTATCCAATTGGGAGAGATTCTGTTAATTTTTCCCATAGTTAACTTTTTTCTTTGTATCTTAGGAAACTTTACCTCTCCTCACAGATTTATTATTCAAACTCTGTTAAATTATTGTGTCTTTAAATTACTGTTAATATGCATTATTTAATTTAGTCTTGAAATATATTTAAAAATTGACAAGTGAAGTCCATTTTATTATGCTCCTTTCTCAGAAATAATCTCACTCAGTGAATGTGAAGATCTTTGAATGAGATACAAATATATATCTTTACTAGAACTTCATACAACTTGTAAAGAAACTTTACTTGATTTTATACATTCCATGTATTGAAATCCTCCCTGCCTTGGTTTTCTTTTAAACCTTCTTGAATTATTTTGTAGTTTTCTTTAAATTTATCTTCTACATTTCTTACTGTGTTTTCCATCAAATTTCAACCTTGAGTACAGTGTTTTCCACGGTATGTTTGAATGAGTTATTGCTAATATCTGGGGAAGCACCTCTAATATCCCCCCTTGCACCATGTCTCTTTGTTGACTTCCCTTGACAGTCTTCCCTTCCTTTATGATCTTCCGTTTTCTGAGCGGAACAATTATCTGTGTTCCACTACTCTCCTCCCCTCTGGTGTCTTTCTTTGCCCTGCCTCACTTCTGTGTATGACTGAATTGGATATAACTTCCCGAATAAACCGAGCGGCTGTGACCACGCTCTTGTCTTCCTGCTGACGTTGTCCCTATTAGACTGTCCCTAGCATTTCTCTATTAAATATGGCACGGATTGTTGGATTGCATAGATCTTATGTAACATATGACAAGAGTAACTTCTGGGCTTACAAATACTTAAAAAGTTTGGAAGACAAGGGACTATGAATATTATTAATATGTTTTGGTTAATTTTCTCTTTAAGGGTGTGTGGCAGTCATGTTGTCTAACATGCTCCCCAGCTGTGGAAGGGAGAACAAGCTGATAGATATTTCTAGATCTTGAAAGCACCAAGTACAAAACAGCCTTGCTCTTAAGCAAGGATCTGATATCTAATGGCAGAGAAGCTCAGAAAAGACACGTGGGAAATACAGACAACAGGGGTTAGGAATGGTGCCCGCTGGCTGAGATTTGAATAATCAAAGCAACGTGTGATCATGTCAGCAAAGTGACTCTGGGATGTGATCTGTGCAAACCAGAGACCACAAGCAGAGGTAGGTACTTGGCAGACTGTGCCTAGCTGTGATTTACAAAGTAGGATACTTGGTTAACAGAACCACTTGTCAGAAAAATGTGGTCATTTTGTAGAAACATAAGAGTGTCTTAGAGATTGAAAATGAGACAGAAAACTGGTATTTTAAAAATAATTCAAGGAAAGTTTGATTGCATTTTAAAATTGTTTTGGTGACTTGGAGTCAGAAGATACATACCTCACTGCTTGGGGTTTTCCTTTGGATAAGTAGAACTTCTCTTCATTGTTGTATTCGTCAAACACTCCCCATCGGAAGTGAGCCCACTCATGGACAAACGCCCTGTCTGGGAGGAAAAAAGTCAAAGAGCTGAAGACAATAGATGGGAAATAGCCCTGCATGAGAAAGAACATTTCTTTAAATGCTTATTTTGCTTTGCTTCATTAGAGATTTCTAAATAATAAAATTGGAAGCTTGATTTCCTGAGCCTGACCTAACATGACAACTACGAAATTCTATATAATACATGTATCTATTTTGACTTCTTGTGTGTCCGTGGTGTGATTCGTGAGAGCCAGGGAGTTATTCATACACTGGTCAGACAGCTGCCCCACCACACACTGCTTGGTCTTGTGGCAGACACTCAGGATCAGAGAACTGCCTTGTAGCACAAGGGTTAAGTCCAACTCCTTAGGACAGCATGGTAGGGGTGATACTTGAGCACTCCAGTCTGTTTCCTGCTCTTCTTCTTGGGCTCTATCGTCACAACAAATTTCTCAGGATTTTGCTGTAGGCCAGTCAGACTCTTTCTGCCTCTGGCTCTTTTTCCCCACAGGCTTTCTCTTGCTGGCGTCTCTCACCGTCTCTACAGTGGTAATTACTGCTCTTCTCTCAAAAATAAAGCTTCTCTCTAGGACTGGTGGCTAGAGCCTGTAATTCCAGCTATTCAAGAGACTAAAGTAGAAGAATCATCAGTTCAAGGCCAGCCTTGGCAACTCTTTTTGAGATCCTGTCTCCAAAGCATTTGGGAAAAAAAAAAAATCAAGCCTTGATCCACCCAACTGACATCCTTACATGCTCAGACAGGACTAGGTACTCCTCCTTTGCAGTTCCACTGAATCTCATTATTTGATGCTTTACATCTTATGCTGTCATCGAAACTTATCTCTGTGAAGATAGGCAATATGATTTATTTCCTGTCATATCTGGGCACATAATATCTAGAGATTATTAGGCACCCATTAAGTATGTTATATTTGGATGACTCTTGGTGACTTATGTGTATCTTAGTGTTTCTGAATTATAACTCAAGGTGGGCTGAGTTTAGATAACTAGGTGAGAGGGACACTCTGAGGATCAACTCCAATCTACTGCTCTGCTCTTAGGGTTTGCACTGAATTTTCCTTCAAGCTCTGGAAAGGCAATGACTGTTGTGAAAGGTAATGGAAGACTTTGAGGGAAAGGCCTTGGGTCATGGTTTATACAGGAATCATTTAAGGGAACATTATGATACCCAGCTGTGGTGGCTTGAGTGAGTTCAGGACTGGAATAGCACACTTTGATCAATTAACTCAACACATACTTATTGATCCATAGGTCAGAAATCTTCTGTTCTAGTTATGAAAATGAAATAAATATAGAACAAGAGACAAGGTTTAGACATTCTAATTGGTGATAATTAATTAGGGACTGGGCACACAGAACCAGGGCTTGCCTTTTTCTCCTGCCTAAGAAAACCAAACTAATTCTGGAGCACTTTAATCTTCTTTAGACATTATTCTTTCAACACTAGTTATTCAACAACACTAGCTATTCAATAACTAACCACGTGTGTGTGTGTGTGTGTGTGTGTGTGTTGTATAAAGCATATACATGGACTTTGAATATTTCCTTCAAAGATTGCTCTATATAGCTCATATTGACATGATAGTTTATTTTTTAAGAATTGAACTTCTTAAGGGTCTCCTTGTGCAGTCCAGGCTGATCTCATTCTCAGGATCCTTCTGCCTCAGCTGTACTGGGATTACTGTTGTGCACCACCACTGCACACACAAACTCATGTGTAGCACACACGCACGCACAGAGGGAGAGGGGCAGAGACAAGCTTTGGGAGATTACCACAAGATGACTCTACCTGTTCTGCAGAGCCTGGCTCACAGTGCAGCCCTACCTGGAGATTTGTTTTTAAAAACGAAGAACCAGGGCCTCTCATTAAGTCTATGAAAGCAGCAATCAAATCCTGCTGAATCTGGAACTCAAATCAGGTGGCCCAAGCACACTGTTACCATCTGGTGCTAGCATATGAACTGCAGAAGGCGATTTAATTCAGTCAGGTGAAGCCCATAGATCCATAGACATCTAATGCTTCAGGCCAAACAGTTCTTGGCACTCTAGTTGTTCACGAAGCCAAAATGCTACACCTATGCAGGCATGCAAACCAATGTTAAACTATAGTTCAGAGATCATGTCTCTGACTCTTTGTTTTAAATGAACAACCATGTTTCATTAGCTTCATTTCTGTTTTGTCATCTGCAGGCTTACTTGAAAGAGAATGCAGTATTTAACATACAATTGGTGTATTATGTGTCGTTCGCTGGAATGATTTAGCTGAGGTCCATACCTTGTGGTCCATACAGAGGCAGCTTCTTTCCTGCTAAGAAGTCCGGAGTCAGGTGAATCCTGATTCCACTTTCTCCACATGCTCCTATATGCTCTGTGTAGGGCTCATCATTACCTATAGGGCTGGTTGTTGACACAAGGACATCAGCCTGAAATACAATAAAAGATCATACTATTTCAGCAAGTAAATTGGCCCTACTTGCAGTTGGTGGATTTTGCCACAATTTCATTTCATTCTTTACTATTTCCCCTGAAACAACTAACCAACCAATCTACCTAACAATCAACTGATCAACCAACCACTAATAACCAATTGACCAACCAACAAACTGAACAATCAAGCAACTGACCAACCAACCTAACAACCAATTGACCAACCAACAAACTGAACAATCAAGCAACTGATGAACCAACCAGCCAACCAACCAACCAGCCAACCAACCAACCAACCAGCCAACCAACCAACCAACTGATCAACCAACCAAAGGACCAAGCAACCAACTGAACAACCAAGCAACCTGACCAACCAATCAACCAAACGACCAACCAACCAACCAACCAACCAAAGCCAAACAACTAACAGTAGATCACAAAAGAAAATAGATTTCAAAAATAACTGTTCTCACATTTTTGAAGGTTTCCAGTTTTGGCCTTGTATACTCAGTTTTGCCTTCCAGTTCTCGGGATCAAAATGGCAACATTTTTGAAATAAAATCTTTTCCCTGTGGCTTCAAACAGGTATGGAGAGGCCTGAGTCACCATGTCCTGGGAGGAGAGAGCACGCTTAACAACATCACTGAGGACAGATTGAGTTACAAGTCATTTCAAGATGCATCTGATTTTCCTTTCAGAAGTCTAGCTAGGCAGGGGACATGGCTTTCTTAATAACAGCAAACAATCTTTCTGGGTGTTGATCACACCACAGAGCAATGGTGAACAACACAGACTCTGGAGGCAGATGCTCATCCTGGCTTAACCATTTCTTGAGAGCATTAGACACTTCCCAATATAAGCTCAGATTTCACCACTTATAGCCTGGAAATGTTGTGACTACCTCACAAATGACATCATCACACACGTGACACTAGGAACAAGAATGCTTTCTTAGCACTAATTCTTACTGTCATCTGGTGCCTTCGTTTCATTTGATCCCTTGACCATAAAATAAAACTTAGAGAAACTGAGAACTACGGGGGGGGTGGTGGTATAATTTTCCAGGTCTCAGCACACAATGATGGAGAGAAATGAGACCTTATACCTGCTGAATCTCATAACAGTTAAGCTAAATAGAATGTTACATGTTAAAGTAACATTCATTTTAGTATAGTATTAAGAGTTAGATTTAAGGAAACAGCATCATTTGGTATTTGCAAATTATACATAGCTTTATCTCTCAGAAATGAAGGAGCAGCAGTGCTCCCTGGGGTGCACTGTGACCGGGAATACAGATGATGCTGTGGAAAGAAGGCATTGTCCAGCTAGAACTGAGAACAATCAAGGAAAAAAAAGAACCCTGGTGCTCCGAGATGGGCAGAGGATGAGCTTCAGTTCAGAGAAAGTACAACAGAAGTGATGGGATTAAGGCCAGGAAGGGTCCCTTGCCATGCGCAAGGCTGGGTGAGCCACGTCTGCAGAGGGGAGACAGCAGTGCTGTGGGAAGTGGAGTCAGGACAGTGAGGTGAGAGACCGGAGTCAGTGCCCACAGATGGCAGGTTAAGAAATGCTTATTTAACTTAAAGTGGAATGAGGACATAGGCATGGGGTCTGTCTGTCTGAACAGGAACTATTCCGTTATGTAGCTGCTACTTGGAAAAATGGTAACACAGAAAGAAGGGCTCACTGCAGGAGCAGAGTCCTGGCTTCAGCAGACCTCGTGTGGAGACTGTGCTCAGTGGGAAAGGGCACGGAGGAGGACTGCCCATCTTGGAGTGGGGACGTCATATTCAGCTTCCAATGCAAAGCTGAGTCTTGCCTCTGCCCTTCTCTGTGGCTAAATTTGGGGAGTTTACTCATGTTCTCCATGCCTACACTCCCCCCATTTAAAAAAATGGCAGGAACAATTCCCTTTCTAACTTAGAAAGCATGCTTAGTGCTTTGCATGTCTATCCCTCAAAGCCCAGATTTTAACAGTCACTGGGAGAATTTAACATGCTATCTTTCTTCCAAAAAAAAAACTTTTTTTAAAAAAAATTAAAATCAGCAAATGCTTGATGGTTGGGTATAAATGTGACTGTGTTTGAACACTTGACTACAATTCTACCCATGAAGTGTGACTCATGCTCGCGGAGATGAAGTGCAAGTATCACGAAGTAAACACTCTTGTCTACATGGTTTACTAGAGGCATGTGCCATCTGTTCTGCATTCTGAGAGTGTGACATCATATCCACACAGACATTTAAACTCTGGCTGAGAGAAGGGTGTGTGTTTGTGGTGCTGTTGATTACTGGATAGGCCCAGTGTTCCCTAAGGACAAGCATAGAACATTGCTGGCTCCTGGATACCTGCACCTGCTATAATATAGTTGCTTTGCAAATATTTGTTATATAAATTGATGAAAGGCTGATTGACTACTGAGCAAATTATTGGTGAGTGAAAGTGGGACACTAGCACCAAGCCAGTTAGGACCTGGGCTCTGTGCACTGAGAGACACCACAGAAGACTCCATTGTTATTTGTGTTCTGGACACGTTTTGGGTAGAGGGGAGGGAAAGAGAAGGGAGGCAGACAGACAGAAATAAACAGAGACAAAGGCAGAAACAGACAGAAACAGAGACAGAGATAGAGAGACAGAGAGAGACAGGGAGACAGAGACAGACAGAGAAAGAGAAATAGAGACAGAGAGAGACATAGAGACAGAGAAAGAGAAATAAAGAGAGACAGAGAAATAGAGACAGAGACAGACACACAGAGAGAAACAGAAACACAGAGACAGACACACACAGAGAGACAGAGACACACAAGAGAGACAGACACACAGAGAAACAGAAACAGGAATATATACATATGTGGAGAGAGAGAGAGAAGAGAGAGAAGAGAGAGAGAGAAAGGAGAGAGAGATAAGGAGAGAGAATTTCATCTGTGAAATGTCCTCCCAAGGCCTCAGCATGGAACAGTAGCAGTGTTGACAAGGGCCAGGAGTAGCAGACAGAGTCACTATAGTACCCTTACTCCATACCACACAGGTGGGAGACCCTAGAACTCTGTCTGGCTGACTCAGGAGCTCTGTCCCAACAAGGGCTCTCCTCAAAAGGAAAGTTACTGAAGCAGAGATTGAAGAGGAGTGGTGGTGGGGTCGCTGAATTCTTCAGACCTGGGATATCAGATAGGAGGAGCTGGCTCTTACTAAGCAGGCCCCTCAGGATTCCATTATACTAAACTTTGTTCTTGTTGCTCAGAAGGAAATAGGGAAATCCAACTTAGCTCACACGATTCAGTCATTGCTCGTTTTAGGAAGATAATTTAATAACTGTGTTGACAAGCAGATATTTTTTTTTCAGGAGGAAACCCACCAAAGATAGTGAGGGAAAGTGCTCTGAAGCTTCCCAGAACTCCAAGTTGCTGTCATTAGAGATAATGTGCCATGCTTTCCTGGCCCATCCCTGAAACACATTGGCTGGAGACAGACAGAAACAAACAGCCATGTTTCTCTCCCTTTTTCTACCTTCTTTCTTTCTATCTATTTCATTTTTGCTGTGGCAATCAAAAGCTCACTCTAGGTTTCCAATGACTGATCAATTTCAGGCATGACCGAACTTCCCTGTACTGAAGATGATCTGATGGCTTTTTGGGTAGGTACGGAGACTTCCTAGGAAGCTGCATCATCCCTCCATCCTTCATGCCCTGCTTGAGTAATAGTCTAGCTAGGAACCCCTGACAGACAAAGATGGTTCTTTACCCAAACTCCACTTTCCAGAATTTGCTTCATGAAGCATCGTTGGAAGAGTCTTCTGGATTCTTGTTCTAGGAACTTGTTTTCAGAAGGGATAAGAGGGTCACCAATGGAGGAGGGTTCCGGGTCCCTAACCTTCACTGCTCAACTGTTTGCTAGATAGATTCTGAGAGAGAAAGAGAGAGAGACAGAGACAGAGAGAGAAAGAGAGAGAGACAGAGACAGAGAGAGACACAGAGAGAGAGAGACACAGAGAGAGACAGAGACAGAAAGACAGAAGAGAGACAGAGAGAGAGACAGAGAGACACAGAGAGAGAGACAAGAGAGAGAACACAGAGAGAGACAGAGAGAGAGACACAGAGAGAGAGACCACAGAGAAGAGACACACAGAGAGAGAGACAACACAGAGAGAGAGACACAGAGAGAGAGAGACACACAGAGAGAGAGACACACAGAGAGAGAGACACACAAGAGAGAGACACACAGAGAGAGAGAGACACAGAGAGAGAACACAAGAGAGAGACACAACAGAGAGAGACACACAGAGAGAGAGACACAAGAGAGAGAGACACAGAGAGAGAGACACACACAACAGAGAGAGACACACACAAGAGAGAGACACACACAGAGAGAGAGCACACAGAGAGAGAGAGAGAGACACACACAAAGAGAGACACACACAAAGAGAGACACACACACAAGAGAGACACACACACACAGAGAGACACAAAGAGAGAGAGAGACACACAGAGAGAGAGAGAACACGAGAGAGAGAACACACACAAGAGAGACACACAAGAGAGACACAACAAAATCATGCCCGCTGTGTAGGGGCCAAAATAATCCATCCAATCATACAAGATGCCACTAAACAGACATAAGTCCTGAACCAGGAAAGAGACAGTGAGATGTGAGAGGATGCTGACGGAGATGAGAGAAGGCAGTGTGTGTGTGTGTGTGCATGTGCGTGTGCATGTGTGTGTGTGTGTGCCCGCACGCGCCTGTGCTACTAATCAGAATGCATTATATACATTATAAAATTGTTAAAGAAGGAAACTAACTTTAAAAATGATAATTAAACTAAAGATAACATGTTGCCTAATAATGAAATGTGTAAACAAATTTAAACTAATATGTGAAACAGAATAACAAATACAAATGTAAAAATTTGAAAACACAATAAATTAAAACCACTGCTCAGGTGCAGCAGGAAAACAGAAGGTAACAGATTCAGAGACTGTGGCTACAGTCCATTTGGCTCCAACTATGTCCTCGGTGCTGCTGTGCATTTTTCATATGCGGCTCACAAAGCTCTGTAGAAGAGCTGTTACCAACCCATTTTACAGAGCAGGACCCTCACTCATCCCACAGTGCTGACCCTGGGCGTGCTTGGACAGACTGGGGACTCTGGGTGGTCTGTTAGAAAATGTTTCCATCTTATTTTTAACCCTTTATTGTTCTGGAAGAACTCCTCTCACCCCTCTACCTGATGACCTTTTGAATGACTCTTCCAGCTCTCCCCCACAAGAAGAGGAGACAAGGTAAACTCCTCCCCCTCTTCCCAGTTCCGCCTCCTCCCGCCCTCACCTGCAGCAGCCCTGAGCTGACCCTCTGCTTCCAGGTTGGAAAGACGTAAAGTCTCTGCACACTGGAAGGGTCGTCTTTAAGCTGGTGCCTTAAGTTAGAAACCTCAGTTCCTATTTACCATCACAAGTTAGTTATAAGTAGAATAAAAACAAGGTCTAATATGTGCTGGTGGTAGCATCCTGCAAAGAAATTACCTGCTGTGCAGTTACCAATATCTGCTGAATACAGCTGAATTTGCCTTGGTATAGAGCAAAGTAGATTTCAGTGACAACATCAGTCAGTAAATACACCTGTCATTTGTTAAGTGCCAACAGCACAGCTAACTTGGAGTTATGTGCATTGTACTTACCTTGGTTCTCATAAAAATCCCAGTGGGTAAAGAGTTATTGTTTTCCTTTTCTAGTTAAGGAATCTGAGATTCAGACGTAAGCAACTAGAGCAAGACGAATCAGGTTTCCTTTATCACAGTATTATGCCTGCTGAGGATTAGATCAGCGTTAGCTAATTAGGACTTAGCAAAGCATAGGTAGTTGCCACTGGAACATACCTTTATGTGCTGAATGAGGGCTTCATCTTCAGGCACACCATGGTCTATGGCAACAACGATGCCTTCGTAGCCATTGTTGTTCAGCTGGATGATGGAGTTGCTCAGAACCCCTTCCAGAAGGTGGAGGATCACGAGGAAGACAGGACTCTTCAGAGATCCCATCCTGAAGCTTTCCCTCTGGAAAGGGTTGGCTCTAGAGGTGTCTTCACTCCTGTATATATACACACAAGACACATGTGGTTTTCTCATCTTTATTCGAGGTGATTTATTATAGGCCTTTAACCTCTTGACCCTAAATGGTTCTTTACCACATTTGTCTACAATATACCAGGAAGTATTGTTTAAAAACCAAACTGTGTACCTTTAAGTGTTTCTAATTAAAAGAATGTTGGGCTTGCCTACGGCTGTGCCAGGTGTTTAAGCAAGGTTGAGAGATACTAATCTGGTTCCCCAGAAAGACTTATCCAGGAAAAGACAGCCTGTCCACTGGAGTATCTGTTTACTTACAAATATTTGTCTAGTTAGGGACACTGGCCCTGAACCCCACCTTCCCAGCTTGACATTGGTACATTTAAGTGAGCTTTAGTTTCCTCTAAGGAACCTTGCCCATTCTCTCTCTTGGTGAACTCCACTTTTTCCTCAGCATTCCTGACATGCTCCTTCCATTCCACACACCCAAAGCATCAGGGAGTAGTTCAGATATTTCTAAATATTTCCCAGTGGGGAGAAGAGGTAAAACTTCTATTTTATTTTGCAAAACAAACTTCCCCATTCCTCAGCCCCCAGTTCCCTCAGGCCCCCCTTTGTTTCTCTACCCCATGTCTTCTACCAGTCAGTAAAGTTCAAACCAATGTCATGGAATTATTTTGCTGAAATTATGTCACTCTAAAACACAAATTATGGAGGGTCTGCTACCCCATAGATTCTTTCAAGCTTACCAAACTTTGAAGAAAGCTCAAAGTGGCCTGCTATTGCTCCTGACTTCAATTCACTTGGAGATAGTTTTTGTCCATTAGGTCTTCAGAAATCATCCATCTTACCTTGTCTGTCCATTCTCTTTGACATTCGACTCAAAACAACTAAGTTAGTACTTTCCATATGAAATAATTGAAGATGAAGGATTAAAGTAGAGGTTTAAAGTCCTTGTCCAGATGATTCAAAGTGCATGTTCATATGAAAAGATGGATACATTTATCATACATACAAATACAAAGTTGAGATTTTGGGCCAGAGAGATGACTGTGTGTATAAAGACTTGCTGTCAAGCCTACAATCTGCATTTGTTCCTTGGAACACTCATGGTGATAGAATAAAAAAAGACCCTGGAGGTTGTCTTCTGAATTCTAAACATATGCCTTAGCACATGTACACACACACACACACACACACACACACACACACACACACACACACACACAGAGTCAGTTATATTTATACCCCTGCCCCACAAACAGATTCTAAAATATCTGTCTCCATACTGTAGCTTTGTTCCCAACAGGTAAGTTTAGGGTCTATCTGAGAGTTAATCACATATTATAAGTAGAAGAAGGCAACAGTCATGGAGGAATGGAAGCAATAGAAGAAACTACTGAATTGGCTACTGCCATCCAGGGGGAGACCAGGCAAGCCATCCTACAGCAGTCTCTGTCCCTTTTTGGGGACATGTCCTGTAAGGAGCTAGACTAAGAAACCTTCCCTGCAATAAACCACTCATTGGAGTAAGGGTAAGTATTTGCTTCCTGCTCATCTCCAACATGAGGGCTCTCCTTCCCTGGCCTGCCTGTGTTATCCACTGCCTCCAACAGTTGTGTGAAGAGAACGCCAAGCCTTTCAGAGCCTTCCTGGGGTTTAAGAAGTCAGTGTTTGCAAAAGGTATCTGACTGTCCTACGGTGGTGGGGAACACTGGGTCTATAAGTAGTGGATCATGACCGAGGTGAGCATGTGACCAAGGGCTAGCAGGCAAATGGAACCCAGAAAACCTGAAGATTTACTAAGATGAATCTGCTGTGTTCTCTAGGAGGAGCCATTTTTAAACTGCTCAGATTCACTCTCAGCATATTCTGTTCCAATACTATAATTAAAGAGGTTGCCTCTGTGTGTGTGTGGTGTGTGCAAGCTGAGAAGGGCAAGTTCAGTCATTCATAGAATCTCAGGTTGCTGACTAATCGTTATTGCCTAAAACATGTGAAGTCAGAGTGTTATTGTGACTGTGCTATCAAAACCATAAACAGATACATCGGTTTCAGTCTGAAATGTTAACAGTTACTCAATAGAATTAGATTGACAGGCTACATCAGTTCTACCAGATACAGTTTGTCAAGTTGTCCTGATTTGTCTTGAGACCACGGCTGTTAACAATCACAGATTCTGTAATGTCAATCTTAGTTACTAATGTTAGCTCTGAGATCACATGATGAACTTCACATAGTTATATATACCTAGAGCTATGTATTTCAGAATGTCCACCAAGGGTTTACAGAAGTCACACAGAGAACAAAACAGCATCACTCGAGGCAGAGTTGGAGAGTGCTATAGAATCAGTCATTGAAGATGCTTAGACAGAATGCTTGCTAACAAACCCCAGCAAAGAACTGTAGATACTGGTCAATGAAGCACAAGACCTTCAGGGTGAGACACAGGACCAGGTCTATGTGCACAAACAGATGTATGTATGTATGTACTTATGTATGGACAAACAGCAATTAAAGTGGGTCTTGTCAAACAGTAGGGACTGCTAAGCTGAGGGCCCTTGGGAACAGCTAGGAGTTCTGCTAAGGGCTATGCAGGAGTAATGACAAATGGCTTTAGAACTCATGGGATGCAGCCCACTGGTTACCAGAGCCACATGGGTGGGCCTTGGTTTGGCACGGCCCTGAGGACTGTGAGTCCTGAAAACTTCATGCTGTCATGGAGTTCTGCTGTTTGCTGCCCTCACATGCCTCTTAATCTGAGAGGTATAGGAAAATTCTAAGGGGACTTCTAGTCCTCCAGTATCTCTGGCACTCACAGTACTAATGCTTGATCCCTTTCAGGTATTGCTGCGGGAGCAGATTATGACTCTCTCATCACCTAGAGAAGAACTTAGAGATGTAGACTGTCAGCAACGACCACCACCCTTAGAAAACATTTGGAAAAATAAAATTGTTAGTGAAGCTAGCTGTGATGTTTTTAGTACTAGATTTGATGTAAAAAAAAAAAATCTTAGGGAACAATGTGAAGTTCAGAAAGGCACACACTTATTAGTTATGCTAGGGACTGTTTGTGGTCAGGGAACAAGGACAATGGCAGCACTGGCTGACCTGACTCTCACGGAGGCTGCACTGGTGATGATTTCTTACACCCATGTTTGCCCTCTGCTTCCTGATAGCACTTATTAAGAACTGCTGATGAGTAGATGTGCATTTTGAGGATTTAAGGTAGATATGACTGAGTTTTATATAAAAGATTAGGGTTTTGATTCTCTTAAGATTCTTACAAGATTACTTTTAAAGATAAATAATAAAATAATTACTCCTTTCTCTGTAAGCACAAATTGCTGCCTGCCAGTAAGAGCAGCCGGCTGAGAAAACTGCCTTGCTTGTTCACATTTTGTTAATCTACAACAAGTCACTTGGTTATGAATGCATATGGTATGTGGGGTTTTTTAGCATAATTTGGTTTCCTGTAGTATGTAACGTTACTTCTTGTACAGGTTCTGGAAAACACACTGTTTTTTCATAATCCTTCACTAGAAGAAAACTAAAATGTAATCACATTGTAATTGTATATTGAAAGGTTTTGCTGGGATATATAAGCTATGGAAGAAAGAATAAAGTATAGTGTACCCGGAACATTGTCTCTCCCATTTATCGACTATGTGTGTACGTGCAGTTTGTGAGAATGGGGGTTGGAACATTATTCCTTCCATCCACCAATTGTGTGCATTCGTGTATATATGTGTGGAATGCTTAGAGCCTGCTTGCTGGAGCTTTGCACTAACCATTCTGTGTATGTGTGTGTGTGTGTGTTGTGTATACATGTTATGTATGTATGTATGTATACACACACATATATATGTCTGTCTGTAGGTCTGTATGCATGTGTGTGTGTGTGTGTGTTTAACATGTGTGTGTTATACATGTGTGAATTTTCTTTCTTGCTGGTCCCAAGGAGTTAAAAGAGTTCATAGTTTTTTCTGCTGGCCACAGAGAGTGCCAGCCCCAGTAAATTAAGCTTTGTTCCCTCAGAAAGTCTGCTGAACAGCTTCTGTAATCACTGGATGCCTTCTGCAGCAGCCCCTGTAGGTATCTGGATCTACCCTGATCAGCGACTTGGCTCTGAGCACTGACCCCCAACTGCTGTGTCTTTCAGTTTTCCCACCACATGGATACCAAACCCAGTCTTTGGCATCTGGTGCCCTTACAGGGACCTGAGGAGGTAAGCCCTCTATTGTTTTGAGTAGAGCAGGATAAGGAACTTGAGTATTTGGAGTTGAGTTCGCCTAGGCCCCTGTCAGCTAACAGCTGACCCCACAAAAGTGTCTGCCACTGTAGTGGAGGCTTCCGGTCAGCTGAGAAGGCTAACCCCATGAAGCTCCTGGCAGTGTGGGTGGAGGCCCTCATCAGCTGGGAAGGCTGAGCCTGTGTATTGCCTGCTGTTTTGGGCGGAGGCTCCCTCCTGCTAAGCACTGACTCCACCAAAATGGAACACCATAAGGACAAAAGGTTTTTCTTGGGTGTTACTAAGCATATACTTAAGAAAAAGGAAATTAGGCTAGCACTCGTCAGTTGACTGGTTTTCTCCAGCCAGTTTTGTATAGCCAGCCAGCCCTTGGCTTCCTAGACCAAGGAACTTTAGATATTGAAACATGGGAAATGGCAGGCATAGATATTAAGAACTGGTTTACAAAGATGGAGGGAAGGACACGCCTCTCACTGCACCTGCTGTTTGGAATATGCTTAAGCAGACATCGACAGATGATGGCGACCTCTGGTCCACTCGTGAGCCCTCTGCTCCCCCTCTTGAAGGGACTCCTTTATTGATGTCTCGTTGGGATCTAAGGACAATGTTTATTTCTTGATAGGAAAGCATAAGGATGGTATCTCAGGAGAAGATACTAACAAATCAGAGGAGGAGAACTTGACCTTGGAGAAGGAATCTGACTTGAAGAGAGAGGCAACAGAATACTGTAAACTTGAATGGCTCTAACTGCAATACCTGACCCCACTTCCCTCAATAACGTAAAAACCAACTAAAGGGGTCTATGAGACTCACTGCTGCTGTGCTGGGTGGTCAGGCTTGACAACAGTGTGATTCTTTAAGATGTTTTATTATTTAAAAAAATCTAAATGGCTTTCAAAAACGTCTATAAAAATATCACTTGGATTTGTCCTCCCTTAAAAATAAGTACAACTAAATTGAAGCCATTGTTTGATATTCTCAGTCTAGATGCTGTCCTAGAGTCATTAAGAAAGTTGACTTCTACAGTCAAAGTTTTATTAACCCTTTTAGAACCAGATCAGCCCCGTTGACTTGAGAAATCTATGTGTGTCGATGGATTGTCCTCAGACATGATGTCTTCATTATTGATGCTCATACAAAATCTTCCTCCCCACCCCCACAAAAAACATTCTACACAACAAAGGGAACTAATAATAATTACTGTTTTTTAAAAGACTAGAGTACGAGCCCTTTAACTTGTATACTAACTCTTAGTACATAGTCAAGTTATTGTTTCCATATTAAAGAAATGCTTCTGTGCCCTTCTGGATGCTTCACTGCCATAGCCCTGCTTTTAGAGTTAGACACAAGTCTTACTTCATTTAAAATATTAAGACTCACCTGACCACCTCCTGACTTTATTTATTTATTTATTTTGCATTAAAATTATCATCTTTATTATGCCAACTCTAAATGAAAAGACAAACATCATTAGTGATATGCATATAATGTAAACTATGTAAGAACATTTATGACAGAAAATCAATAACCTCATTAAATGTGTTTATAATTGTTTGTTTCTTCTTTTTTTTTTAAAAATCAAATCGTAATTTTTACTTATTCACACAGGGGTTATAAACACAAAAAGGCAGGATGTGGGGAATGACACCAGAGCATAGGTGTTCAGGGGGAGTACAGATACCTTTCAGAACAGGGTATCAGCTGGGTGAAAGTTCAGGGGACAAGTCACTATGACTCTGCCTATGATTCACTTGTCCTTATCTAAGTTGGTACTGTCCACTGAGGCTACCTGTTTACAAGGTCTATGACTACTCTGGCTGGTAAATTTCCACAAAAGCTGCCTATTTCTATTTACAATAGCTTATAGCCTTCTGTTTCAGTGTTTTTCCACAGAGACCCAGACTTTGTGTTAGCATGTATGTATGTCAGGCTTATTGCTGATTTTAGGCCTATGGCTGATTTTAGGCCTTCAGTGTATAAGCAGGGCTGCCCCTGGCATCTCCTCTCTTCTCTAAGTATAGAAGGCCTGTGGTGATTCTAATTTTGCAAAGGTGGGGATAGAGGCCTGACCTCCAATAATTGAAGGGGACCTTGTAATGGCTCCGGTCCTCCTGTCATTGTCCAGTGAGGCATGAGGGCCATACCCATCCCGATGTTTTTTCCTGGAGAGGGGATACTTTTGACATCAACCCCCTATGCAGTCAGGCTTGTCCTTCAGGGAATCCAGAGAGATATTTTTAACTTTCAATTATATTCCCTTGCAGTGCTTAGCCTCGCAGCCTAAGCAAGAATTCAGATTGCCAGTCAGAGGGGGTTCTGGGTGGCCTCTCTCTGCTTGGTCTAGGGGCAGGAGTCCCCTCTTTTAGCTTGGGTGGAGATGGGTTTTGGGAACACCATGGATAGAGTAATAACCTCATCTTGAGTCTCGTGGTCCTCCATAGTTAACTTATGATAATGTATCTGAATAGGTTTTGCTACCAAATTATCTATCTGTTGTTTCACAAAGTTAGTTAGCCTATTTAGGGCCCAGAGACCAAAAGAAATAAGCAAAAATAACCCAATTAATGGTCCCAAGATGGGAGGAAGTAGGGTTGACAACCATGGAGAGGTTGAAAACCAATTCTTGTACCAGCTCTCATCTTTCTCTTTCTCTCTATGTCTTTTCTCACGGCCTTCTTGGACCTTTTTCATGCTCTCTTTAACCATCCCTGTCTTGTCTATGTAAGGGCAACATTCTTCTTTACGTGCTGTACACAGTCAAGAGCTGTACACAGTCTTTTCTATTGTAAAAGAGTAAATCAAATCCAATAAAGTCCTTTGCAATTTTTGGAGATCATTTCAGACAGCGAAATGAGGGATTTCTTCAGATTAGTGATATCAATCTCTAGCTGTTTGATGTCCTTGTCAATGGCCCATCAAAGGTCTGAGTAGTATAAGTCTGGAGGCCAGCATCAGGATTAGACTTCTACCAGCATACATCACGTGTGTTTCATTTTTACCTGGAAAGGAAAAAGAAGGGAGTTCTCAGGGAGATTTCTCTTTCCTGGATGTCAATTGTTATTCATCTTATTTATAGTTGGGCCTGGCTTTGTGAGGGTATCTATTTACTTCATTAATCTTTTTGGCAGTCATTTAGCTGTGCCTTCTGTGGTATCAAGCAGGCATATCAATCCACTGCTCCATATGAGAACTGGGTCTGGGCCATTCCATTTAAGGGTAAGAGGGTCCTTCCACATAGCTGTGGCATAGTTTTTATTGGTCTCAGCGATGCCAGAGGCAGTCAGCAGCAGATTTGCCATGAGCTTTTAGTTTTAGAGTTAAAAGTGAACAAGGCATGATGGAGAGTGTTTCAGGAGACTCCTTTTGGCCGGGTACAGTTCCCCCTCTTTTGCTTTTAAAGCCAATTTTTCAGAGTTCTTGTAAAATCAGGGCAGAAGCGCCAGCAGCTGCTCCTTCCACACTCAGAGAGTCATGAAGACACTATTTAAAGAAATATAAATCTACATTAATAATCTCTTTTATCAAAGGATTGTTATAGAACAGCCAACAACTAATCAGTCTATATAATATATCAATTAATAATAGCTTCTTCTACTATTTGTAAAATTACTCCTCTTTTGTCAATTAGTTGTTGAGGGAAATTAGGATTTACATCTCTCTTGAGAATATTAAACAGACACTTAAATTCTTTTGGGAGAGCTTAAAATAAGATCTTAGCCAATTAGCATCTCCTAGAAACTTTTGAAAATAATTTGAAATAAGTAAACTATGTTTTTATTTTTGCCAGACCAATTATCTGTTTTTTTATTGGATATTTTACATATTTACCTTTCAATGTTATCTCCTCTCCCATTCTCCCCCAAAACCCCTTATCCCATACCCCCTCCTCCTATTTTTATGAGGAGTGTGCTCCAAACATCTTCCCAATCCCATCTTCCTGCTCTCTAATTCCCAACACTAGGGAATCCAAACTTTTGGGGACCATGGCCTTCTACTTCCACTGATGCCTGACATGGCCACCCTCAATTACCTATACAGGTGAAGCCATGAGTCCCTCCCTTTGTGTTCTCAGGCTGGAGGTTTAGACACTGGGCACTCTGGTTGAATCTTTTGATGCTCCTTCTAAAAAGGACCAAAGCACCCAGACTTTCGTCTTCCTTTTTCTTCTTGAGTTTCCTATGGTCTATGTGTTGTATCTTAGGTATTGTAAGCTTTTGAGCTAATACCACTTATCAGTGAGTGCATACCACGTGTGTTCTTTTGTGACTGGGTTACCTCATTCAGGATGATATTTCCTATTTCCATCCATTTGCCTAAGAATTTCATGAATTCATTGTTTTTAATAGCTGAGTAGTACTCCATTCTGTAAATGTACTACATTTTCTGTATGCATTCCTCTGTTGAGGGACATCTGGATTCTTTTCAGCTTCTGGCTATTATAAATAAGGCTGCTATGAACATAGTGGAGCATGTGTCCTTGTTACATGTTGGAGTACCTTCTGGGTATATGCCCAGGAGTGGTATAGCTGGGTCCTCAGGTAATACTATGTTCAGTTTTTTGAGGAGCCACCAGACTGCTTTCCATAGTGGTTGTACCAGCTTACAATCCCACCAACAATGGAGGAGTGTTCCTCTTTCTCTACATCCTCGCCAGCACCTGCTGTCACCTGAATTTTTGATCTTATCCATTCTGACTGGTATGAGGTCGAATTTCTGGATTTTGATTTGCATTTCTCTGATGACTAAGGATGTTGAACACTTCTTTAGGTACATCTTGGCCATTCGAGTTTCCTCAGTTGAGAATTCTTTGTTTAGCTCTGTACCACATTTTTAATAGGGTTATTTGATTGTCTAGAGTTTAATTTCTTCAGTTCTTTGTATACCTTGGATATTAGCCCTCCTATCAGATATAGGATTGGTAAAGATCTTTTCCCAATCTGTTGGTTGCCACTTTGTCCTATTGACAGTAGTCCTTTGCTTTACAGAAGCTTTGCAGTTTTATGAGGTACCATTTGTCAATTCTTGATCTTAGAGCATAAGCCATTGGTATTCTATTCAGGAACTTTTCCCCTGTGCCCATGTGTTCGAGGCTTTTCCCCATTTTCTCTTCTATTAGTTTTAGTGTTGCTGGTTTTATGTGGAGATCCTTGATCCACTTGGACTTGAGCTTTGTACAAGGAGATAAGTATGGATCAATTTGCATTCTTCTACATGCTGACCCCAGTCGAACCAGCACCATTTGTTGAAAATGCTGTCTATTTTCCACTGGATGGTTTTAGCTCCTTTGTCAAAGATCAAGTGACCACAGGTGTGTGGGTTCATATCTGGGGTCTTCAATTCTATTCCATTGATCCTCCTTCCTGTCTCTGTTCCAATACCATGCAGTTTTTTTTTTATCACTATTGCTTTGTAGTACAGCTTGAAGTCAAGGATGGTGATTGCCCCAGAAGTTCTTTTATTGTTGAGTTAGTTTTCACTATCCTGGGTTTTTCTTGTTATTCCAAATGAGTTTGAGGATTGCTCTTTCTATCTCTGAGAAGAATTGAGTGGAAATTTTGATGGGGATTGCATTGAATCTGTAGATTGCCCTTGGCAAGATAGCCATTCTTACTATATTAATCCTTCCAATCCACGAGCATGGGAGATCTTTCCATCTTCTGAGATCTGCTTCAATTTTTTTCTTCAGGGACATGAAGTTCTTGTCATACATATCTTTTACTTGCTTGGTTAGATTCACACCAAGGTATTTTATATTATTTGTGACTATTGTGAAGGGTGTTGTTTCCTAATTTCTTTCTCAGTCTGTTTATCTTTTGAGTAGAGGAAGGCTACTGATTTGTTTGAGTTAATTTTATATCCAGCCACTTTGCTGAAGTTTTTTTTTTTTTTTTTTTTTTTTTTTTAATCAGGTTTAGGAGTTCTCTGGTGGAAGTTTTGGGGTCAATTAAGTATATTATCGTATCATCTGCAAATAGTGAAATTTTGACTTCTCCCTTTCCAATTTGTATCCCTTTGATTTCCTTTTGTTGCCTAATTGCTCTGGCTAGGACTTCCAGTACTATATTGAATAGGTAGGGAGAGAGTAGGCAGCCTTGTCTAGTCCCTGATTTTAGTGGGATTGCTTCAAATTTCTCTCCATTTAGTTTGATGTTGGCTACTGGTTTGCTATATATTCCTTTTACTACGTTTAGGTATGGGCCTTGGATTCCTGATCTTTCCAAGACTTTTATCATGAAGGATGTTAAATTTTGTCAAATGTTTCTCAGCATCTAGTGATGTGATCGATCATGTGGTTTTTTTCTTTGAGTTTGTTTATATAGTGGATTACATTGATGGATTTTCATATATTGAACCATCCCTGCATTCCTGGGATAAAGCCTACTTGATCATGATGGATAATTGTTTTGTTGTGTTCTTAGATTCGGTTTGCTAGAATTTTATTGAGTATTTTTGCATCAATATTCATAAGGGAGATTGGTCTGAAGTTCTCTTTCTTTGTTGGGTCTTTGTGTGGTTTAGCTGTGAGCGTAATTGTGGCTTCATAGAATGAACTGTGTAGTGTTCCTTCTGTTTCTGTTTTGTGGAACAGTTTATAGAGAATTGGTATTAAGTCTCTTTGAAGGTCTGATAGAACTCTGCACTAAAATCCTCTGGTCCCAGACTTTTTTTAGTGGGGAGACTTTTAATGACTGCTTCTATTTCTTTCGGGGTTATGGGACTGTTTCGATGGTTTATCGTCTCCTTATTTAACATTAGTAACTGGTATTTGTCTAGAAAATTATCCATTTCACGCAGATTTTCCAATTTTGTTGAGTATAGGCCTTGTAGTAGGATCTAATGATTTTTTGAATTTCCTTGGTTTCTGTTGTTATGTTACCCTTTTCAGTTCTGATTTTAGTAATTTGAATACTGTCTCTCTGCCCTCTGATTAGTCTGGCTAAGGTTTTATCTATCTTGCTGATTTTCTCAAAGAACCAGCTCCTGGTTTTATTGATTCTTTGTATAGTTCTTTTTGTTTCTACTTGGTTGATTTCAGCCCTGAGTTTGATTATTTCCTGCTGTCTACTCCTCTTGGGTGTGTTTGTTTCTTTTTGTTCTAGAGCTTTCAGGTGTGTTGTCAAACTGCTAGTGTATGCTTTCTCCAGTTTCTTTTTGTAAACACTTAGAGCTATGAGTTTTCCTCTTAGCACTGCTTTCATTGTGTCCCATAAGTTTTGGTATGATGTGTCTTCATTTTCATTAAATTCTAAAAAGTCTTTAATTTCTTTCTTTATTTCTTCCCTGACCACATTATCATTGAGTAGAGTGTTGTTCAGTTTCCACGTGAATGTGGGCTTTCCATTGTTTTTGTCATTATTGAAGAACAGCCGTAGTCTATGGTGATCTGATAAGATACATGGTATTATTTCAATTTTCTTGTATTTGTTGAGGCATGTTTTGTGACCAATTATATGGTCTATTTTGGAGAAGGTACCATGAGGTGCTGAGAAAAAGGTATATTCTTTTTTTTTTTTTGGATGAAATGTTCTATAGATATCTGTTAAATCCATTTGGTTCATAACTTCTGTTAGTTTCACTGTATCTCTGTTTAGTCTCTGTTTCCATGATCTGTCCATTGCTGAGAGTAGGGTGTTGAAGTCTCCCACTATTATTGTGTGAGGTGCAATGTATGCTTTGAGCTTTAGTAAGGTTTCTTTTATGAAAGTGGGTGCTCTTGCTTTTGGCGCATAGATGTTCAGAATTGAGAATTCATGTTGGTTGACTTTTCCTTTGATGAGTATGAAATGTCCTTCCTTTGTTGAAGTAATTATTTAAAATGGCTGCTAGCCAAGCCCACTATCTAAGCTGTGGTGGCTCTGCCAAGCTCAGGCATCATTTTCAGCGGCTAGAGGCCACATGAATGATGCAGCTAGAAATGACTAGCCAGAAATACCAGCCCTGCCACCCATGAGACACCAGCATGGGAGATGGCTCTGCCAATCTTCCATGCTCTCTCTGTAAGGCTGGGCATTGCCCAGAGCATCTTACCATCCATGCAGGCCCTGTAGGAAAAATGAGACTCTAATGCTTAAATATTAATCAAAGGCTTTATATGTTTGGTAATGCTCAATAACAATATGCCCATACAATTAGAGTTGTTTCCCAATTAGCTAACCTAAATATAAGTTGTTACCTGCAACTGCTCTCCATATCTTCATGGCACTTCATCCTCCTACCCTCTCTAGCTCCTCCTCTTCCTTTTTCTCTTCCTCTCTTTACTCCTCCCACCTTAGCTCCTCCTACAATCCTTTTTATAGTTTTAAGTTGAAACTCAATTTTATTTATATTAGAATGGCTACTCCAGCTTGTTTCTTAGGACCATTTGCTTAGAAAATTGTTTTCCAGCCTTTTACTCTAAGGTAGTGTCTGTCTTTGTCACTGAGGTGGGTTTCCTGTATGCAGCAAAATGCCAGGTTCTGTTATGTATCCAATCCGTTAGTCTATGTCTTTTTATTGGGGAATTGAGTCCATTGATGTTAAGAGATATTAAGGAGAGGAGATTGTTGCTTCCTGTTATTTTTGTTATTAGCAGTGGCATTGTTTGTGTGGCTATCTTCTTTTGGATTCGTTGGAAGAGGATTACTTTCTTGCTCTTTCTAGGGTATAATCTCCCTCCTTGTATTGGAGCTTTCCCTCTATTATCCTTTGTAGTGCTGGGTTTGTGGAGAGATATTGTATAAATTTGGTTTTGTCATGGAATATCTTGGTTTCTCCATCTATAGTGATTGAAAGTTTTGCTGGGTATAGTAGCCTGGGCTGGCATTTGTGTTCTCTTAGGGTCTGTATGACATCTGTCCAGGATCTTCTGGCTTTTATAGTATCTAATGAGAAGTCTGGTATAATTCTTATAGGTCCGCCTTTATATATTACTTGGCCTTTTTCCCTTATTGCTTTTAATATTCTTTCTTTGTTTTGTGCATTTGGTGTTTTGATTATTATGTGACAGGAGATATTTCTTTTCTGGTCTAGTCTATTTGGTACTCTGTAGGCTTCTTGTATGTTTATGGGCATCTCCTTCTTTAGGGAAGTTTTCTTCTATAATTTTGTTGAAGATATTTATTGGCCCTTTAAGTTGGGAATCTTCACTCTCTTCTATACCTATTATCCTTAGGTTTGGTCTTCTCATTGTGTCCTTGATTTCCTGGATGTTTTGGGATAAGAACTTTTTGCATTTTGTTTTTCTTTAACAGTTGTGTCAATATTTTCTATGGTATTTTCTGCACCTGAGATTCTCTCTTCTATCTCTTGTATTCTGTTGGTGATGCTTGCTTCTATGACTCCTGATTACTTTCCTAGGTTTTCTTTCTCCAGGGTAGTCTCCCTTTGTGATTTCTTTATTGTTTCTACTTCCATTTTTATGTCCTGGATTGTTTTGTTCAATTCCTTCACCTGTTTGGTTGCGTTTTCTTGTAATTCTTTAAGGGATTTTTGTGTTTCCTCTTTAATGGCTTCTACCTGTTTACTTGTGTTCTTCTCAATTTCTTCAAGAGTGTTATTCATGTCCTTCTTAAAGTTCTCTATCATCATCATCAGAAGTGGTTTTAAATCTGAATCTTGCTTTCCTGTTGATATGGGAAATTCAGGACTTTCTAATGTGGGAGAACTAGGTTCTGATGATGCCAAGTACCCTGGGTTGCTGATTCTTATGTTCTTGCACTTGCCTTTCACCATTTGGATCTCTTTAGTGCTACCTGCACTGTCTCTGACTGGAGCCTGTCTTTTCTATTATCTCAGTTGTATCAGAACTGTTTGGGGTGAATGTTGCTGCTGGGGTTATTGCTGAGGCCCAAGATCTGCTCAGTGCTTGGGTGGAGACCGGAAAGAACCAGTACTCCGGGCCAGGAATGAATTCCTGGGTCCTAGTGGGTCCCAGTTACTCCCTGTTTGGGGCAAGTGTTCCTGTCTCCTTACCAAGGATATTGCCAGGGTTAGAGCTCCTGGGAGCCCCACCTCCTCTGGGTTTTGTGAGATTGGGTTCAGAGTTGCAGCCCAGGGTCGGCTCAGTGCTTGGGCACAGACCAGAAGGTGTCCTCAGACTGTTTTGAGACATGTATAAGATGTATAAGGTATACTTTTCTGCTTTCAGTTGATATACTCTTCATTCACAGGTTAGTACCATTGGTCCATGTTAAATTATAACTTTGTTCAGTTAAAGAAATACCCAGTTCTCATGTGAGTTCTATGAAAAGCTTAGTTAGAGATAATTCCTTTTTTTATTATTCATTTAAAAATTCTGATTGCAATAATTGTTTTACTTCTATTTCTACTTCCAGTCATTTTCAGGTATTTAGGAGCTGCCATCCATTTTACCCAGATTAAAGAAATCCATACACTTTATTTTAACAAATTGAAAAGTAAGAGATGCTGAGGGCCATGCAGGAAGAACAACAAACGACTTTAGAACCCCTGGAATGCAGCCTACAGATACCACTGCCACATGGGTGGGCCTTGATGTGGCATGGCTCTGAAAACTATTGAGTCCTGAAGACTTCATGTTGTAATGGAGTTCTACTCTGCTTGAGGCCCTCACATCCCTCTTAATCTAAGAGTTATAGGAACACTCTAAGGGGGCTTCCAGCCACTCACTGGGCAGTAGCTCTGGCACTCACCATAATGCTTGATCTCTTTCAGGCCTTGCTGCTGGAGCAGATTAGTAACTCTATCAGCACCCTAGAGAAGAACTTAGAGACACAGATTCTAGCAATGACTGCCACCTTAGAGAATATTTGGAAAAATAAAGTTGTTAGTGAATCTAGACTGAGATGTTTTTACTACTGGCTCTGATATAGAAAATCTTAGGGGACAATATGACCTTATTAGTTATGTTAGGGACTGTTTGTGGTCAGGGAACTAGAACAATGGCAGCACTGGCTGACCTGACTCTCACGGAGGCTGCACTGGTGAGGACTGATTTCTTACACCCATGTTTGCCCTCTGCTTCCTGATGTGACTTATTAACAATTGCTGATGAGTAGATGTGCATTCTGAAGATTTAAGGTAGATATGAATGGGTTTTACATAGAAGTTCAGATTTGTGGTTCTTTTAAGATTCTTACAAGATTATTTTTAAAGATAAATAATAAAATAATTCCTTCTTTCTTTTCAAGCACAAATTGCTGCCTCCCTGTATGAGAAATTGGCTGAGAAAACTGCCTTGCTTGCTTACACTTAGTTAATCTATAACAAGTCATTTGATTATGAATGCATGTGGATTTTTTAGAATAATTTATTTTCTTTACTTGTAGTATGTAACCTTATTTCTCGTGAAGATATTGGGGGAACACACTTTTTTCATAATCATTCACTAGAAGAAAGTGAAAATGTAATCACACTGTAATTGTATACTGCTTAAAAGGTTTTGCTGGGATAGACAAGTGATGATGGTGTGGCCGGAAGGAACAGTGTTTCTTCTATCCTTCAACTATGCGTGTATGTGTAAAGTTTGTGTGAATGGGGTTGGAACATTGCTCCTTCCATCCACCAAGTGTGTGCATTTATGTATGTGTGGAATACTTGGAGCCTGCTTGATGGAGCTTTGCTCTATCCCATCAATGTGTGAATATGTATATGTCTGTCTGTAGGTCTGATACATGTATGTGTGTGTGTGTAGGCATGAATATCTGTGTGTATGAAGTTATTGGACTCCGTCTTTTTTGTCCATTCAGTGTGTGTGTGTACATGTGTGAATTTTCTCTCTTTCCTTCTCTTTCTCACTGTCCCAGAGGAATTAAAAGAGTGAATAGTTTTTCCACTGTCCACAGAGAGTGCCTGCCCCAGTAAATTAAGCTTTATTCCCTTAGAAAAAAATCTGCCGAGCAGCTTCTGTAATCGCTGGCTGCCTTTAGCAGAAGCCCCTGTAGGTATCTGGATCCACTCGGGTCAAAGGCTCTAAGCACTGACCCCCAATGACTCTGTTTACCCACCACATGGATGCCAAAGCCCGTCATTGGCAGAGTTCTCTGTTTGTCTGTCCCTTGATACATGCTGCAGGTGATCAGATGACAGGAGAATGGTTATATCACCATTACAGTGTAAGATGTCCCTTGTTTCATGGGTACCAGGTGAGTGTGCTGTGTCTTGTTCATTTGACTGTGCTTGATAAGGTCATGGACTTGGTTTTTCTGATATGGTTTTGAATGCCCACATGCCCATGTGTTCTTAGTTGCTCTGTGATACTATCTTCTTAAGTAGTATTTTATTGATTGTACAGAACAGTTATTTATTAGCCTGTGCCTCATGGTTCATGCTAGACAGATGGCAGCATCCACATGCACACACAAGATGCAGATTCAGTCTGCCTCCTCGACCTTTGCACTCAGAATGGAAGCAAAACGGACCAGACTTTAGCTGCACTGTCCTTGTTGCAGTGCCGGTAACAGTAGCTCCCATGAGATGACCTCATGCCCCTTCACAGACTGACTTGGCCTTCCATGACACAGCAGGCTCTGCTAGGATTCCCCCAGGGAAACAGTCTGACCTAGTATGGCCACAGTGGATGCTGTGACTGCTACCCTTGAGTGGCCTGTTGCATGCACAGAGGCCTTGGCTCAGATAAAGAGCTACAACATGGCAGCTGGGATCTGTCTTCCCAAGCCAGCCCTATGGGTCAAACAAGACAGATCTCAAGTGCAGGAAGTTAACATTCTGGGGGACAACCTTTTCCCAAATATTTGTGACCTCCTAGGACTCCTTTTCTGAGGCAAAAGCACCCAGATAATAATCACTGTTCTGATCTCTGTCGCCATATTGGTTAACTTTGCCTGGTTTTGAATTTCTCCTGAGTGTGAGTTCACATTACGAAATTTTGTGTCTGGCTACTGTGACACAGCATGTTTCACGTGCAATTCAGCTGTCTTGTTTGAGGCAGTAATATGTTCTCTTACCATTGTGTTCTTTGTAAAAGCAGGCTCTAGTACATTTCCCATCTGTTGATATAGAACTTTTGTATTGTTTCTAGCTGGAGCTAATGTGACTGAAATTGTCATGGATAGAAAGAAACATTTGTGTTCATTGCATATATTTTAAAATTGTAAGTGCTGTGTTGTAGGGTGTAATTATCTCTCTATCTCTATCTCTATCTCTATCTCTATCTCTATCTCTATCTCTATCTCTATCTCTATCTCTATCTCTATCATCTCTATATCCTTTGACCAACACTCTAGTCAGAATCTTAAGCCTTTTTGATGAGAGCTTCCTTCCTTGTAGGATCTGGTTTGAACTTGAATTCTGCTAAGATAGGTTAGGGGAAAGCCCATGCTTGATGTGTGGTTAGCTTCAGTATCTTATCTCCTTGTCCTCATTAGAGTGGGAGTTAAGGATCATACTCTTCCTCAGGGCTGAATTCCATGGCAGTGGTGGCTACATAAATTACTACAGTCCCTCACGGCATCTTAAATGTTGATTTCCAGGATGCCCTGGTGGGAGGGAAATGCTAGGGATATTTTTATCATTTCATTTTATACTTGCTTATTGGTGCTATATAAAAATATAATCAATTTTATATACCAATCTCAGTGACCTTGATGAATTCACTTGTCTTGTAATTATGTTGTTGGATTTTTGTGTTCTGTTTTGGGTGTGACCCTGCATTTGTAGTGTAGACTGCATTTTCATTTAGCAAGACCTCTATCAGCAAAGAGGACCTCTAGGGAAGATAGAAATCCACTAGGTGAGCATCAGAAAACACTCTATAAGAATATCTCAACACCCAAACACTGATTAAAGGAAGTATCCTTCAAGGTCACCAAAAATCATTTATAAACATCTTGAGGAAAGTAGTTGGTCACAGGCTCATGCCTTTCAATAAGACCACCCCTTGGTACGTGTCCACCAAAGAACGCAAGAACTGCAGTTCAACCAGATTTCAAATTATAAGTTCCAAAATAGCCTGACTACAGTTACTACTTGTCTAACCACAGCAAACAGGGTCAGGTAAGTCGATCACCTTAGATTTTTTTTTCTTTAAGTATGAATTGTGTTCTCTTTATTCTGTACACTGAGTCATACCGATTTGGGATTTGGTGTTAAAGTATGCTCTTTCACTTAAATAAATTTTACCTGATCGCAATGTAGTAGATTCTTAATGTATAATATTTATTAGAGTCTTTGATTGTTGTGAAGTGAGCCTGGTATTGTAGTTTTTTCATTTATAATTAACTCCAACTAGTAATACCAAGCTTGCTTCAACTATGCCTTGAAAGTCCATGATTCCTTTCATTTTCACTGAAAAGTTTAAGACTATTTCAGTTTGAATATTTAATAAATACTTTGTTTTAATCATTTTTTAAATCATATTTAATTAATTTAATTTTTTCAAAAAATATTTGAAAAGAGTATTGCAATTTTTAGCATTTTAATTTTTAATTAATTTTTTTAATTTAATTTTAATTTCTTTGTAGTTCAATTAAACAGGGATTTGCTTATATTTTCAAGTTGTGGATTCTTAACTGACCTTTGACTGTAACTTAATTCATTGTAGGTGAATCCAGTGCTTGAATTGTGTCAATTGTTTTGCAGGTTCTTCTGTATGTAAGTTTCGAATGGCTGTTCGGGCAGGTATCCAGATCCCTGTCTCAATACCTATGTGCTGATTAGTGTCCACTTGGTTGGAGGATCTACAATAAGTGGAGTTAGCATGCCACTGTGTGCTGGGAGGATACGACCAATACTCTGTTACATCACATTGGTGCTGGGAGATACTGACACTATAGTGCTGGAGTTAGCATGATCCACTGTGGTGCTGGGGAGGAATACTGACACATATAGTGCTGGAGTTAGCATGATCCACTGTGGTGCTGGGGAGGAATACTGACACGTATAGTGCTGGAGTTAGCATGATCCACTGTGGTGCTGGGGAGGAATACTGACACGTATAGTGCTGGAGTTAGCATGATCCACTGTGGTGCTGGGGAGGAATACTGACACATATAGTGCTGGAGTTAGCATGATCCACCTGTGGTGCTGGGGAGGAATACTGACACATATAGTGCTGGAGTTAGCATGATCCACTGTGGTGCTGGGGGGGAATACTGACACATATAGTGCTGGAGTTAGCATGATCCACTGTGGTGCTGGGGAGGAATACTACACATATAGTGCTGGAGTTAGCATGATCCACTGTGGTGCTGGGGAGGAATACTGACACATATAGTGCTGGAGTTAGCATGATCCACTGTGGTGCTGGGGAGGAATACTACACATATGTGCTGGAGTTAGCATGATCCACTGTGGTGCTGGGGAGGAATACTGACTCTGGTTCTCACCTTTGCATGGTAAGCACTTCACTGATTGCATTGTTCCCTGTATGCTACCATGTCATAAAACTGAACTCTTCTAAAATGGCCTACTTTGGTAAAATACTTCATATGCATTTGAGAAAATGTGTATTCTGCCATTGCTGGGTATATTTCTTTGCTTACGTCAGTTAAACCAGGGTAGTTAACCATACAAGTCAAATATTCTCTGTTTTATTAATTTGTTGTCTTGTTATTTTAGTTACTTGGAGAGAGAAAAGTGCTGAAAAATAAAACCCAACTTATAATTGAAGATCCCTCTCTCTTCCTCCTTTATTTGCGGTTTTGCTTTAAATCTATTTCAAGCTATGTTATTTGTTGCATACAAATTTAATAACATTATATAATTATCTCCACAATATATCTTTTCTATTTCCAATAAGTCTACTTCCATCATGACTTTTTATATTATATATATATATATATATATATATATATATAAAACAATATGTATATATACTACATTGTCTTTAATACTGAAAGATTTAAAATCAAAACAAATATAGCATAGCTAGCACAATGCCTGGCATCTTCAATTAATTCAATAAAAATTATCTTTAGACCATTCATTTTCTTCTATTTAGCCATTACTTGGTTTTGGAAGAGCAGATGTCAAAGTAGCCACAGGTTGAAGCTATAGATTCATATCAGACACTATTAAGAAAGAATACCCATGGATTTACACAAAGATATCAATGCTAAAGAGTTAAGTCAATGCTCTTTGTCACACAAAGCCTCGATGTGACTCTTCCATCATTTTAGTATTTCCTGATAATGCCAATTAATTTCTCATAAGAAAGCACCAATATATTAACAATGGGGAAATATGTAAATGTTTCAAAGGGTACAAGTCATCAAAATTTAAGTGTGTAGTTTTAACATAGCTATTTCACTTCTGGGTATGTAGTTTATAAACAAACCAGGTTAACAACTTTTCATATATGAGAGACAAGTTCACATAAACTTATAAAAGTGTATGTATAGGGATGTCTCACAAAGTCTTCTTTATATTATAAATTGAATGAACCAAATGTCTATTAATAAAGTAAATACTCTTATTTAATATTTACTTTGTTATATCTTATTTATCTGCAATGTCTATAATAAATATTCTTTTAATAATTGAAAGAGTATAAATAAAAAGTGCTGGATTTGAGACCGTTTTGAAATTCTAACCTGTTAAAGTAAGAATGATAATCATGTCTTCTTTATTGATGCTCTATTCTGCATTTCTCTTTAGTCTACATCCCACTTTTTTCATCCATTATCTTCTGCATGATCTTCTTCCCAGGGAGAATTATACTCCTGTCAATTTACACATTATTCCTTTAGGAGTTTTATTTGTTCGTATTGCATCTGCTTCACAAAACCAGGAAGACAAAAAGTAATTTCCCACTAGATTGACTACCCTGTTATGTTCTGTGCTTGCGGGTCAATTGTTCTCCCAAATAGTCTTGATAAGACACAACAGACTGTAGCTGGAAGAAGGAAATAAAATTAGCTACCATCTGGGTCCCTCTCCACCCAGCCCAGGAATCATTCTTGCTGATAAGGGCATTCCGATCTAAGTGCACAAGAGATTAATGGAGAAGGAATTTATTTTGGTTCCTAGGGTCAAACTGGAGTCTTCTTCCTGCATATGTGTGCAGGTTCTGAGAGCCCATCTGTCATCATTTACTCTGTGACCTGTGTCCCTAGCTCTTTTATGTCTTCTCTGTCTTCATGCCTGATTTGTATGCTTCAATTTCCTGTAATATACACAGGAAGATTCTCTCAGACTTCACCAGGTCTCTGATTTCACATCTACCTTCATTCCCTGTGACTGCAGTCACAGATCTTAACACACAATGCAGCGCCCTCCCAAAGTTATAGAGTATTCCTTTTTAAAAAATAACTTTACAGAAATATTTATGTTATTCAGTTCATCCTTTTAAACCTTATAATCCAGTGAGTTTCAGTTTTTTTGGAATTGGCTAGCTATGGCCACAATCAACTGTAAAACATTTTAATCACCCAAAAAAGACAATTAGAACCTGTTCTTCCCTCATCCATCCATGCCTTCTCTTCCGTGGTCCAGACCCACAAGATCGATTGTTTGCTTTAAATATCTGTATATTTACCCATTCTGGACACTTTCATAGAATTATTATTTACCCATAATTACATATCCTTTGGCCAATATCTTCTTGTTTCTATCTATCCTTTGATATTCCCACATTCTGGTAACTACCACCCTACTCTTTACTGCCACGGCACAGCAATGTTCTTGAGTCTACATATGAGTGAGGCTATGCGGCATTCGTCTTTCTGTGCCTGCCTAGCTCAAGTCTCTCAATGCCGCGTCCTCCGGTTTCATCTGTGTGGCCACAAGAAAACTTTGTGCATTTTGTGGCTACAGTATTCCTTTGCATTATGAATCACACTTCCTTTATCTGCTTATCGATTGACTAATGGGTTAATCCTTATCTGGCCTGTTATAAATTACACTATGAATATGGGAGTACTGATATCTCTTTAACATAGTGATTTCATTTTCTTTGTATCTATATCCAAGAGTGAGACTGTTGAACCATAAGGTAGTTTAAAGTATTATAAGAAACCCATGTTTTTTCCCATATATATATTACACACCATATATATATTCCATGTGTGTGTGTCTCTCAAAGACTGTGCTCTCATTATTCTGGTTGGCTTGGCCAGCCTGGTATTTGCCACATAGTCCAAGCTGGTTTTTCTTATGGCCATCCTCCTGCCTTAGCTTCCCATATAATGAAATTATATGCATGTTAAAATTGAGTGTCTACCTTTTGTTGCTATAACTGAATACCACAGATAGATAATTCATAAAGAACAGAGGTTCGCTTAGGTTATAGTTCTGGAAACTACAAAATCCCAAAGCATAATAACATCACAATTCTTTTGGTATCTACTAAGGATCTTGTTATTGCATCATAAAATGGTGGTGGGCATCACATGTTCGTCATCAAATTGGTTTTTACAACGGATTCACTGTCATGTTAATCCATTAACCTTTAATGAAGGAGGAATACATGTGATCCAATCAACTTGGACTTGTACCAGAGCTTTCTGTGCTTGGCAGCCCCTCTCTCATTCTCAATATGTGCCCCCTCCCTCTCTGCCCCCTCTTTTCTCTGCCCTCAAGGCTCTGCTCCCATCTGTCTGCCTGTCTACATGTCCACTTGTCTGCCTTTACCACTTCCCAGGTCCTCACTCCTCTCCTGATAAACCTCCTTTATACAAGATCAGTTACATGGTGTAATTTCTCAGGGTGGTATGCCAAGGATACCCCCTCCCCCCATTATACTTTATAACTTTATACTTTGTGACTCAATAGGCTTTCCTGGTACTTGTGCTCCTCATGGGTCTAAGCCACACTCCAGGATTCTATTTCCAGCCTGTTGTTACCTGCAACGAATCTCCTTTGAGTTCACTGATTGTTTAGCACCTAAGCCACCAGTGACAAGCAGGTAAGTTTGTAAAGGTCCCAAATAGTATTAGGATCAAGCGTGCTATTAGACAGCTGTTTGGATTGATTATATGAGAAATATTGAGGCCAAACTTGATTAGAAAGGCAAATAAATTCAGGGCCCTTCAGGTCTGGTTTCAGGTGTGGAACCACCTTCAGTCTGTGTAAACATTACCCCGAGTCTGAGGAAGTGACCTTTGAATGTCTGACACTCCTCTGATATTCTTGGAGGTTGAGATACCTTCAGCCACAGTCTTTAAGGCCACAGATGGCCTTCTTCACCTGACCCTATCCCACCATCCTTGGAGCTATAACCCTGCATTTCCTGAAGCCTTACAGGCTATTGCAGCCCTTCCTACCCTCTTCTACCACCTCCACTTTGGAGCTGCCTGTAAATCCCACAGCTCCTTTAGGTCCTTGTAGTTTTTTGCGACTCTGTTCCTCAGTCCTTTCTTGTGGAAGAGACCCTACTCCTAGAGCTCAGGTTTCTTCCTCACCTCCTGGCCTCTACAGAAACCCGGGTACCAGTCACCAAGTGTCTTCTTTGTCTTAGTCAGGCTAAGCCTCTGACCCCACTTTGAGTGTGTGATGTTCCACAGAATCGCTTGGTCCTCATTCAGTCCTCCCTGAGTCCCGGGGAAACCCACGACTGCAATGAGATTTTCTTTCCCCTCTCTCGTCCGTAAGAACAGTGTCTTCTTTATCCTCTCATCCCTCTTGGAAGACCTCCAACTCCACACCTGAAACCAGACCTGAAGGGCCCTGAATTTATTTGCCTTTCTAATCAAGTTTGGCCTCAATATTTCTCATATAATCAATCCAAACAGCTGTCTAATAGCACGCTTGATCCTAATACTATTTGGGACCTTTACAAATACTACAAACGATCAGGGAGGTGGAAAGAGATTCCCTATTCCCTATTTCTCTTCCCCAAGCCCTGTTTCTTTCTGTCTGGTCTCCCTCCCTACACAGCTTGAATGTCTTGCCTGTAAGTTTGCTGTAGGTCGGGGACAGGTAGCACCAGGGACTGCAGCAAGCACACACACCTTTTCCACTGGAGCAGCTACTCTCAAAACCACTCCCAACAGTTATGGATGAATTTCAACACATCCTGAGGTATGTATGGCTCACTTGTCTGTGAATTTGAATCCAAATTCTAGAGTCTTATTCCTCTACATGACTGTGGCTTTCAGCCTGCCCATGTAAACCGAATGCCCCGCCCAGCTTCTGGCTTTCTGCAGCCAGTCAGCCTTCACTAAGCCAAGCAGGATCTTTCTCCCTCTCTCCCCCTCTTCCCCGCCCCCCCCCCCCCCCCCCCCGTCTGTCTCTCTCTCTCTCTCTGTGTCCCTCCCTCCCCCTCTGTCTCTCTGTCTCTCTGTCTCTCTCTCTCTGTTCCTCCCTCCCTCCCCCCTCTGTCTCTCTGTATCTCTCTGTCTCTCTCTCTCTTTTCATGAACTCAGACTTTATTACACATTGGCTTACCTGATTTCCAATTTCTCAGCACCACGGATAATGATCCCCAAATATCTTATATCTAAACTAGCTCTGTCCTACACTTGCAGTTCTGTCTCCCTACTCTTAATTTTTTTTTTTTATCTCTGATTTCTTTGTACTTTGCTCTCAAAAAATATCTTAAGACAATGCTGTAAACTATTAGCTACTCACTGGATATGGTTTAAAATCTATATAAGCTGCAATAATATTTGAATTTAAACTTATAACAAAAGACTTATAATTAAAAATTATATGATTCAACTCTTGTTTAGGGCATGTGTGTATGTAACTCAAATTCAGCTCTATGCTTATATGTAACTTGGATGTAACTGTGTGTACGTGTGCATGTAACTTTAATGTAACTCTCATTTTAAATAATATATATTTATAGAAACATAACGTTTTTAAGTAACAACCATGTCGGCCACATGTCAGTCACATGACTTGCAGCCTGCCATGTGACTTCACCATCTTAAGGTGACCTCATGGTATAAAGCAACAATTGTAAAACCTCTAAGTCCTAATGAACTCTCTGTTTATTATTGTATCTACTTTTAGACTAAGGAACAAGTCTCAGATATTTTAGATGGGCATGAATTTCTGTGTGAGGATGATAAAAATTCAAATTATATTTGCTACAATATACTGTATATGTGATTCAACCCTGGTATGAAAATATTCTGTATATGATGATGAAAATTTAAGGTTATGAAGATCTATTCAAAGTAAGAAAAAGTACATTAAGATGCACATGGTCACTGCATGCTTGTTTTTGACTGGTTTTGAATGTGTTAATAAATGCTGTTTGTTTTTCCTGATGCCACCCGCCTAGGCTCATAATTTACCTCTGGGCTTTCTTGACACTAGATTTAATAGAATAGGGATTCAGATGTTATTTGGGTATGAGTAATGTTAAAGTTGTTTTATAGCGTTCTACTTTATTGCTGGCTCTAACCATGGGTTCTTGCTCACCTGTATTCAGACTCAGGCATGTTTTTAAAGTCCAGGGTCAAAAACAGGATTATTGAACTTATAAAATATTGGATATGGTTAAAAATCTGTAATATCTATAACAAAATGTTAACTTAAGACTCATAAGTCTAGGTTAGCAATCAAAAGTTTGTACTTAATAATCTTATGCCATGTAACATGATTCCATCCTGGGATATAAACAACACATGACTGGTTGCCATCTTTGCTAGGCTGGGAGAAGATGGAAGTCGTGGTTTCACCACCATCTTGACTAAGGGCAGCCACATGCAGCATGAACTGACCAAGAAAACAGGTCTCCAAAGATACATTTAAATTGGGATAAGAGTTTTATATGATCCCTGTATTGTCTTTAAAAACTAGGTTTATAAAAGATAGGATTTAAAACAATGCTTGTTTTGTGAGATATTAAAACTGCACCCCCTGCATCTATATACAAGAATATACCTTGCTAATAGCCAAGCCTTGTAAAATGATAATAACCCACTCAGAGTTAATTTTAGAGACATTAAATTGTTTACACAGTTAGAACTCTGTTTTGCCTTCTAAAAATTAAGGTTATGCTCTGTCCGGCACCCTTCCTGACCAGCAGGAAATCAGACGCAAAACAACCAGGTTCCTTCTCAAGGCAGTTTAATCAGGATTGCAGTTAGCAGGTGTGACCCCCTCCTACCCCGGAGACCAGGCTTATATCTATGCAAAGGCCAGTGAGCATATACCACGTGTCATCTCCTCATATGTCCACGTCAGTTCACTCGTGACCATTCCCTGCCCCAGCACAGCTTCACAGCCAAATGAGGACTTGTTTATCACAAGGAGCACTCTCAGCCAGCGCCATCTTTAGGCTGCGGCACACAGTGACTCTCCACAATGCTCTATGTCTTTACTCTTTCAAAATACTTTAATATTACAAAAACACAATTAAGAGTTTTTATACTTCTTTTAAAAAATGTGGAGGTTACAACAATAAAAGGTTAAAAAAAAATCACTGCCTTAAAATACGTTCAACCTTATTTTTGCTAATGTTTAAACATTCTGCTAATGGTTAGCTAATTTTCTTAGCCATAGTTTTTTTTTTTAATAAATGAAATCATATGCAAAACTATTATGTTCTACAATAATACACCATGTAAAGTTCAGAAAAGTTCCCAGTCTCGTTATGGACTGTTTGTGGATTAAAATGTTTTATTTTGATACTAAGGAAACTCTAAAACTGTCATTTTAAACCTAACAGGGTTAAAACATAAAGTCCTAGTCTCATGAAAGATATTAAATTATTATAAACTGTTAAGGATAATTAAAAGTTATATAAGTTAATTACTTTATATGTTCAGAAGTATATTTATCCAAAATAATTATGGGATTAAGCCTTATTTAGCCTTCTGTTTTATGTTTGCAAGGTATAGTTTTAAAGCAAATAACTAAAACCAGACAAAGATTGTTTGATTCAGATATGCTTGGTAGGTACTAGCCCTCCACCTGACAGAGATCTGCTGAATATGGCATTTAAGATGTTTAAACTTACTATGAGGACAGAGACTTCCAAATCCTAACAGTGATCCTCCAAGGTCTCCAAGGAGACAATGGCACAACCCTAAAGGACTCCCCCTGGATTATGGTACACTAACCAATGGGTGGGACTGCCCTAATACTTTACCTGCTGCTGAGTCCCAGTCTGAACTGTAGACAAACAGGACACAAGAGTTAATTTTCACACATTGCCTAAGACAAGGTGAAGTCAATCTCTCCCATGTTCCTCCTCTACAGAAAAGGCCTCTCATCTTCTGAGTTTGATGACCAAAGACTTCCTCTGTCCATGGTGCCATGGAGACCACAGGAGCCTGTCTAGGTAGTGTACTATGGACTAGTCTCTGTCATTTTAATTGATACATAGGCCATTGACATTAAAATGTTTCCTTCTCAGGTCTCTGATAATATTGCTGGCTAAGCTAACTGTGGCTTTATAGCTAAAGAACAACAGGCCACTACCTCCTTACCCCGAGGTAATCCACAGTCATATTAGATCATTAGTCACTTCATTAGTTAATTAAAACTACCAGGTCTCTTATTTAATAATCGAAACATGTTTGCCTTTTACTAGGCTTATTGAACCTCATGTAGCTTAGATACTATGAAAATAGTTCTTATATACTATGTATTGGGGTATCAAGAAAAAAGGTAGTGTATGTTTTGGATACTATTTGATGAATTATGTTGAATAGAAGTGATAAATGTGGGAAAACTTATCTTTTCAGACAGAAGACTAAGAGCCTTCAACTGCTTCTGTATAATGTAGCTATGTGCTGGTCATTTGTGACTTTTACTAATTAAAATACATTCTGTGTTTAATTTGTTGAAATATTTTGCTATGGAAGGTTTTTATCAAATGCCCCTTTTATGTATTCTTGAGATGATCATGTATTTTATCCTTACTTCTCTTAGTATAATTGATCACATTTGTTGATTTGGTCATATTGATACACTTTTGTACTCTTGTTGTAATCCTAATTAAATCATAGTGAATAATCTTCTTATGTGCTGTTGAATTTAGTTTGCTATTATGTTATTAAGGAGCTTCGTATCTATATTTATTAATGGTATTGGCCTGTAGTATTCTTTTCTGCTGTGTGTTTTCTGGTTTGTATATCTCAGAAGTACCCATCTCATAAATGTGTTTGGAAGTATATATTCTGTTCAATTTTTGGAAAGCTAGAAAAAATTAGCATGGATTCTTTATGTATTTGTGTAGAATTCAGGTATGTAACTTTGGAATAGTTGGAGAGAAAGGGAATGTGAAGTCTTCACATTTGGGAGTAGAATTAAAACAGAAAAAACATCAAGTCTTATATTTTTCTTTGATGGGAGTTTTTTTTTTATTGACTCAATTTTTTGTTCACTATTGGTCTGTTCAGGTTTCTTGGTTTCTTATTATTTGATTTTGGAAGATAATTTATCCATACTTCAAATCTCATGTTTATTGATTTTTTTTTCCTCTAAAGAGTGTGTATACATCTGAAGCTAAGTTGTTAAGGTTCCTTTCCATGGCTGTATTGTGACCTGTTTCTCCTCTTCAGAACTGTGAATCTTCTTTGTATATAATCCTGTCTTCAAGTCATCACATATTTCTTCTGTAATACCAATCATTAGTTCATTTAAAACTTTTCATTGGTTTTACTTTCTGTAGGATTTCCACTGCGTCCTTACACACACACACACACACACACACACACACACACACACACACTGTATTTGTTCCCATATGCTGTAGGAAGAAGCTTCTCTGATGATGGCTGAATAAGGCACAGGTCTAAGAGTATAACAGAATACCATTGGGAGTCATTTTATCACAGCTTTTTTAAAAAGGGGTGTTTGATTTTACCCTAAGTCTCTAGACCATCTAATCTCTGGTTTTTGGTCACCCAGGCAGTATTGGGTATGGTTCCAACTTGTGGAGTGGCCCTTATGTCAAACCAGATGTTGGTTGGTTAATCCCACAAGCTTTGTGCTGTCATTGCCCTAGCTTATTTTTGCAGGCATGAAGGCACTGTGGATCAAAGGATATATGGCTGGGTTGGTGTTTACCTTTTCTTGGTAGCCTGCAGAGTATCTTCTGCATCAAAGTCACTAGAATGTAGGGATGAAGGTTTTATGTAGGCACCAGCTAGATCTTTCTATGTTCCATGAATTGTGTGAGTGTTATCTTCAGCAATGGGGCCCTGCTGCCATTTTGTGGAGAGCAATGTATTGTCTTGGCAACAGCCTGGGTTGTTTAGGGGATTTCCATGGGATCCTTTCAGCCAAGAACTCAATTGGATGTAACTCAGTCCTGGTATTGGAAGGTTCATTTGGTGACAAGAGATGACCAGGCTTTTCAGAGTGGCTACAAATTTTGAGGTACAATTGAGTTAGGTCACATGGTCTCTACTGTGGTCAGAGAAAACCCAAATGAGCTTACCATCTGTTGCCTGTGCCCTGGACAACTCTCTACCCAACCCTACCTGCCCTTTGGGGTGGGAGAAAGTTGCAGCAGAGTCAGTGACACAGACTCCAGGAGCAGGTAGGAAGCACCACAGCAAGCTCATTTGAGCATTGCTGTAGCTCCTTTAACATCCACCACCCATGCCTCCATTGGCCCCTGTGGGACTCTGTAAGTGTATCCTGGTTCTTGGCTGGGCATGGGCCTAGAACCCCGAGACTCCAAGGGAGAAACGGCAGGAGTTCGGCTACGTCCCCAGAACTCAGGGTCCTGAAAAGCAGTCTAGTCTCCATAGACCTACATTGTTCAGTCACGTAGGCCATTACAGCCCCTCCCAAAGCGCACAGGTAGAGGGTGTAACTACAGGCCTCAGGCCCTAGAGATTTACATACTAATGAAGGTCAGAGGGCGGAGCCAATTAACCATTCCTCCCCAGAACCTCCCCCTTTCTCCCTCCCTACTTAACTCAGGTCTGCCCTGAGTTTGGGGGGGTACATCCAGATCCATCCACCATCCGCCATGACAATAAACCCTCTTGGAACCAAGGACTTCTTCGTGTCATTGGGGCCTGCCAGGCCTGCCGCCGCCAAAGCCTCCAGCCCATGGAACCTGGGACCTTTCTCCTGTATGTGACACAGGCTGCCTGGAAGCCTCCAGGCAGCCTCCACCACACAGGTCCCAGGCCGCTGCTGCCTGGGCCTGGGGCCTGCTGCCGCGGGACTCCACTGCTGCGCCCCATTTTCCCACAGGCCCCAAGAAAGCATCTCTTCTAAACTGAGTTCCTGATTGGCTGGCATTGTACGCATCAGCAATCCTTAGTCTCTCAGGTGGTTCTCAATTAGGTCCTCTGGCGCTGGCCCCAGCGTTTACATAGAGGTGGCCCCACCTGTTCCTACCCCAACTACTTTCTCAAGGAGATGCACTTTCCCAGGGAATGAGGCAGTAGCTAAGTATTTATCCAGCTTTTTTTTTTGACTTTCAGCTATTTTTCTCCAGAAAACTTCCTCTGTAACATGGAAAGGGTGCAGGTTTGTGAGCGTGCCCTGTGACATCTGCTTTCACTACTTTGGCTTGTCAACTTCCTATTTGTCTTCTGAGTGCCTAGCTCATTCACCCCATACAAGTGTCGCTTTCCCCTCAAGCACTGTCTAATGTTCCAAACAAACAGGGAGAGTCTCCTGGGAATGGAGAGCTGGTTAAAATCTGATCTCACCTCAGTGACCTCCCCATGGATACGGTACAGATTCTCTGCTTTCTGCCTGCTTACGTTAGGATCCTGTGTCTTCTTGAATCTTGTTTCATATTTTGTCTACAGCTTTAATTGTTGCCAGCAAGAAAATTAGTTCAAAAGGAACAACTTCACTTATTAGTGCCACTGGATCTAAATTTTGATACAGCACCAGGTTCAATACTTCTTAGAATAAGTATATTTTAACAGCAGACAAGCAAAAGCAGATGAATCTTGGTGGGGTGGGGGTGGATCTTTCTGATATTAACATGCAGGTGTGACCATGCCTGCTTAGTCCTGGCCTCAGCATATGCTCCTTCTGTGGTCTATAGAAGGACTGCCTTTGTCTGTCTTTCATTGAAATTTAATCTTTCTTTGCTAGCACTAAAAACTGTGCAAGACGTGGGAAGGCTTTGTTCTCTAGATCACAGTCCCATTATGGTATAGGCATTACCATTCTGGCCTTTAAAGCTAGGCTGTTTGTCTGTATTACTTTCATTTCCGAGACCTCCCTGGCCCCGTCAGGTAACTGAGTGTCTAGCTCATATTTTCCCCTTGTCTTATAATCTCAGGTCAACTCTGACGATGTCGTTAGTCACGTGGTACGCGGCGACAGGTGAGTAACACTGCATGCCTCCTCCCTGTCCCATTTTCTGTTTCTTTTTCTTTTTTTTCATTTACTACTGACCAACAGGAACTTTAGCCCAGCTCTGACCTATTGGTTGCTGGGATCTCTAATTCACTATTTCTCTCTATTTACTATGTCTTTCTTGTTTCCTCTGCTTTTAGTCCCCCATGATACTGAGTACCACTTACCCTCTGCACTTCGTGAGATCATTCCGCCCTGTATGTGTCGTGCTTTTATGTCTTTGATGTCCTTTACTTTAACTCTGCCACTTTAAGGACTTCTAGACTGAAGTCAAATCTGCTCTCACAAAATGGGGGAGAAAAACAAGAAAGCAAGGAATTCCTTTTATTCTTTCTTTGTCTTGTATTTTAGTTTTCTGAGACAGATTCTTGCTGTATGGTCCAGTCTGGCCTCAGTTCTCTATCCTCCTGCCACCGTCTCTTGGATGTTGGGATTCAAGCATGCATCAAACACTACAAGTAGCTCTCTCTTGCTAATGGATGGTAGAAGAGTTAAGCATTCTCTAGCATCCTTCAATGCCTTCTTAAATAGCAGAGGGAGTGGATAGCTGATAACGTAACTCGGCATTCATACAGCTCTGTTACCCTTCAGCACAGAGCCTTGAATTCCACCCTATTCTCTATCATTCTGTCTGTAAAATAATAAAAAAAAATCATCAAGAACCCCTTACTTACAGTCCCATCTCTGTATTTCACCAGCCCTATTTGAAGCTGCAGAGAAGAACTGGAGAGATGGCTCAGTGTTAAGAACACTGGCTGTTCTTCCAGAGGTCCTGAGTTCATTCCCAGCAACCACATGGTGACTCACAAAAACTGAAGCTGTGGAGAAGCAAAGTCCTGGCTATTGGGTGTGGCAGCAACACAGGCAGGAGTCAGCTCCTCGCTGGAACCTGAGCTGCAGAGGTCCCCAAGATCTCAGCTTATGATACTTAGCCTAAGTGGCTCTGGGCAACTTAGATGCCAATGGCGGATGTGCTCAGACGTGCACAGCTACAGAAATTCCAGGAGGCAGCTAGGGCATAGAGAATCCCTGGCTGCTTTTTCCTACTCTGCTCAATCTCTGACTCTGGCTTCATGTCCTTTCTTCTTTTGTTTTTTTTCTTCCAGGTCCCACACTTCCCAGACAACATGTCCCCAAACATGACAAAACATTCTCGCCGGGGTGGTGGCACATGCCTTTAATCCCAGCACTTGGGAGGCAGAGGCAGGCAGATTTCTGAGTTCAAGGCCAGCCTGGTCTACAGAGTGAGTTCCAGGACAGCCAGGGCTACACAGAGAAATCCTGTCTCAAACAAACAAACAAACAAAAAAATCATTCTCAATTGATCCTGGTTATAAAGGAAAGCCTTCATTTGTAACATTTATTCAATAAACTTTTAATGTTCTTAAATTTAGAAATGATATAATACTAACAATTTTTAAAAGGAGGAAGTGACATTAGATGGTTTTTATTTCCATATTTTCTCTGCCATCTTCTCTCTGTGTCCTTGATGAAGAAGAGATTGAGAATACTTATTTAACCAGGACAGAATTTGCTAGTTGCTCTAAACACCTTTCCATCCATGACTTATTGTTTGAGAGCGATAAAACTATATGGTATATATATTAAAATTATTTCAGAATAATGTCTTTTACCTTTTACTTAAAGCCTCATGGGAGTGGTAACCATTTTTATTCAATTATTTCCAAGGCAATAAGTTAGCTGCTTCAGTGGCACTTAGATCTTATGAACAATAAACTCAGGTGACCACTGTTACAGATCAGTATCCAAGGCACAAGGACAGCAACTGCATTCTCAGGTCTCCTCTCATGGTGAGAAAAGACCTTTACAAGCATTAGTGGTGGCATATGAGCCACAGTGAATTTAACCAAAGAGAGGACAATATATAAGGAACCCTGTAGTGGGGCCTCGTCTACAAAGCAGCTTGCTTTATAAAACACGCCTCTTGCTCTGCGCAGATAAGCAGAGATGAGAAATTCCTCAAAGTAACACATTTGCTTCATACAGTTACACTGTCTAACTCAAACCCAACATTCGACTTCAATAAAACAAGCTTTTCCTGAGTCCGATTTGATTTTGTCCTTACCTTGCCTTTCCAGCCATTACCTTGAGCAATATATTTGATTATTTTTCTATAACTGGAACCTTACATTGTTTTCTATCCCTTTCCCAAAATGGGTATTAAAAGTTGGTGATTTTTTTTTTTTTTTTTTTTTTTTTTTTTTTTTGGTGGAAGGTGGGGAAGCATCAGCATCTATCTGATATGTAAAAGTCTCGATGCTGAGGTTAATTTGATTTTGCCAGCATTTTATTCTGTGGATGTAAAGGCCATGGTCATCATATCTAAGAAGGAAGTACTGTGTCTGTTTGTTCATAGAAATTTTGTCTCATTCTCTTTCCTGGACGCTCTCTTTTTCCTGTTTAAAGTACAGTGTGCTACAACCATAACAAGGCAAAGGACTGCTATCAAACCTACTACTGTTAAAACTCCTTTCAGGATCAAATTATCTCTGCTCACTATAGGAGCAGAGTTTGGGGGAAGAGACATTGATACCAGGGCTATGTTTGACACAGCTGACCTGAGGGAGCTTCTATCCATGGCTCTCAGGGCCACATACACTATGTTGGTTTCTTGTGCGTCTTCATCAGGTTCGTGACCAAGATCATGGGTGACAAGCTTGGGTGAGAATGTAAATGTCTCCCTGGTGCCAGCATACTGAGGATTATCTCTGACGAGTTCACCAGGAAGGCACTGTCAAAATCATCCCGAATACTCCGTAGGCTTTTGCTCATTCTTATTTCATAGCTTGTAGCTGAAATTAAAAATACACACGGGAAAATAGGTCACTTTGTGTACGTTTTTCAGTTGTTGAATAAATTAGTAGTGAAAAGTAGCCACGAAACGTCAAACTTATCAAGGAATATACGTGTGAAAAAGCACGGAATACCAAGTGCAATGCAAAGACTCGTCTAATACCTGAGCCAGGAGACATGATATTTTTTGAAAGCAAGAATCAACATAATGAAGAGGTCACCCTCCCTTCAAGCAATTTTGAAACATCATGTTGTGTTATTTGAGCTGTCTCTAGTCTTGCTTTAACTAGTGAAGCTTTTTGAAAGTTGATAAGGAAAACAATAAAAACATGACTACACACACATCACATCACACACACACACACACACACACTACACACAGTCTGTGGAAAGGTACTTAGGAAACAAAATCAGCAAGCTTACTTTGCCCCTGATCAAAGTCTTCCCCAGGTGCCGTCCAAGACAGGATCACATCGTCTTCCACTTTCATGGCTTCCAGGTCAGTAATTTTGCATGGTGGAAACACATCAGGGTGGGGGCCATCTGGGACTCCCAGCACTGAGAAGGAACCTCCAGAGCTCACTCGACCGAAGCCCCACTCTCCTTCACAGGTCTGTGGCCGGATGTTTTGGGAGCGTTCATTTGAATATTATCTGAAGCACAAAGAAAAAGCCAAATAACAAACTAAACATTTCCCCGAACAGTTTTGACAGATTGTTGAGATAGCATTAGAACAACTGAGTTTATTTAGTCAATAATGCGTTCATTCATCCGTTAATTCCCTCCAGACATATTGGTTGTTTAGGGACATATCGCTGTGCTATGAATCAGACCAAAGATCCTCCCTTATGAGATTTATATTAGTCATGATATAAGTGGCAGTCCTATCAGTAAATAAATAATTGATAAAGTGTGGCTAATCTAGAATAATAAAGAGCAGGTGCTCTGCAAGGTCACACCATGTAGGGTGGTACTGAGGCAGTAACTTTTAAGTGTCTTTGGCCTGTGGTGGAGATAAGACATGAAGGAAGAGATCCTGGGAAAAGAGAGCAGCTTGCAGGAAAACCTAGGCTCAGAAGAGTTAGAGAGAGACTAAGCTAAAAAGTGGATGGCTGTAGCTACAGATCAGAAGACATGCGCCCTGGGGTTTAATCTCCAGCACTACAAACAAAAAGCAGAACACCTTGAGATAAGACAGGAGAGCAGGCAATAACTGACCTCAGGATCAGTGGAGATTTTAATCCCAGTGTGGTGAGGAGCAAGAAGTGACAAGATTCATCGTTATTGCTTTCTGACAGGTCCTTAGAGAATGGATCAAATGCCAGTAAGCAGGAAGCCATTTAAAAAGAGTCATCCAGTAGTCACCATGGGGGAAGATGGTGACAGCCATCAGTGGTGACTTCAGGGGGAGGTAAGAAAGGCTAGTTCAATGAATAATAGCAAGATAATTTGATAATAGCAATATAATTTGATAATAATAGCAAGAATAATTTGCAGACACAAAGTGGTCACAGATTTGAATGTGAAATGGTGAAAGGAAGGCTGATTAAATCAACCCCTCCACTCCGCGTGGCAGAAGGAAACCAGTTCTGACAAGTTGTCCTCTGAGATCCACACACTTGCCTTAGCACACACACACACACGAAAAAACACAAAAATATTTTAATAGTGTAGTACCTAAAATAGTTTCTACCTGATAGTTTGATAGAAGAAGACAACCAAAGAGTCAGACCAAAAAGTAGGTTGTAAGATTTATGATTCCTCTAAAATAGAATTAGTTGTGATGGATTTTAAGATTTAAAAGGTTTAAACTAGATTTATTAATTTAAAATTATGAATTTGGGGTTGTGGGCATATAAATATTATAAAAATCATGTGGATTAATGAAACTATCTAATGATGATTTTTTTTTAACTATAATAAGTGGTATTCACTGGCTGCCTACTATGGCCAGGTATTTTAAATATCTTGCTATATCAAGTACTTAATTCCCCTAGCAAGGCGATGCTAGGGTGCTTATGCTTTGCCATTCATTTACTGATGATGAAACAGAGAATGCAGAGCTAAGGAACTTGCTCCACGTTTCATCATAAATGCGGGAGCTGGGTCTCAGGTCCAGACAGTACCGCTCGGCAAGATAGAGGAGAGAGGTGGGAGTGGCTCATCCAGGGAGCGCATGCCCAGTAGGCACAAATCTTTGGGTGTCTTCCAGCACCAAACAAAAAACAAAACAAACTAAAACAAATCAAAGCTATCAAAGGGGAGAGAGAGAAAGCTAGTCTCAATTTTTTTTTCTATTTTTAGAAATAAAAATGATTAAAAAGGATCCGAGGGATTATTTTTAGAACAGCACCATACCTGAGAATTTCTGTTTTATTTTAGCTATCGCTTCCTAACAGGAACTAAAGTTATGTTTTTCTATAAAGAGAATGTAACTCTCCTAGTATTTGGCACTTTTATAGGAAGGAAAGCAGAGCTTCGGCTCAGTGTCTGTAACAGCCAAGTTCATGTTTAGTCGGGAACTCACTGGGGCTGTTTGCATCATGCATTCTATTTTTTGCTGCTCCCTAAATCTCTATAAAGGAAGTACGGGACCAAATAAATTGTAAGGAATCTCTTTGTGTGTTAGTTATCACAAATAAATAACCACAAGACAGGATTCAAAAAAATTATTAAAACAATGAGAGGATCAAGCCATAGGAAATACCTACTTTCTGTTATTCTCTACTACAAATCGTTTAGAATTGAAGAAGCAGTCAATTAATAGTGGCTGCAGTGTAATGTGTGTGTTTGGGAGGGTGTGACTCCGGATGGAATCTTAGCGGATACCAGGCAAGTGCACCACCACTGAGCAGTTGCCACAGACCCGAGTTCGTCTCTCTCAGTTCCTCTCTCTTCTCCTCTCCACCTCCCTCAGTCCTGCCTCTGCCAGTTTGTCTCTCCTTCTCCTCTTTCTCTCCTCTCCCCGTCTATCTCCGTCTGCCCATTGCATACACACACAACACACACACACACACACACACAACACACACACACACCAACACGTACATGAAACAGTATGATGCACGGTTGCAGTGCAAATGGTTCTTACCGTTCGTTACGTAACCTGGCACATACATAGCATGGTTCCCCGGGACAGGGTGGGCTAGGGTGCTTACGCTGGGAGAGTGATGGACATGCACTGTCCAGCTATAGCTACCACTTACAGCAAAGGAGGAAAAGTACCTGGAGTAAATCCCATCATTTCTTATAACATCAGCACCTGTGTGTGTATAGACAAAAATCCAGCATTAATATGTCATCACAGTTGACTGCTACTATTTAATGAGTTATGAAAACATTTATTCCTCTTTTTATTTTATTGGATATTTTCTTTATTTACATTTCAATTGTTATCCCCTTTCCAGGTCTCCCCTTCGGAAACCTCCTATCCCCTCCCCCCCCCCGTTCCCCCCACCCCGCCTCTATGAGGGTGCTCCCCCACCCACACACCAACTCCCACCTTCCCGCCCTGGCATTCCCCTACACTGTGGCATCAAACCCCCACAGGACCAAGGGCCGCTCCTCCCACTGATGTCTGACAAGGCTATCCTCTGCCACATAACTTGGCCAGAGCCATGGATCCCTCCATGTGTACTCTTTAGTTGGTGGTCGAGTCCCCGGGAGCTCTGGGGGGTTTGGCTGGTTGCCATTGTCGCTCCCCCCACGGGGTTGCCAAACCCTTTAGCTCCTTCAGTCCCTTCTCCAACTCCTCCATTGAGACCAGAGCGCACGGAGCTCTTTGCTCCCAGAGAAGCACAAGGGAAATTTGATGTGTTAAGCACACATGGTGATCCTTCAAGGGAAGGGATGTAGACCTGTTATCCACCCCATGGCTGGGAGCAGAAGTGCCCTGTAGCCTGGTGACACTTGTGCTTTCTGAGTGACCAGAGACCTCAGCAGATCCTCCCTCTTTTTTTTTTTTTTTTTTTTTTTTCTTTTTTTTTCTTTTCGAGACAGGGTTTCTCTGTATAGTCCGGGCTGTCCTGGAACTCACTCTGTAGACCAGGCTGGCCTCGAACTCAGAAATCCACCTGCCTCTGCCTCCCAAGTGCTGGGATTAAAGGCGTGCGCCACCACCGCTCAAACCTTTATCAGCAGTTTGCTTTTCTCAGTCAGTTTAGAGAGCCTTTTATTATGGAAATATCCCATGTGCTTTACAAAGAATTTCAACGAAGTCACTTTTGAGCTTTACTTTGTTCCTCCAAGAGATTTATGTATGCTTTGCTGGGTCTGTGGTTTGAGTTACTGATCACCAGAAGTTTTTATCAAATTGCTCTGTGCTTAAATAAACAACCTGTGTCAGACTTTGAAATTTGAACATCCTTTCCTTCCCCTTTCCCCTAGACTATTTTGATTCTAACTTTATTTAATGTATACATGATTTTATATATCTGTATAAATCTAAGATCTATATATGAAAGAAAGCATATGATATTTTTTCTTCGAAGACTAGCTTAATTCACATAACATTATTATCTCCAGTTGCACCCATCTTTCTGCAAATGAAATAACGTCATCCTTATGCATAGGTTTATATTATGGCATACATTATGTATATATTATATATAATACATATTATACCATATATATGCACCATATTTTATTTATCAATTCTTTTGTTGTTGTGTACTTAGTTCAATAATTTAACTGTTGTCAATAATGTTCCAATAAAGATTAATGTTCAAGTGTAAAAAAAAAAGAAATTTGAACCAAACGTCCTTCTTATCTCCCGCAAACTATGTCTCTGTTGGCCTGTGAAGGACATAGATACCACCATCCATGCAACATGATTTCCAAATGGTGTATGTTATTGTAGCTACTTTTGATATTATTGCGAGGTTTAAAATATTATGGTATCATCATTTCTTCCTGGGACTGCTTACTTTCTGTAAGGTTGTCTTCCACAGCCAAATAACCTGTGACTCTATCACTTTGAATGAACACAGCCTCATCTGAAGGTGGATGGCCTCTGCCTACTTCAGTGATAACACTTAAAGGTCACCTTGAAAGTTTTCATTCTTATGAGCCAATCTATTTTCTACTAAAAAGCTAATAATAGTTTCTATAAAAACAAAGCACATTCTTAAGATTATTGTCATATGCTCATATTTATTCACACTTTTGAAATAAAATATGTCTCCAAAATATGAATTTAAGTGTACATATATGCTTCGGTAGTTTGTAAAATAGAGTGGGGCTAGTTGGTTTCCTCATTGGAGGACACACTTGACTGCCAGCTAGAGAGGAAGGTGCTCCCTGAGCTGCACTTAGGAGACTGATGCCTGCCCACTGTCCCTCGTTCTAGGACACATTCTGAAGCCTGTTCAGTGCTGGCTTCCTTCCTTTCCTTTCGTCGCGACTCTCAAAGGGCAGCAAAATTCCAAGCCAAGTCTGTGGCTTAGAGTAGAAAGATCTAGACCCCAGAACAACAGTGTTTTTAAGGCAGTTTGTTACACTGGGCAAGCAGCCTGTCATATCCTCAAGATCATGCCAGTTCTCACATTACACCTTGAGCTCCAAATGGTGACACTGTGTTATTATTAAAGTGCTCTGAGCTGGGCAGTGGTGGCACATGCCTTTAATCCCACCACTTGGGAGGCAGAGGCAGGCAGATTTCTGAGTTTAAGGCCAGCCTGGTCTACAGAGTGAGTTCCAGGACAGCCACGGCTATACAGAGAAACCCTTCTCAAAAAAACAAAACAACAACAACAACAACAACAACAAAAAGTGCTCTGAAACCAGCTGTCCCTGCTATATGGAGAGGCTCTGTGGCATGAGAAAACTGGAGGTCTGTTTACATAAAATAAGTGGTTACCATGTTATCCATGAAGTAACCATATTATCCATGTTTACATAAAATAAGTAGTAACCATGTTACCCATGAAGACTTAAATTGTTATTGTTATTGTATTTTTTTGTGAATGGCAAGAAAACCAAATCTTCGTATTTAGTGGCATTTAGATAGCCTATCTTTACAGTCTCTGTAGTCACTCTTCTAACCACTAATGCAGAAAGAAATGGGACAAAGCCTTGTCTAGGGAGTCAGGGAACTTGGATTTAAGTTATGGATCTTTACCAGGAGAGCTTTGAAGCTGGGTGCCTCTGAGCCTCAGTTTTATGTCTATGAAACGGGCAGATGTCCCTTTCCTCCATTGTCACTTTATGTGTATCCCTCCCAAAGATGCATGTTCAGAGGAAACATTGTGCAAGTTCCCCGCAGAGGAGGACCAGTCTTTGATCAAGGTTCATATGAGTAGCTGGGGTCCCCTTCAAACACGAGCTCAGGGATCTGATAAGACTGAGTAGGAAAGCAGGTGAACTCAGGGAATTTCCAGGAACTATTAACACCTCTACAACCTCATCGCAGTGCGACACCAGACACCACGCTACTCCTCCTTACCTGCTCCTTCATCCAAAAGTTGCAGCAAACGGGATCTCCAGACTCCGGCTCAACTGTCGCCACCACGGTGGCATTGAGAATGGGATGCAGACCCTTCCTCACACTCGCATAAATGATCACTGGCTGAGGGAAATAGGTGCTGTCTCTTTCCACAAAGGCTTCCACAGTGGCTGGGGATATCGCCAGGCTGGAGGCACGGGAGGCCACTATCACTTTCAGAGTTTGAGGAGAATGGTGGGTGTTGTTTAACATGTAAGTCCAGTGCCCGTGCTGCAAAATAAGGCGTTGTTTTTGTCAAGCGTGAAGAAGAAATAAAATCAACACTCCCTTGATGCTGCATTTTTTTTTTTTAACGCAAGAAAAGATGTTAGGAAAGGTACTCTTAGATAAGTGACCTCTAGTCAACCACTTTTACTGTTAGGCAGATTTAGGGGGTAAATACATCTCGGTTTATTTGGAGCAGTGAGGATACATTTTGACTCCCAGATTTAGAACATCATGGCAAACGTGCACAGTGTCAAAGGACTTTGACTAATATGGACTCCTTTACCCAAAAGAAAATTAAATACTTTAATTCATTTTTAGAACGGACAAAATGATATAAATTAAAAATGCCATTGTGGAATCCATAGACACCCTGGGCTAATATAACAACATTCTTCCTTTCCTTCCTGCATCTCCAGCCCCCAAAATTTCAAAGAACAAAACTGTACCCACAGGGCTAGAATATCTAACCTACCATTATAAACAGGTCAGTATATAAACTGAACACTGTCTATGCTGAGTAATTTTTATAAATTCTGCTTTATGTCATCTTCTTGTTTATACAAGCTACCAGGAATAAACAGTACAAATAAAAAATTTGGGGGGGGAAAAAGACTAAGACTTTGTGTAATAGAATGTTCCCTTTTGACTGAGCTATACACATCTCCTTTTAAGAACTTTTCAGCTGTCCCTGTTTAGTACCTGGAAGTAACAAAAAACAAGAATCAGCAGAAATGCAGCAGGCCACGGTGGGACTCAAGGAGGGGAGTGTGGTTGCCACCACACTCTGTCCAGCCTTCCTCCATGAAACTGCTGTGCTTTGCCGTCTCCAGGGAGGCCTGAGTCGAGCACCAAGTCACCTCTCACTGTCTTGCTTTGAATTGATGACGTCACTAGCCATGACAGGAACAGGATGAAAAACATTCTCTTTGGTGTTTCTAATCCAGATGAAGGAGTCAGGCAAGAGGGCAAAACAGAAGCAGCATCCCCGGATCTTACGTGAGAAGCGCACAATGAATTTGCAGAAAAGTTCAGTAGGAACAGAGAAGGAGGTACTTTGGGGGAAAGGTATGAAGTGGGGCAGAAGCCAGACATAAACGGTCCAGTAGCAACCATAACTGTTGGTATTTCATCCTGAAAGTGCTACAGAGTTCAGAGCCGGATGCAGACTTCAGAAGGGTCGGCTCAAGGGACTTAGGGCTAGATTGGAGGTTGCCAGCGGCTACTGCCCATCTGGGCCAGGTAGCAGACCTGTGTGGAACCAGCGCTTGACAACTTGGGAAGATGAAGTGGGAGAATCGCTTGAGTCTGGAAGTTTGAGACCAACCTGGGCAACGTGGCAAGGTCCTGACTCAAAAAATTATGGGAGTAGGCAGATAAGGGGAGCGCTTGTAAGTCCATCAGATCTGAGGGATTCCTGTGTCGGCTCTCAGCCTTCAGGGCTTGCTTTATCCTCAGGGTCCGGTCCCTTACTCTCTGTGCTGCCTTGAACAGCCCTTGCTGCTTATCTGCAGGGCCCTTTGGTCACCTCTCCTTTCATCACTTGCTTATACCTTCCCTCAAGACACGCTGCTCCAGTTCGTCCATCTTGTTACCAACAGCCCTGCTTCGTCTTTGAGCTTTCCAGCTCATCTGTCCAGAATGCCATCCCCCCCTACCGGGCTTCACTGTCTCCCATCTTTCCGGGAGGATGCCCCTCATCTCTTAGGGAGCTTCTTCTTCCTGTCCTCACATATGTTCTAGTAGAACCTAGTGCTTATGCCTAACCAGGGTGTTTTAATCTAATTACAAGACCCAGAACACAGCAGATACTAAAACCTTACACTTCATTAGTTTTATTATAAAGTCTCTAAAGAGCTGCTCCCAAACATATAGGAAACTATAACTATATGGATATCCCCTGTAAAGAAAGATAGATGTAGGTTTCAAAAAACTACTAATGCTATAGAGAGACACTGTGAGTGTGACAAGGCTTTATCTAGAACTTAATGCTCCAGACACGGATATAGTTCAGTTGTTCTTCTTAACGTTTTAACATCCACAAAAATGTTGTTATGAAGTTTTGACGAGTCATCACATTTCCTTTGCATACCACATTTGAGCATGGGACACCTTTGCAAGCTCTACTCTTGGCTGAGCAGCTAGCTACAAACAGGTTGTCACACACTTACCTCAGCAGTGCCTGGAATCTTAAGGCTGGCTGTCCGAAAGGCCAGATTGATGATAAAGTCACCAGTGCTGTATTTTCTTCCACTAGGATCCAGTAATACAATCCCAGGGGACCACCGGTCTGCCACATGACTAGGAAAAGCGTGTCATTGCCCACAGCGCTATCCAAGTCACGGTATTCGTCAGTCGGTGCTGGGGTTGCACAGTTTCGCACATGCTTTCGAGCTGTTAAAGAGATGTATGTGAAAGTTTCTAGCAAATACATAACATTTCCTTCTTTTATAACAAAAAGATATGAATAGGAAAAAATAAAAGGCTTTTTTTTTTTTTTTTCAGAGCTGAGGACCGAACCCAGGGCCTTGCGCTTGCTAGGCAAATGCTCTACCACTGAGCTAAATCCCCAACCCCAGTAAAAGGCTTTTAATTCAGATCTGTATCGTATCTATTTAAATCAAAGCAAAACAGTGCACGTTACATAGCCACTTAAAACCTATCTTCTTACAGCTAATGCAAGTGTAATACATTATTAGTTTTGTTTGTGATAAGGTCTAGCCTTCAATTCTTTATCCTCCTGTCTCCAAATACAGGAATTATATATGTGTGTGTGTGTGTGTGTGTATCTATCTATCTATCTATCTATCTATCTATCTATCTATCTATTATCTTGTGTGCCACCATGCCTGGCGTCACTACTCATCCCTTTGATTGTTTCCTGTGATGCTGGAGATTAAGCCAAGAGCTGGTGCACCCTGGGCAAATATGCTGCCATTGGGCTACACTGCCAGTCCCCTCCATCACACCTCAAAATTAATTTAGCTGTTCTCACATTATCTATTATAAAAATGAGCATTGGCTGCACGTGACCAATCCCGATGAGAGTGAACTTCTAGAAGATTTTGCTTGTTAGTATGTTTAAATGGTTTAAATTTGTATAATGATATCCAGAGGCTTTTATGAGTTTTAGTAAGAAATTTTTAAAAAGGAATTTTAAAATGAATATGGTGGCTGCATTTTTGTTTTGTGAGGGAGATTAACGGTGTTCTCTTGAATGGCTGCACCCACACTCTCGATGACTGTAGAGACTCTCCTGCATTCCTTCTTCACCTTTTGATATCAGCTGTTCTTCTGGAAACAACGAGCTATCTCAGTGTGGTTTTGACCTCCAGCTCTCTAGTGATTAGCTCCTTCCACACACCTGGTGGCTATTTGTATGTCTCCTTTTTAATAATGTCTACTCTTGGGTTTACTGTCCCGTTGGTTTTTGTTGTTGTTGTTGTTTGTTTTTCTTTTATTGAGACGGGGGTTCTCTGTGTAGCCCTGACTATCCTAGGATTTGCTCTATAGACCAGGCTGGCCGTAAAATCACAGTGACCCTCCTGCTTTTACCTCCCCGGTGCTAGGATTACAAGAGGGCACCATACATTAGCTTATTGCCCAGTGGTAAAAGCTGGGGTAGTTATGGGAGTTCCTGATTGACTTTGGATCTCTGCTGCTTGTTAGAGCACAGCTTTCAAATCCCGCCTCCCTCCACGGGCTCTGTGTATGCTGGCCTCCGGCTTTGCTTTGCTAAGTAACATTCTAGTTTAATGTAATCCAATTAGTCATTTTAGCCTTTATTTTTTAGGCTTTGGGGCTCTTATCCCCTGTCCATGTGCCCTGCAAAAACTCTTGTTCATCCTAAAGTGCTAGAATATTTCTACCGTATTATCTTCTAGTGGTTTCAATGCCAGGGTTAAGCAGGACAGTGTTAACCCCTGTGACTTGGGTCTTGACTGATACCGGGCTACTTTCATTCTTCTGCCTGGGAATATTCAATCTTGCTAGAAACATTTATTGAAAAATTTATTCTCTCTTCAGTGCGTGTTCTCAACATTTTTGTCAAAATTCAATTGGCTAGCTGAGCACAGCAGTCCATGTGTGTAATCCCAGCATCTGGGAGGTTAAAGCAGGAAGAGCGGCCTGGCCTAGTGGGCTAGCCTCAGTTTTGCTAAGTAGAATAATACTAGTGGGCAGACTTTTTCTTTAGCACCTTGACTGTCTCTCCAGGCCTATGTAGTTTCTGCCTCGATGCCCTCAGTCGGCCAAGTTGGGAACCCTGTATGTGATGTTTTATTGAAGCTTTACTTTATCTTTGACCTTTGATCACCTGATAACAATATGTCTCGGTGCGTTCATTTGACTTCGATCTAGGAGACTATTACCATCTTTACTGTGCATCTATATCTGCATGTTACATATTGCCTGACAATAATTCACTGGGTTCATTGTTTACACCAAGCATAACTTGGCTGGTTTACTCGACATCTGTGAGGAAACTGCAGGTGAAATTCGGCTAGAAACATTATTCAATTATGTCCAGATGGAATGAAAAATGGCCCCTTTAAAGGTAGCTTGATAAGAGGAAGCTTTTGTACCCCAAATCAAATAAGTCGTGCTAATTAAAGAGGCAATCTAAACCGGAGGCTGGTGGCTTATGCCTGTGATTCCTTTAGTTAGAACATGGAACCAGGAGGACTAGGACTTCAAGAACTAGGACTTCAACTAGGCCACAGACACCAAGAGGGAGGGCAGAGATCTGGAAGTTTCTAGAACTTCATGAAATAATTAATATTCCTTATCAAGAGAGTGATGCAGCCAAAGTGAGACAGTGTGGTTGAGGAAAAGTTAACGGAACTGAAGAAACGAAAACATAGCCTCTTATTTTTGTTTTGGACTTTGTCCCCACCCCACCCATCCCACCCTACCCTACCCACCCTACTCCACCCTATCCCACCCCTAGCTCCATTTTCTGTCACAAAGAAGTCTTTTCATGGACCTTGAAAGCTGAAGTCATTACAGAAAATAACTCCTGGAAATGAGCCATACAGACATGAGGTAAAATGACGCTTGGTTCTGGGGATACCCAGAAGCTCCTTAGAACTTTCCACACAGAGAGAGTTCCATATTCAAAGAATAATAGTGATGCAGAGAGTCCAGTCCATTGGTCCACCCTCCATCTATATACAGAAGACTGACGCTCTGACCTGTAAGCTTTGCTGGAAAATGTCTCCTGTTCCGGAAGAAATTCTACTGAAGGCTTCAGTCATTCCGTTCGAAGTAAATTTATCCGGAATGAAGAACTTTAAACCTCCTGTAATACGTAAGTTGAATGTCAAGTATTAAGATAGATACATGAAAATAAATGAGTAAATCTTCTCTGACACATTGTGTTAGTGGGAGTTAGTGGGAGGTGTACTTGGCTCAGTTTGAATGACGTCTGATGTAACTATGCGGCATGTGGTCTTAAGGTGGTGATTTCGATTGTCAATTCATGGCTGTTTTCTCAGGCTCTAGTACTCTGCCCATTGCAGAAGACCTCAGTAAACCCTTACTGGGTAGTCTGAGATCCAAAAGAATTCTTAATAATTTACATTAATTTCTAGTAGTTGCAGGGCTATGTATTTGTGTTTATAATCTGAGAGCACTATTTTTGAAAAACAACCCAATAAATCTTAACTCTCAATGGTCAATCTGTTGCATTAGTTTTTACGGAAGATGAACTTATTCTTTGCCTCATCTAGAAAAAAGGCAAGCATGCATCTTACACTGCGGCTTGTGCGTCTACTCTAGAATGTGTTGCAGCTGGTCATTATGATTTCAGCCTCGAAACCATGCATTCTCAGGTTGGTTTAGCAAATCATAAAAATAAAAGTTTTCATTGGATGTACAAAATTTCAACTCTAGAGAAAACATTCAAAATTTGGGAAAAAGTTTAGCTATGTTCAGAAATGATTTATGTTTTTTAAAATGAAGTCTTTCCTATTTTTTCCCCTACCTATAACCTAGGTTTTATAGCTTAAGGACATGCTGAGGAGATTCTTACCTGTAAGACGTGATAATTCCCCCACTTTTCTGGCTGCAGAGGAGCCTAGGGCTATGGAATGAATGGTGGATCCACTGCTCACCGTGGTGAGCAAGCAGTTGGCGATATGTTCATCTGCTCCACCGGTCACTAATATCATGACAGAGCCATCGGCTCTTCCATTCTGCTTCTCAACCACCTGAACACAGAGAGCCATCAGTTGCTTGGAAGGAAATGTAACTCAAACTGTGTGACTAAACAGAGGCGTTCCTTCTCATGTAGTCATAGGCTCCCACTGTTGCCTAGGACTCTCCAAGGTCCCCTGTGCTCTATGACCACCTCCAAGTTGCTCTTTACCTCACTTTGTTCATTGTGTTCATTAGTATACGGGAGCTGTGACCGGTAAGAGCAGTGGTTCCCAATACACCTCAGAATTAGATGGCAATGTTTACAAATTTCATTGCCAGGCCACACCAGATCAGTGACACCAGAATCACAAGACATAAAACCCAGGCATTGTGATTTTGGTTTTATTTGTTGTTTATTTGTTTATTGTTGGTAGTTTTCGTGCCTGAGATTGAACCTAAAGACTCAAGCTCACTAAGCATGCTCTCTACGTCACCACCTCTTGGCTTTCAAGCACTTGATGTCAGTGGGCAGCCCGGGTTGAGCAGCTGTTGTCTGTGGGTGGCAACAGTCCTAGTGGATGTCTTGTTGTCTATCAGATGGTGGACATGGACATCTTACATGCTGGTTTAGAAGAGATCTGTCATTTCTGAGGCACATGTCTGGTCTTAATTGTGTGTTTGCGTCCATGTGTGTGGATCCACAGATACGTGTGAGTGTTTGACTTATTTATCTTCTCGGTTCTTATCTTTGCAATCTGGTTTGTCTGTAGGCAGAGACCAAAAATGATGATTTTTTTTGCCTTGAAACAACTGCCACAGCTGGGGCCATTTCAAAATAAATAGGGACAGTTTGGAAAGACTCTGGACATAATACTTAAGTCCCTTAGCCGTGGTCATTGTCCTTATGTATTTACTCATTCTGCCAATGAGCAGTTACTAATTATGACAGGTCACTTTGTCAGGCCCAGGGAGTACAATGGGAGGAAGAAACTAACCTGACTTTAGGAATCACCCATCATTGCTCTCCCACAGGTGAGGCCGCCATGGCCGCGCTGTAAGGGCAAACTCCTTCTCATGAACAAAACAAACCAAGAAACCCACCCCGTCAGTCCCCCAAACCTGACACTCAAAGTAAAAGAGAAGACAGTAAAGGCAACCGGAACTCACGGCTCTCTACCTCAAAGCCTTTCTTAACCCCTGCACAGATGTTTGTTTCCGCTTCAGTGGACACAGCGGTCGGCAGGTACGAAACCAGCAGCTTCCGGTCATCGTCACTGTTAATTTGTTGCAGCGGGGCTCGGATTTCTCCTTTGCTATCAAAAGTGACAATACCTACAAAAGTGTGAGTTTCGACAACCTGCATCAGGTACAGTTCGGCTGCTTGTTGTAATCGGAGGAGTCTGTCTCCCTAGGTCCCCAAAAGAAGAGGAAGAAGAAAAAAAAAAAAAGAGGAAATGACATTTGATTGGTAGGCCAATGACAACGAAGTAACTCGATTTGCAAAAATATCTGTTAATTATTTTTATAGACACTCTACAGTTCTTAGAGTTGTAAAAAGTGGAATAGTTCTAGAATATTTTTCAATTAATTAATTATATGCTCAGAGAAATGTGTGTTGGGGTATACAGAGGAGTGCTGAGCAGGAAGCTATTCACAGGATGGCATAGCCTCACCCTTCACTTCAGATCACAATTTAACAACCTATGATGTCATTTGAAAATAGGTGCGTAACTGACTTTTTAAAATTCAGTCCGAGTGAAAGGAGACATTACAAAGGGATCTGGTGATAGAGGTATGGCGGTTAGGTAGCACCTGTGTCCGTCCCTTGCCTTGGTGGCCATTTGAGACTGGACACTTTGTCTATGATGTGAGCATAATAATACATTTATTGGTTTTTATAGTTGCTCTAAGGATTACCTGCAGTATATATGTGGCAGGCACTGATCAAGCACTGGCGCTGAAGGGAGGGAAGGAGGCAGTATTTGGAGTCTCAGGGACCGGCTGTTCTTAGATGGCTGTGACCTCTGTCCCCATTGTTAGTTACCCCGACACCCTCACACTTCTGAGGGCATATCATTTAATGTCTCATGGACACCTCAAACTTGACAGTGTTTTAATTTATTGATTCCAAATATTATTTATCTTACAAGCTGGGAAGAAAATTAGTAGAGTAGATGAAACCTAGACCTTGAATTCTCCCTTCACATTTTATAATTTTTCTATGGCTTAATTCTTTTAATGTCGTGATATCTATCCAGTTGCATTTGTTTTCTTGGAAATGCCACACTTCTATTCGTGTGTGTGTGTGTGTGTGTGTGTGTGTGTGTGTTCCACATTCTCTCTTCCCATTTTCCTGGAGTTGGATACCTAGCTGGTGTGGGAACAGAAAAATCACTTCTTTGTGGCTTTGGTTCCCTTCCTCACAGAGTACAGGGAATAAGTAGGGACACAGTAGCTTTGGTCTCCATCATGGGGAAAGCAGAGAAAAGTTACAGTTTGTACCAACATGGGGATGCTAATGGGGTCGGGGATCATGTGTGGATTTCATTTATCTCACCATCTCAATCTCTGGGCCTCCTGAGTTTGTCCTACCTATTTCTCAAGAAAATAAGATATCTTTGGACTCTTTAAAACCCTTTGTGCTGCCACCTCATCATACTCTGAAGATAAAAAGAGTTAAAACCTGATGGGGCGGGGTGGAGAAGAATGGTTATCAATCATTTGGAATCAGTATTTACCTCTGCCATCTTTCTGGACACATCAATCACTAAGCAGACCACTAGATCACCAGCCTGCAAGAGGGAGAAGATGGGAGGGGCTGGAAGCTCAACACCAAGCACAGGGAGACTGTGGTTCAGGTCGGAGGAGTCTGTGATCACATCCCAAGTGCTTCTGAGGCTGCATACTCGGTTCTGGAGGTTTGGGGCTTCTTGGTTGTGGGTATTTTCATCACAGAATTCAACCACCTGGAGAGGAACAAGGCAGCCTTTGCAGACAAAATATACTTCTCACTTAAGTCAGGCAGCAGGTAAAAGAAGGCCATAGCTCAAAGAAAGGTCACATGCTTCCTTTGCCCAAAGTGACAGCAAACTTGCAGATCATCCTGGGAACCTTTTGAGTGAAATAGTAGCACCCTATGGTCATGAAAGCCATCTCTCATAAAAGCATGTTTGCATTAAGTAAACAGAACAGGCCGCGTACATAACTTTAGTCTTAAAGAGAGCAACTCCCCTGTCCCTTCCACAAAATTGTGCTAAAGAAACACCCTAAGAGATGTTATTCTGGACAGCCCATTCTTTGGAATCCCATTAAGTTAACACTGTGTCTTGTTTTATGAGTTAGTCAACATGTATTGATGTAGTTCAAATATTGATCTTTGTGAGGGTAGAATGAGGGCAAAACTGCTTAAATCTACTTCCTGAAACAATTTTCCCACTTGGAAATCTAGCTGTAACATGATAATCAACCTGTGCCAGCACCCACGCCCCTAAAGGAACAGCTTACAATACAAGGCAATAGCTGTCTACTCTCAGTGGATCTGGTCCTACAAAGAAGAGATAGTTCTACAAATAGAGCCGCAGGAGCTTAGACTTGAAAGACATTTACAGGTTCTCCAGTCCCATCACTGTTCATAGAGGAGAAAGCTGAAGCTGGGTACCACTCGCTTGGCTTTTCAGTGAGGTGCAGTCAGGAGCAAACCTGTGCTGCTTTGTTTAGTGATTTGTTTTTTTTTCTACATCTCATGAGTGCAGCAAGGTGACTTTGAAACTTGTTGTGACGATATATGTTTGAGTATGTTTTTTAAATGATTGAAAAAAAAATGTATCTAATCACAAGCAACATAGGTCAAATACCTAGAACTGGATTAGAATCAGATATGGAAGTTACAAATTAAAAACAATAAATAAAGGCAAGGTATATGGACAGTCCTGTTCACCTTTCAAACAATGATGATTATTGACTAAAACCAGACTGAGGAAACAAGTTAGCAAAAGAAGGAAGGGATAGAGGAAGGAAAGGAGAACATTCCAGAGCAAGCAGCAAAGATTAGCCATGGACAAGGAGAAAATTCCATAAAGAAATGTGCCCACCATACTCCCGGCACAGCAGGGAGAAGATCCACAGTTACTGACTGACGTTCAGGTCTTTGTGAAGTTCAGTAGCTAACTGAAGCCATGCAGGCTGCATCTGTTATATCTGTGACTAGTCAACTCCCTCCATTCTGCTTCTACGCTCCCTCTTAGTTCAAGGTTCTGGTGCCAGCTTGGCTCTAAGTGTGACTTCTTTCTTAGAGAAAATAGACTGTCCAGAGAAAGATCCTCTAACTGAATACTCTTTTAAATATCAGTTTTGAAGTGGATGTCCAGACTCATCTTTTATGAGTTAATGTGAAATATTAGTTGACAAGATTTAGGTGCTAAGCTGAGATCAGTCCCCTCCCTGCACTAGCTTGGCTGTCTTTTGAAGTTTGAGAGTTTTCAAAAACAAAGGAAACAGAGCCTCAGGTGAGAGGAGTGCAGTCATTTATCCTTCGTTCTCGAAAACCTCATACCTCTTCCTAGGAGGTGACCGAGAGGGAAGGCCAACACATGGCAGGTCATTCTGTGACCTCAAAAGTCATCTTATTGAGCACTCGCCCTGGAAAGTGGACTTTTGCTTTTCAAAACAATCTGTACTTGTTATCATTTGGAGGAAACATTTTTTTAAATATATAAGATATGATAAAGAACTAAATGAACAGTAGATCCCCAGGCTCTAATGACTCTTCATTGTCAGGAGCCATCTAGGAAAGGCTAAGGGCAAAGCCGTAAGTTTTCTGAAGATGGCCCTCCACTTTGTTTGGCTGAAATGGGAAAGCTCTGAATTCCAGGACATTCAGAGATTTCATCCCAGGATTGCTTCTTACTACTGACATGCCCTTTCTATCACTATTACATGATCTAATTTTTCCTGGGTATTGGCTCACCCCTATTGGGCAGGTTTCCTGAAGATCAATACAAAAATAAACTTCCATAAATCAATTTTGTTTAGATGGATTAATGATTTTATAGAATTCCTGGTTTGATTCAAATAATTTTTAGGAAGAAAATTTTAAGAAATGGTTTTAATGGTTTTGCCAGAAACAAATAGTAAGACGATAAGGACAGGAATCATAAATCTTTAGGTTTCGTCCGAAGATGCATCTCACTTCAGCCCATTCCCCAGTGGAACAAGCTTCCAGCAATTAATAGTCCCATCTTCTACATACTCAGACATATCTGTGTATCTGAGAAAGAAGTGGCAGCTTACAGGAGTCTGTCGTCTCAAGGATGTACTTACAGAAGGTAAACTTTGCATGAACATTATCGATCCAGTTGCATTCTGGGTGCTGTTGTAGAGGAATGTGCATCCTTCCCTAAAGAGCTTGCTAATGATGCAGTCTTCATGGGGGCAAAGGCCCTTTTCACACACAAAAACGCCCGTAATGTCAGAGGAACACCTGAAAGTGGATGAGAACTGAGTATCTTTAGAAATATGTGTTTTTTCTTGATTATCTCTTCTAATGGTTCATTTTAAGGACTATAGCTCAGTTAGACATGCATAAATATTTTTAAATGGTCTCTTCAGGAAATACATTAACTTGGAAATACAGTCTCTTCATTTGATTGTAAAGCCTTGTATTGCCAAAATTTTTAGCAAGCAGAGAGAGACAAGGCAGAAGGCAACTTAGACTCTGGGAGAGGAAGGACCAGGGTATCAACATCCTGTGTCAGTGCTGCACTGGACATCAGAGAGAATGAATCCATAATGGTGATCTTTGGAAAGATTTGGTCTTCGTTAAAATATTTCAAATATTGCTATGTGAGTGAGAAACAGGGTCATATGAAAATGAAGCTGACGGCCTGTATCTACTAACTGTGACCCTGAATCCTCTGAAGCTTTTTAATGTGTGGATTTCTATGCATAACATACAAGGTAGCTATTAATCTCCATATCTTGCAGGAGGGGACTGATTGGATAAGTTATATCATAACCACACAATGGAACACTGTGAGATTGTTTTTTTAAAGGATGAGAAAAATATATATTCATGCTTATTTGAATTTTCTCGAAGAGACAAGGTAAATAGGAAATGAGTCAAGATGGTTATTCAAAGGTGATAAGAGGAAGCAGAACGAAGAGAGTGGTAAGTAAGATGGCAAAGGATATTACGCTTTACTGTTCATATTTGAAGCACATAAACATTTGTCCATTTTAAAATTCAATAAAATTAAAATTGACAATGAAAGAATTTACTCCTTGCTAATACATGCTTGTCATTATTAGCTTATGTTTATGTCACACAATAATTAAATCAAGTCAAAACCACCTACCTTCTCATTTGTCATTTTATTTTTTACATTTTTTGAGACAAGGTCTCACTATGTAGCCCTGGCTGGCCTAGAACTCACAGTGTGGACAAAGCTGACCTTGAATTTGTGACAGTCTTCCTGCCTCTGCCTCTCTAAAGCTCAGATTATAACTTTATAGCCATGTGTCACTATGTCCAGCTACTTACTGCAAAAAAAAAAAAAAAAAAAAAACCACACTCAAATATTTTCTTCTAGTGTTTGAAACATTCAGTATAGTCATTCAATCAGTAGTGATTTTAAATAGGAGAAACCACTGACCTGGTGACTTGAATCTCATTCCGTCCATTCACGTAGAATGGCTTGTCATTGTTATACTCATCAAACACACCCCAGCGGAGATGGGCCCACTCATGGACAAACACTCTGCCTGGAGAAAAGAGGGTTTCAGCCTTTTGAGCTCCTGAAATCTCAGCAACGGGCCTTGCTGATCAGTGAAGACCCAGTATCACTCTACCACACTCTACTTCCAAAGAGTCTAAGTTTGGGTCACTTCCCTCCCCATTCCCTTCTACCTCATCTTTACCATCAGAGAATGAGAGCATGGAAACGTTTGCTCCCAAGCCGGCTAGACCTCATCCACTTGACAGAAGTGGCAGGGAGTACCACATTCTCTCCCTCCCTGAAGCTGTCTAACGAGCTCTTACTTAACTTCATGCACGCAGCCCAGTAGGTTCAGGACTTAGTGTAGACGGAAGAAGTATATTCTTGCAATCAACTAAAGCTTTCCTAAGTGTAGTCTGTGCCCAAGCTTGCTGGCTCTCTTGCAGGCCATTTCCCAGTCTACAGCAATGATTGAAACCTAGGAACCAGGGAAGAAGGGAGGGTCAGAGATCACGGGATCCCTCTCCAGCTTCGATGTTCCCTTCTCTTTTATCCGATTTTCTAACCCTTTATTCTTTTTGGAAACTCTCATTCTTACCATTAAATCCTTCACAGGCCTATCTCATCCTCTCTAAGCTTAGACTTCCTTCCAAGTTCATCTCAGAAGTTAAGTATTTTCCATGGAAGGTTTCCAGGTCAACACCCTTCCCAAAACAAGGCACATGTTCCTTTTTTTTCTGAAGTAGTTTAGATTCTGTCACTCAGGGACTGCTTGCTGGACTGACTGGTGCTGTGGCACGTTGTGCAATGTTTGCATCTTGGGAGGAGACAGCCACAGCTGAAAGTATTAAGAGAAAGTGTGTGCCGACTGACTCATGAATCTAGAGGCACTGATGAAATCATATGCAGATTCAGAGAACGTCACACCTCCTAGTTACCACCCAGAAGGGAGGAAATCCAATTTTTAAAAGTTTTATAAAATATTCTATGGCCAAGGACCAGCCTCGGCTGAGAGAAGGGATGTCTGGGAGTGAAGAAAACTAAAGACTGGAAGTCAAATCGTGGGCCCAAGCTCGTGGCCTGTGTTCTGCTCAAGACATGTCTGCAGCTTCGAAGAGTGCTTTCTCTCTGCTCTGCTTTCTCTGGAGATCTCTGGACAGCTCTCTCTTGTTATATTTTCTGCTCCAAACAGTTCTAGCTACTCTTAAAAAAAAAAAAAAAAAAAAAAATTCCCTGCAGACCATAAGCCCCGTCTTTTATTTTACATGTCAATCCAGTCATTTACTTCAGGTTTCCTTCTGATTACCCTGTGAATCATCAGCATTCCATTATCCCAGTCCCTTAATTCTCAGGAGACAGCAAGCACACATTTTCTTTTAACATTGCAAAAGAATTCAGAGATCGGAAGCACAGATGCTAAGCTAGCTGGGTGGGACCCCGCCCTGATATTACCATTTCTACCACACCTGAGCCTAACCTGGCTCTGTCTCAGGCCGACCCTGAACTCTGGAATCTGTCTTCCTTTGTAAGCATAAACAAAAGTACTTAGCTGGGTGAGATCTCCTGAGACCACTGCTCCCTAAATCTCTTCACCTCCTCCCTTAGTATTTTTCTGACAAGTTGGTGCACAGTGCAGCTGCTCTTGTCCTTTAGATTCATGTAGCCGCTCGTATAATTCATCTTTATTTTTTGAGAAGTTATATATTTTTGAAGCCATATCTTTAGAGTTCTTTTCCAGAGCCTTAAGGGCTGTCCTGAAGGTCCCAGTGTTTGCCATTTTGCTGAGACATTAGCCATACCTTCGCCTCCTGGACTCAGGCTGTCTCTGATTATCATGGAGTCAGTAATATTAACAGTGAGGACATTCATTGAAGGAGGAACATAAACTACATACACTGTTCTACAAACAAGCCTTATGCCCGAAGCAGCTATCAACACTTGTGCTGGCCCTGTCCCAGGGACAGGAACCATGTCATTCTATCCCTACCAAGGCCATGCCGGACCCAGGATCTTATGGTTGCGTTCACTCCTGCTTGCTAAGCAGGGATAACAAAACCTACCTAGTTTTAAATTTCACAAAAAATAAAAAATATTTGAAAGCTTCTATCTAAAATTGAACCAAAAATAAAATTGCGGGTTGGAGCTAGCCCTGGGCTGGCTGACCCGTCCTCACTAATGTGTCCTCAGATGTCACACACGGTGCACCGGTCTTCAATCTGGCGATCATAACCTTTCTCCTGAGTTTCAGACACCCATCTCTGACCACAGCCAGACACTCTGTATTCAGTCCGCTGGTCCATGCCATCTTCTTGCCTAATCCAACCCGCGGCTTCCCTTTTTCATGGTGCACCCTATTTCCCAAAGCCTTTCCTGTTCTTAGTGCCATCTGCACACACCTCTTGCCTTTTATTCTGCAGCCAGCCATTCGGAACTCCTACACTCTGGAATGCTCACCACTTAGGGCCACTAGGATCTCAGAAGGAAATGTTTTCAGTGAGATTGGCAGGGCATCTGGGCATGGGCGGTCTGTGTTCTTGTATTCCAGCTCTGGTCCTTCTCCCTTTATCTCCTCCATTCAAGCCTTCTGAACACATCCGTGTAGTGTTCCCATGTATCTCCTCACATCCAGAATTCCCTCACAGATAGATCTCCTGAAAGCTATATGGTGCCGTTGTTCCCACATGCATGAGCCTTCAGTGGGGACTTCATAGTGTGGATATCCCAGGCTGCTCGCACCACCTGCCTGCTGGGTGTGCACCACCTGCCTGCTCGGTGTGTGCTGGCATTTCCCTCTGGACCCAAGCTCTGCCCTGACAGTGGGTCAAAGGCTCCCCTCAAAGCCGTAGGTTCCTCGGCAGCCTCAGCATTTTGCACATGCTCCCTGCCCTCTCTTCCTTCCATTAATGAAAACGATGTTAACCCTCTCCTTTGTGAGACATGTGCTGACAACCTTTGACTTGGTTGTATTCATTTGAATTCTCAGAGCACTACTCTATGCCTAATCTGGTCTGTGGTCTTCCTGTTTCATCCTGTCCCACCCCTTCTGTGGACACCTGATCTCCTCTCCCTAAAAGTGAAAGTCCTTGACAGGTTTCAGGTTTTAGAGGTGTCTTCTGCACAAAGCACAAAATATTATACTGTCCAGGGGAAGCTTTTAGGAGCTGAACTTACCTCGTGAGCCATATCCTGCTGCTAACTCATCGTTAAGTAGGAAGTTGGGGGTGAAATGGATGTATTTCCCCTCTTTTCCACACCCTCTGTGTTGTAGGGTGTATGGATCATCCCCGGACACCCCATTCTGCTCACTCACTATGACATTTGCCTAAATTAAAAACAAATGCATTTTAAGGAAATTTAAACTGTAATTTTACTGTAGGCAAGCATGCATGATTTCAAAGCAGATTAAATATTAAAGGAATGCCTTGTAGTTAGAGTTTGGATATTCTGATAGATAATACTTAAGCTAAATTCTTTGGCACTCTCAGAAAGATTTCTTTTAAAAGTTTATCTAGTCTGCATGGACTTCTTCCCTTCCTTTATTCCCAGATATCAATACTGTAAAGTTATGATATCGTAACATTATAAAGAGCTGTGAAATCAAGAAGATTTAATAGTATTTACACACCATCCAGGACTGCCCAGTAAGGACCTAGAGCCATCCTCTGCTTATTACTCTGTCAGTGCAAGCGAAAGGACAATGTTTCCCTTTAGCCTTTACCCTTTAGTCTTTCATTTCCATAACTAGTCAGAACTGAAGGACAAGGTATCATTCTTAGTGAGTTATGTTTTGCTTTGTCCCTGACCATTGACTACTGTTAAAACACAGCATCTTAAATTCAAAGCTCGCGTAAGTATTGTTCATCTAGACATCAAGACAGCAAAACTTTGCAGACAGCATTGCTCCTCTCATTTTAGAAAGAGTGACAGCTGTCACAAACCAGGCCTCAGAAAGTAAGGATGATACTCAGTTAAGAAAGGGAGAGAGAGCCAGCTGTGGTGGCACACTTTTGCAATCCTAGGACTTAGGAAGCTGAAACAGGAGGATTGAGACCTTGAGGCTGGCCTGGCCTAAATAGAAAGTTCCAGAACTGCTATAGCTACATAGAAAAATCCTGTCCTAAACACTAAAAATAGATAAATAAGAAGAATAGGTAAACTTGGCATAATTATATAGATTACAAGTACTGCAAGTCTTGTGTGCCACTGGGGGAAGATATTTTTATTTCTGTTTTTATATGTCTACATTTGAGGATTCCTTTCTAATGAGCACAAATCACTTTCATAATAATTACCATTTACCTGTTGGAAGCTAGGAACATTGCAAGGTGGCATGCACAAAAGGCCTTGCATGGCCCTGCCTCTGCTATAACCAGCAATGTCTCTGTATAGAGGCTCATTCACCTAACATTTACGTAATTGACGTTATGAAGTTAATGGAAATGGTATGTACACATCTGATCACATTGCACATGTTGTACTTATACCTCTCGTAAGATCAGGTACTGCCATTGACAACCTGGTTGTCCTGTGTTGTCTCTAAGACTTCTCAGTGTACTGAAGGACAAGGTCATTCATATAATCTCTATAGAGACTACACAGTTTGGTGTAACAGTATGGATTTTGACATTCAAATTGTGGATCAATAACTATGAATTATTAACAGGGAACAAAGCCCTTACCTTATGTGAGGTATTCACATAAGTGAATTCTTGATTCATAATAACAATGACTATCTTGTGGTTGTACAGGAATTAGATAACAGATGTATAGATGCATCCATGGATGGTACTTAGTAGGAGCTTAGTGAGCACTAGAGTTTCCTCAGTTTGTTCCCACCCCCTACTTATCCCCATGCCCAGCTCTGTCAAATGCTCCTGTCTGGTGGAACAATCAAACTCTTGTGTAAGCCTCTCAACATCTTCTTGCCTTTGGCCTACATTCTACATTGCTAGGCCATTCAATTTCTGAGAGAATCTCCAATGGAAAGGTAAGAATGAAAACAATCTGAGGAAATTGTATGCCAAGCGACAGGTAAAGAAAAAGGCACGTGTTAGGTGTCCTAGCCATCCTGATGGGGCTGTAGTTGCAGACGCCAAGCCCACTCCATTGCTGAAACGCTTCTCTATGCTGTTCCTAGCTCTTCTCTTGTATACAGTGGGCTCTAATTCACAGTAATTTTCAAAGTGTATTAGCATTTATTCCTAGGCACATACCAACGTACATTTACAGATCGTCTGCAGTTTATTAGTGTTCTTTAAAGTTAAGTTATTTTGTGGTAGAAAAGAAATTGGAGCCACCTTCCCTCACTCACAACCTTTTTTCCCCCCCTTCTTTCCTTTCTCCTTTGAATCATCTTAGTTAAGGGCAAAGCCTGCTGATTTATCCCATGGCGTGAGAAGACAGTTGCATTTTTACATGCATGGGTGGCTCTCTGAGCATGAATGTGTCTGTTTACAACACAATGAAAATTGAGATCAACAGAGTTGGATTGTTCAGGTCCCTGTTCACTCTCACCAGGATAAAAGGGATTCTTGTTCTTCCACTAAAAACTGAGCCAGAATCTTGTGCACCACAGAATAGACACAGAATCAGCAATGGCATCCGACTTAATGTGTGACTGAATAAGTCACACCTATTTATTATGTTTCTGTTTTTCTTTCTTGTCTTTCTCTTGGCACATAATCATGTATGAAGGTCTATGAGATAACGTCTATATGCTTTGCCAGTAATACTCTAATCATGTCACTGTGCCAGTATCAAGGACAGAACACATTTTGAACGTTTCTTGCCCTCAAGTTGAATTAAACTCTTTTAATAGAATCCTAAGTCCTTACCTTGTCATAGGATTCTTGCTTCACTCTGTTGTAATTATGAGCTGTCCAAGTGGCAGGTATTAAAATCTGTACATTTCTGAAAAACACCCTTCTCTTGGTTGCATTGAACAGGTAAAAGGAAGCTTCAGTTATCATTTCCTACAACCAAACAGAAGGGAAGCCATCAGATGTAAACATGTAAACAGAGGGGAAGCCATCAGACAGGAAATCCTTGTTTTTCTGATGCCACTCAAGCAACAATGAAAAACAGGTAAACAGACTTTGAATGAACCTGTAAAAACACAGGGACAAACATTTAGGAAAAGACATTGAATTGCTACCTGAAAGAGATTTGGGCACACTGATTACATGCCAGGGCTTGCTCTCATGCTTTCCCCAAGTTTCAGAACACCGCTTTAAGTCACACCTCTGAGCACGTTCAGGCCTGTGCTTTTTGAAAACACTTTAGGCAATACCACAGATTAGGCTCTCGAATGACAATCCTCCCTTGCCATGCTACAGTGGAAAACACCAGTTATTTTACAGAACACGGGCGAGCAGAGAGAATTTTCCTCTGTGGTAGCCTACATAGACGTTCTCTCTTGAGAATTCTCAGCTTTGAAATGGGATGCCACCGGATGATTTTAAGATGCTCCCCCGGTCATTCAAACATCTGGCCTCCTTTTGTTACAGTCCACTTTCACTTCTCTAAGGTGTTCTCCAGAGAACAGTCCTGTAGGAAAACTACAGCTGAACCCCAAAGCCATCGGATGGTAACTAATAAAAAGATGGATGAAGGCTCTGTGAGTGAAGGCTACATATAGCGATGTGATGTGATGTGATGATGTGATGTAGCTGGCATGCCCACAAACATGCTGTTAGCAGTGTCCTTAAGAAATGCTGCTCTCTGTACTGCTCCAGTTCAAACCTGGTGGGGTTAGCTTCCTAAAGGTGGCAACAGGTCTGAATTAGTAGGCTATTGACTCCATAATTGCCACTCACCTTAATGTTTGTAATCAGCTTCAGATCCTCGGGTATCCGAGGATTGACCGCAATAAGTAATCCATCATAACCATTCTCTTTCAGCTTCAATCCAGCTCCCAGGAACAGAAGTTCTGGACTTAGAGCAAACAGAAGAGTCACAAGTGTCAGCCTGCTGGTAGGTCCTGTGTTACCCCCGTGGGTCATCTTGTAGTGAAGTCTCTGGTTTCCTCACGGGGAGCCTGCTGGGTACCTTGAGTCAGCTGATCAATGTGGAAGCAGATGACTTATTTCTGAACTTGGAAGGTCTTACAATACATGATGAAGGAGTTGCCTTCTTTGAAAAGTCTGGGGTGGATCTATCTGGGACCTGTCTCTACAAGTTCTTCTCCATGGCAATAGCACTCACCTGTTTTGTGGTTAAGTTTCCTCCTGAATCATAGCTGGACAAGAAGCCATCCACCCTTTACTGGCTTCATATCTTCTCAAGGGAAAAGGGAAGTGAAGCAAGAAGGAGCTTAAGAGATATAGGCCTGGCTGCATAGCCATCGGAACCATGAAATCAGTCCGATACAGGACACACAGGACTGGCAGTGATTTTCCTTCCCGGGTGTTGTGCAACCTCGTTCACCAGCACTGCTTCTCTTGTTTACTCAGGGCACTGTGCTGGTTGTGAGATTCCATTGCTTATTTGGAAGATTTGGAAATCATGCTGTATGTTTTTCCCTAGAGCCCTGGGTCAGGCAGTCTGGGCAAGCTCCGAGCTGATGGCTGGGTTTAGGAGATCAGATATCTCCCGAGGGAGGGCCAAGTGCCAGGGACTTGGATGCTGAGCAGGCCATGAGTCCTTTCCCCTGGCCTCCTTGTCTTGTCTCCTGATGCCAGGGAGAAAAATGAACTTCTTTCTGAACACGGATCCCCTGAGGATAAGGGCTTGATTCAGTCAATCTGTATCTCCTGCACCACGGCAGGTTGAAGAAGCAGGCTTCACGAATATTTTCCGACATCGGATAACTACACAGCACTGTGGAATTTGCAGATGATCCCTTTCAAATTGTCATTCCCTTGATGTGGTTTTATTCCCGATTTTCAATTCTGATAATGCCAGTGGAAGAAGGAATGTGTACTTCTATTGACTGGTGGGCTGTGCTATCCATAGCTTATTAATGACTGTGGTGGATAAATAAGACTTAATAAGATACCCTTAAAGACTTAGGTATCAGAATATTTGGTCTCAAATGGTGGCACTGTTTAGGGAAGCGAGGAGGTACAGCCTTGCTGGACAACATTCTTTCACTGGAGGTAGGCTCTGAGAGTTTAAAGCTTTGTGTCATTTCCAGTTCACTCTGTCTACCTCATGGTTATGGTTGAGGAATGGCTTCCTGTTCTAGACATGCTGGCTGCTTGCTGCCGTGCCTTCACATCATAATGGATTTTTGCACCTCTGGGACCATAAGCCAAATGAACCCTTTCTTTCTTAAGTTCCCTTACTCATAATGTTTTATAATGACAAGAGAAAAGTGACTGATAAGTGTCAAAGCTATGGCTCAGGACGGCTAAAAAAAAAAAAAAACCCAACTTTTTAAAGTTAGTGTGGTAGCACAGTGCTAAAAAGAGCAACGGGCTTCAACTCCCATTGTTTACCACTTGATCGTGATTTCTCTTAGCTATCAAGTCAGACTGAAGAACTGTCTTTCTCTCACAGGTGTGTCCAACCTGTGGCCTATGGAATCATGTAGTTGGCAACATCTTGTGTCAATGTTAAAAGGTTGGACCTGCTGACTGGCTCCCTGCACAACTGACAACTATTGTAAAGCTTTTCCAAAACTAAGGGAAAGCTTTATTTATTGGGTTAAATTCCACAGAGAACACATCTGGAGACCTTTAGCCACTTGTACATTCTGCCCAGCTGTGACTCCTTTCTGAGGGCAGCTAGAGAGAAGGAGATGTCAGGCTAAGGAAAAACCTGTCACTGTTCTCAATGTGGAGGTCACACTAAGTCTTTGTAGTTCTTTAATGGCCGTCTTCAGGGTAGGTTCAATGTCATTCTTCCTTCCCTAAAAATTGGAGTCGTCTGAACTAGGGCTTTGGGCTCCTGACTTTGTCTTTGCACATTACATTATCAGAATAGCATAAAATCTTTAACCAAGTACTTACCGTGCACATATTTTGCTTTCTGTATTAGTTATTACCTTGTTCCTGTAATAGAATGACTGACATTAACATAAAAGAGGAGGAAATATCTATTTTAGCTTGTGGACATTCAAGGATTGAGTTCCATGTTTGCTTGACCCCATGAGCTTGGGTAGACCACCAAGGTGGCAGAGACTTCGGATCAGGAATGTGTTTGTGTCACAGCAGACAGAAGGCAGAGAGGGACGTACTCAGAGCCAAGCATAAGCTGCAAAGCATTGCCTTAGTAGCCTGCTTCCTTCACGTAGACCTCAACTCCCACTGTATTCACAGATAGACCCACCAGCGGGGGCTTTAGCACCTGAGCCCGTGCGGGGTTTTCATATTCAAACTGTAACACTCTCTATAATCCTCATTTTAATAAGTATTTTTATCATCTGCATCATACAGATCTGGAGCAAAAATTTAAACAGTGTCTATAAGAGAGAGAAGAATTTCGGCTAGTTGATGAGTGTTTAAGTGCTTACCATAGTCTTTAACATACAGAAAGTGCCATTTAAATATTAGTTATCACTACTACCAGGACATATAACTCTTTCTTCCTCTTACTAATATTTATTGCTCATAGACTCATATACGATGGGTAATGCTTAGGATCTGAGAGAGAGAGAGAGAGAGAGAGAGAGAGAGAGAGAGAGAGAGAAACAAAAACAAACAAGACAAAGAAACCAACCAAACAAAACAATAGATTCCTATCCTAACCTAGATGCCCGGCCTAACAGAACAGATGCCAACGTATGAAAGATTAAGCCTCAGAGGCAACTGAATCACACTGGGAAGCAGCTCTATGTGGCTCAAGGGAGATGCAGGGAAAGAGTCTCCATCTAAGCTGGAAAGGATGAGTAGATGGAGGGCAATATAGAGAGCACGAGGATGGGAGAGTGTCCAGACAGACACCGGGAGGTTAGAACCATACTTGGAGAACCCAGCAGTGAAGAGCAGAGCTAAGAGCTAGTAGCAACACTGAGAGATAGTGAGGGGACACTCCCCGGATGAGAACCTCCTTTCCTACTTGTCCTTCAAATCCCAGCTGTGGACTAGATGCCTTGCATGAGTGGCTAGCTGAGTCAAATCTCCTCTTTCCTACTCTGACAGCATCAGGTATCTTCATTCTCTTCTGATGCATCATCCTGGGTCCATTGCCATTTATGTCACATCCTAAGGTGACTGTGTGACAGAAAAGACATGCCTACTTTTGCTTATTATTTTTCCCAGCACCTAGTTCTGTTAAATATGAATAAATATTTATTGAATGAACAAATGCATTCGGGAGAAATAAGAGCTAGGCTGAGGAGGGGCCAGGATTAAGGTATGAAATGCACGCCTACATCTCTCTTTCCTTGGGGTGGGAAAAGTCTCTTCCGTTCAGGGAAGTTTTCACTTTTGTTTCCACCCGACAGATAGCCCTTGGGTCTTGGTGATTATCTGGGCGTGGTGGGAGAATGGACTGCCCTTCACTGTGTGACTGTAAAACTTGCTCACCTGCGACTCAGATCACATCGACCTTGCCTTCTGAGGCTCCTTCCCAGTGTGGGTTTTTCCCACTGGGTTATGTGCCAGCTATGACTCACGAAGGAGCAGGACAAAGCACTTCCTTTCAACTTCCCTTGGCAGTTGAATTCCTTACACCAGTCTCTCTCTCGGGCTTTTAAGAAAAAGTCGTCCCAGCAATAAAGCAATAGGGACAAAGATTGACCTCTTAACGTGTAAGCGTGCTGCAAGTGGGTGCTACGAAAACTGCTCATCAGAGGAGAACCGAGGACCACATTCAGTCACTCTCTGTTTTTGTCTACAGCTAACCATGGCTGTATTAGAATGTGGGTATGGGTGTTATTAGCTCTATGTAGAATACATGTAGCTTTGCAAAGAATACCTTAAATGAGCAGTCTTGCCCAACTTTGGTTAAACTCAGGCAGGTGTGCAGGGGCTCTACTTAGCTTGTGCTGATAGTTTAGGAGTGATAGCTATTTTTGTCTGTCTGCTTTCTATCTCCTTGGTTCTGACCAAATCCTACCTCTGGTCACTTTCCTGGATTCCACTCTCATCATCTGTTCCATACAAGATTCTCAGTCGCTCATTCACTTTCTGAAGATGCCTTGGGAATCACATCCACTTCTGAAACCCACTTTGGGACCCACTTTGCTGTTAGCTTCCACTCCTGGGCCAAGCCAGGCACGGGTAATTCTTTTTACTACTTTCTCCATCTACCTGGCTGACCCTACAGGAGACACAACAGAAGCTGGGGATGGTGGCTTGGCCAAATGACAAAAGGTCACCCCTGAGCCCGGGACTCTGTTCTGATGAAGACTGACTTGTAACAGTCGATCCTTTGTGTCTATAAGCCTGATGGTATCGGGAGAAGTGAAGAAAACTGGGAATACAATTTCTTCAGGTTCACTTCAATGTTTTGTAAGCTCTAGGAATCTACTTAGCTTTTCTCTGCTTTCAGGAAAACAAGTTATACGATTTCAGTAACTAAAAAAACAAACTCCATCTTTGTTCACTGTCTGATCTGCTGGCCAGCTTGGCCTTTCATGAACCTGTGTGTCTCTTTTCATGGAAACTGTTGGTACAGAGCCATGGGCAAAACCAGTGAAGCATCTGACAGAGTCAGAGAAGAGAGCAGATCTGAAATCTTGAGCCAAAAGGTTTGGACACTGGCTTTGATTGGCCCATTAAAAAGAGGAGAAAATACACGTGTCTGTGGCTGAGATACAAAGTTCATGCAGCGTTTATGAAGTATAACAAGGTAGAAGTGGAGCAAATGATAAACAAATTCCACACCTCTGTGATCACATTCTCTTCAATTTCATATTCACTTTTCAAAGCCATGCAGTAAGGTGGATGGTCTACACAATGGCTGGAAAGTCATTTGTGCTTGTCAAACATGGCGATGGAGAACAGGAGGTGAGAGGAGATGAGGTCAGGGCAGAGCTGAGCAAATCAGCAGACCAAGTGGCTCTCACAGGCTACTTACTGAGGAGCTGCTGATATGAAGATTCCCAAACTGAACAAGACAGGGTCGTGGCTCAGGGCAGAAGGAGGCACTACATTTGGATCCTGTAAAGACTTTCCCACAATAAGACCTGGGAGCTTCAGAAATGATTAGGACCAGTGTGTTTGTATGGAGGGACCTTCCCCAGCACAGAAAGTGAGTCAGAGAGTCCTTCTTGACAGGGCCCTCAGAAGAGATAAGGAGTAGGGGCACACAGGCAGTGAGCCAGAAAGGCTCTATGGTCAGGGGAGTCAGCTGCTGACTTGCTAGCTATCAGGCAGCCTCTGTGACACTAAGGCCATTTCTGCTGCTGCTCTGACTGAGTAGCAACCAGGTGCTTCGTTTACAGGTTTCACAGAACAAAGGCAGACTAATGATTATTTAAGTGGTACAGAATATATGTTTGACTTTTCATTACATGTCTAGGGTTGGGTTACAAGTTCAGTCACAATTAGAAAATACAAACAGAACATATTATTCTTTTTTATTAATAGCCTTATAACTCCAATGTAAAGAACCTAAAGAATGTCACCTCCAAAGCAAACACATTTAGTACAACAGGCTGGCGGTATTTGCTGTTTGAAAGCACTTCAGACAAACAAAAATATCTGAACCAGTCTCTTTGTGAATAACAAATACTAATACCTAACTTCTTTTACTACAAGTTTCATCATCTACACTATGAACTAGGAAAAATTTATTTTAGTCAATTTACTTGCTGAGTTTTATTCCTTCAGAAGTATACCCTGTACAACTCCTTATTTTTTAAACTACATTTTAAAGAGATCTCTAAGCCTATACTAAAAACTGACCTTGGATCTCTAACCTGTTCTCCTGGCCAGTGAGAGTTTGTCAGTTGTCACTGTTGGTCCTATGCCAATCATTCTGTCTGAGTTTGCTCAGGGGCAGACACAGCAGGAAGATTCCTGGAGTAATGGCTGCATCTAGCTATGTGCTTATCTGTGCTTAGTGATCTCCGGGCATAAGGAAGACTTCCAGATAGTGGCCAGATAAAGTTAACTTTAGAATTTTCCTAAAATGAGTCAGACATAAGTTTTCTCAGGAAAAGACATAAAACGAATCATAATGCAATGAGTTTCCAATAACAGAGAAAGTTAGAGATAGAAGGACAGTGACTGTAGCAATCCGCCCAGCTGGAACTGTCAAGCAGCTATGCTGGCTTCATGGCTCTTGTCACTTCCAGTGGATATGGTTGTACCAGTTGTGTGTGTGTGTGTGTGTGTGTGTGTGTGTGGTTGTGTGTATGTGGTTGTGTATGTGTGTGTGGTTGTCTGTGTATGTGTGTGGTTGTGTGTATGTGGTTGTGTATGTGTGTGTGGTTGTCTGTGTATGTGTGTGTGGTTGTGTGTATGTGGTTGTCTGTATATGTGTGTGTGGTTGTGTGTGTGTGTGGTTGTGTGTGGTTATGTATGTGTGTGTGTGGTTGTATGTGTGTGTGTGGTTGTGTGTGTGTGTGTGTGGTTGTGTATGTGTGTGTGGTTGTGTGTTTGTGGTTGTGTATGTGTGTGGTTGTGTATATATGTGTGTGTGTGGTTGTGTATGTATGTGTGTGTGGTTGTTTATGTGTGTGTGTGTGCACACGCACATGTGTGTGCGAATGTGGAGGTTCTCTAGACCATTCTAGAAAAATCAGTAGAAGGAACCATGTCATGTGAAAAACAGGAAACATTGGTTGGGCTCATGTTTTGCAGGAGTCGGATCATACCAGGTAAACTACTGAGACTTGGATCAAAGCCAAGAGATTCACTTCTTTATAGAAGTAATTTCTTCCTCCATCCCATTTTTTGCTTATTTCACTATGGCAATCACTCATTAAAACACAAACACAGAGAGAGACAGACAGAGCGAGCACACAAAATTTGCCAAAATGAATGGTTACTATTAGTAACAATTTAATACAGAGAATTAGAAAAATGATATTAATCAGTACCATTTGCACATTTGCAAAGCAGGCATAAAATTACTTTCTATAAAATGCTGCTATCTCTGTTTGAAGCTGGTAGACTAGAGCATCGTATGGGTATAAACGTTGTTAATACCAGTGTAGATACTGATCAGAGGTGAAAAGCAGAGAGCAGGAATGTAGGGAGAGATCAAGAATAACCAGGATCAAGATCAAGATAATAAACAGAGATCAAGAATAACCAGAGGGACAGAGAGCAATGGGCGGAAGCAGCACGAGGTCCTCTCTACTTTCCAATTCCGTTTTCTTACTGCTCTGACCCGGCCCTCAATATCTGCGGCTTTGCCAGATTCCCAGCTGCCTCTAATCCCACCAAGAGCACTTTCTCCCAGCCGCCCCTGTGAACAGTCAATCAACTGGATGAAAGACCTGGAACCTGGATTAGGGCTCCCTCCTCTGTTCAAGAGGTGCAGATATCCCAGTCTCTGAATTTTCAGGGCAAATCTTTGGCAAGGGGAGCTGAACCAGAGACTTCCCTGTCGGAATGCCACAAAACAGATTTCGAGCTTTTAAAATTGTATTATATATAAAATAATCTCCTCTTCAAATGCAAGATCTGACTCTGTAAGTCAAGTGAGACCGTTATTCTGCATATCAACTGAACTTCCACAGGTCTCCAATGTACATTACTTTATGACTGCTCTCTAAAGAGGAAGCATGAATGAAAAGGAGGTTTTGTGTCTCAGTCCAGTCACTATCATCTCTAGTTAGTGATCGCTGCCAGTGAAGACCAGAGCGACCGTTATGTAAATACATGAAATACATGTATGTACTGGGGTCTGTGGGTCATACTGGGAGGAGTCTCTGGATCAGAAGAACGATGCGGGGTGGGCACATGGGCACGGATGCATTTCCCATTGTAACCCAGGCACAAGAAGCAGTCTGTACTGCTTTAAATAAGAAGCATCAGCTTACATTAATTAAAAAACGGATGGAATTTCATGTAGCATCATCACATCCTTCCCATTTTTTCCCCTCCCCTCTCCTCTTCTTTCCCCTCCACTGGTCGTCGCCTGCCTCCCTAATAGTCCTCTTTCTATACTTGTGGTTTGCTTTTTTTTTCCCCCTTAATTCTACAAGGGAATACTATCTGATATTTTTCTTTGTGAGTCAGGCCTATTTTGCTTAACACAACAATTTCTAGTTCCATTCATGTTTCCTGCAAATTACACAATTTCGTTCTGCAAATCACAATCCTGCAAATTACATAAATTCATTTTCCACAATGGGAAAACACCATTGTGTATATAAACTGTGTTTTCTTTATCTTTTCACCCATTGAAGGACATGACTATTTTGAATAGTGCTGTGAGAAATCTATATTTTCTACTTGCAGATGTGCAGTTTATCCAATACTATGTGCTCATGGTTTGGTAATTTTGTTGAATCAAATGGCTGTAGATGTGGTTTTGTTTCTATTCTATTCCATTAGTCTGCATGCTTGTTTCTGTGTCGGTACCATGCTATTTTTGTGATAGTCCTGTAGGACAACTTTAAATCAGATTTTGTGGTACCTCCAGTATTTCTGTTTTTGTTCAGGGTAACTTTGCTATCTGATGTATTCTGTATTTCCATATGGATTATTAACTTCACTGTTATTGGCGGTTGGATGTGGACTCCATAGAAACCATAGGCCATTTCAGTTGTATGGTCATTTTGCATCACTGAATCTGCCAGTCTATGAGTATGGAAAGTCCATCTTCTGGAGTCTCATTCGATTTCGCTCACTCCTGTCTGTCACATCTTTGGTTATGCTTATTACTAGGAAGTTATTCCCGAGGCTATTGTAAAGGTGATTATTTTTAAGTATCATTTTAAAACACATTTTACCATTTATCAGAAAGGGCTATTTCTTCAGCACTTGCATTGATTATTGATTTTTTTAAGGTGGCATTTTTTTCTTAAAACTCTGTAAAGAACTGCAAAGTGCCACCTTAATATGCACACACATATGCACAGAGAGAGGGGGAGGGGGGGAGGGAGAATTTTTTAAAGACAGCTTGGTCCAGAACTCACAATCCTCTTGCTTTTGGTTCTTAATTGCTATGATCACAAGTGTTCACCACCAGGTCTAACCAAGTTTTAAAATATTAAAATTCTATTTTTAACATTTTGGTTGAGTCTAGCCTTTAACTGCCTAGCTGTCACTCACAGAGCCTTTAAAACTCATTATTTTTAAACTTTTTATTCTTTGTGAATTTCACATCACGTACCACCTCAATTCCACTCATCAACCTGTGCTTTCATCTTTCCTCCCTTGCAACTCTCCTTCAAAAGAAAACCAAAAAATCAAACAAAAGAAAAACAAAGCATCTCACCACAAAAGCTGCAGTGTGTCACACAGTACACCTTTTTGACTAAACAGCTATACTTGCAAATGTTCATTACAATGAGCCTTTGGTCTCGATCGAGGCCTCTGGGTTCTGTTATGCTATCAATCCTGGATCCTCACTGGGACTCCTCTCTGATATCCTGTTGTTGCCGTGTCGTGGACATCCTGCGGCTTTGGATCTGCAGGACCAGCCCCTTCACAAACTCCAGCAGTTCATAGATGGGGTAGATGTTGGGATGGGCCAACTCAGAACCCTGGATCTGGGCCTGGGTGGATGCTGAGTTGGTCAGACTGCTAGCTCTCCTGCCTCCAAGCCACCAGGGCCAGTTCTTCTGCTTTGCTGAGGTGAGGGGTGGGGCCACTTCTCCTGATGTCCTGTGCTGCCAAGGCCAGGCCTGGGATGGGAGTCAGGGAACTGGGCTAGATCTCCTCCCGCCTCAGGTGATGAGGGTGGGGGCAGGGCATCTCTCCCAGGCCCACACCCTCCAGCTGCTCCACTGTGCTGCCCAGGTGAGTTTCGAGTCCTGCTCTCCCAGTCTCTCAAGTGCTGCAGCCAGTGAGGGGTGGGGCCAGCTCTCCCACCTGCCATAAAACTCTATCCTTAAAGTACTTCTGTATCACTAAAGTCATACTTCAAAGTCAATGTATTTATTTATTTTTTTTTTAAAATGGACACATTAGTCTTTTCAACGTCTTTCATTTTTTTAGTAATTTTCAACACATAGCCTCTAGCCAGTAACTCTCAGGGATGTGTCTCATTCATGCAGGGAAATGCTCCCATAAACCCTTTTCATTTCCTCCCTTATTCATTTAAAAATAAAATTTGCTGACAAGATATTAAACTGTTAAAATAAAGGCAGGTTCTTACCACACCCAGTCACTGTTATCTATGAGTGGCAGCAGTTAATTACCCTATGGTCTTGCTTTCATGAGATTTCCATTCTAGAGAAGAAAATGGAAAAGACGGCAACACATAAAATGTGACATCTAGTTGGGAATGCTGGAGGGTTATGGGGAGATGAACAGGTGGAGGTTGGATTATGCAGACTTGTATCAGGTGGTCCATGAACACCTGATAATCTCATGAGTATCCTAGGGAATCTCAGATAGTCATGCCATTATCTGAGAGAAGTGTCTTACAGGAGAGATGGAGTGATGTAGACACAGGGATGCACAGCATACTGAGAGAGTGAAGAGGTCTCAAGAGTAGAGGGCACTGTGGCATGTGGGGACCTGGGAGGCACAGGTCCTGTGAGGCCAGATGCTTAGACTGCAGTTCATGGTATGGGAAAGCCCTGGCTTTGTGCTGCTCCCATGTCAGGACCACTCTAGCTGCTGTGTGGAAAATGGGCAGGAGAAACCCATGGGTGAGGATGGAAGCAGAGGCCAGCTGGTGTCTTAGGTAAACCACATCATCTCTGTAAGCAACTTCAGGTTTTCTGATTGTGTTTTTACTCCGAATTAGCAGGATCCTTGGGCTGGTGACTTCTTACCGTCCCATGTCCCTTTAGTTGCCCCATCTCTGCCTTTCCGGTGGTGGGACTTCAAAGCTCAGCTCAGCTCATTTCTATTTCTCCCTTCCTGAATCTGATATAAAACACCAAGCTTTTTTTTTTTTTTTTTTTACTGTGGCTGATGAGTGCAAATCTCTTTTCCTTCTAACTGGTTAAAGCTAAGGTCTTCCTGTATCCTGCAGACTCTAGCACTCTATGTGACTTGTTTTCTTTCTCTTCTTTTATCTTTCTCCTGTTTTCTTGAATAACCCACTACTGTGATTATTTTAACAGCTTTGGCAGCAGTTTTGATGGCTTTTCTTTATTCATTACTCAGCAATTCTTTCTGCATCTTCTGTAAGTTTTTCTGTTTTCCAAGAAAGACAGAGAACAGCTTTAAAATACATAGCATGTCTCCGTTACCACAGAGCTTTTTACAATGTTCTTTTCATTAGACAGTAACTAGATTGGGCCAGGGAGATGACAAGTGAGTACAAGAAAAACACCCGCTGCAAAAGAATGCCAATTGAGGTGGAGCAATACAGGCAGCTGGAGAGAGAGAGAGAGAGAGAGAGAGAGAGAGAGAGAGAGAGAGAGAGAGAGAGAGAGAACTCTCTCTGCTTTCACCATCATGTCCTCTACCTGTCCAAATGCATAGACACAAAAAAGGGATTTAAAAAGAAAGCAATGGGCTAAAATCCAATAATCAGTGAGTGAATACTATGTGTGTTCTTTTGTGATTGGGTTACTTCACTCAGGATGATATTTTCTAGTTCCATCCATTTACATAAGAATTTATCGAATTCATTGTTTTTAATAGCTGAGTAATATTCCATTGTGTAAATGTACCACATTTTTTGTATCCATTCCTCTGTTGAAGGGCATCTGAGTTCTTTCCAGTTTCTGGCTATTATAAATAAAGCTGCTATGAGCATAGTGGAGCATATGTCCTTGTTATATGTTAGAGCATCTTCTGGGTGTATGCCCAGGAGTGGTATAGCTGGGTCCTCAGGTAGTGATATGTCCAATTTTCTGAGGAACTGCCAGACTGTTTTCCAGAGTGGTTGCACCATCTTGCAATCCCACCAACAATTGAAATACCCAAGATTCAACTCACAGACCACATAAAGCTCATGAAGAATGACGACCAAGTAGCGGCGGCTTCAGTCCTTCTTAGAAGGAATAACAAAATACTCAAGGGAGCAAATATGGATACAAAGTGCAGGACAGAAACTGAAGGAGGGGCCGTCAGCAGACCATTCCACCTGGGTATCCATCCCATGTGCAGTCACCAAAGGTAGACGTTGATGTGGATGTCAGGAAGTGAATGCTGACAGGAACCTGATATAGCTGTCTCCTTAGAGGTCTGCAAGAGTCTCACATACTCAGAGGCAGATGCTCACAGCTAACCATCAAACTGATCATGGGGTTCCCAATAGAGGAGCTAGAGTGAAGACTGAAGGAGTTGAAAGGATTCGAAACACCATGAGGAGAACAACAATACCAACCAACCAGAGCCCCAGGGTCTAAACCACCAGCCTGGGAGCGCTTAGGGAGGGACCCATGGCTCCAGTTATATATGCAAGGGTGTTATAGGTGGGAGAAGAGATCCTTGGTCCCATGAAGGCTGGACGTTTTGTGGGGGGAAATTCGAGGGTGGGGAGTTGAGGTGCGGGGATGGGGGGCACACCCTCATAGAAGCAGGAGGAGGGGGGAAAGGATAGGGAGTTCCTGGGGGGGGGGAATGGGGTAAGGGGAGAACATCTGAAGTGTAAATAAAATATCCAATTAAAAAAAAATAAAAAGAAAAAAGAAAAAAAAGAAAGCAATGGGACAATTTTGAATAGGAATTCTTATCGTTACATAGATAGGAAACATAGATCAATTAATTCTTTCATGTAATGTTATAGTTGGTTATTAAATAGAATCATTAGAAAAAAAGACAGTGACAGACACATCTTGATCAAGATCAAACATTTAAAATATAATATTAAAATATTAGTTTCTTTGTAAAGTGACCATTTTGGACAACTGCTAAATTGGGAAGGGGCCTTTTTTTTCAAGGATCATTTTGTCCTTTATCATTCAAGAAGAATGAGATTTTACATCATAAACCATGTGACATTCACATCTTATCTATTCTTAGATTGTTATAACTTAGTAGAAATGAATCATGCATTGTAGATTACTTACTTGACTGGGGAGAAAGTCAAATTATTGAAACTCCAGTATCTAAAATTACATCTTTTTTGTTTGTTTTTTTTTTTTAAAACTTCCACCCTTTCTGCTTTCAGTTACAAAAATCTCTTTTGACATTTACCTACTGTTCTTGGACAGTCATAATCAGGTAAAAGCAGCTTACAGATGTGGTTAAACATGCTGAGAAGTGATAGTGGGAAAATACCAAAAATCTTCATTTTCCACACTTAAACCAGTCCTGGGAGAACTGCCTTCAGCCCAGGATCACTCTCCAACAAGGAGCAGCATGCAGCTCTCTGTGGTGGAGAGTGTGTCCCTCCTCCCACTAACCCTCACTGTGCAGACACTTGGAGAGGGGGCCTTAGGGGCTCCTTAGATTACAGGAGCAGAGTCCTCCTGATGAGACCAGTGCCCTTACAGGAGACAGGTGAGACCTTGCATCTTGCTCAATACAGCAAGAAGGCTTCCAGCCATCTGTAAGCATTAGGAACAGACGACTCATTAGCAGCTGGATTGGTTGATTCTTGACTTTTGTCTTCTGAGATTCCAGAAATGTGATAACTATGTTTCTGTTATTTAAACAACACAGTCAATGCTACTTTTTTATACAAGGCTGAATTAAGATGCCTATTAACACTCTATCTGTGGCTATTCATGTATCCAGAATCTCAATATTGTTGTCCTAGACAACAGAGAGAGGAGTTTCTTATGCAGAAGAATGCATATTGAAGTGGCTTGTTATTTTTTACTGCGTAGTTTCATTCATTGTATTGAATAGGTAATCAATTTTCCTGTTGATAAACATTCAGTCTACTTGCCATTTTTAGCTATTTTAAATAAACTTGCGATTTATAATGCCATTCTTATAAAATATTTCATAAGGATGTATTTTCATTTTCCTCACCTAGGAGTAGAATAGCGTCCTATGGAAACCCCATAGGAAGCATAGCATCCGTCTCTAACGCGCTTGTACCATCCATACTGAAGGCTCTACAGTTCAGCTCCTTGCTGACATTTATCATAGCTACCATTTTACTTTATCTGCTAGTACTACAAAGTATGCGCTGCTTTGATACGGTGTTCATTTTCGTATTTCTTTCTGCTTATTGCTCTAATGGTGGAACCTACGAGAGTGGAGCTTTAAGAATGAGGCAGGCTAACACCTCATGCAATAGCCAACTTTATTCAGAGCACCAGACAGTTTATGCCCTGAGGTAAAGAAAGGGCACTTGAGTATATAATCTTAAGAACAAGCTGCACATGGCAAAAACATGATTTTTGCCCATAGAGGCAAATAAATGGATAACAATAGCCAGGTGTACAAATAATCTGAAGTAAAGCCACTCCTATTCACTATACCTAGAGGAGCATGAAAACACATTCCAAGAACAATGACAAAAAAAAACAAACAAACCCGAAATCTCATAAGGAAAAAGAAAAAAAAAGCACTACCAGGTCCCCCCTTTTCCCACCGAGATCTCATTTGGCTGGTTCAGCAGTTTAGAAAGCACAGCAGCTATATCTAAAGCATGTAGGACTTGGACAGCATATTGGAGAACATGCTGACTATGTTATTTAAGAGGAAACCCCCCAGGCCCAGGAAGGGTCAGGATAATGTCATACACTGGAAATCAGTTTTTTCTATTGTCTTGGATTTTTTTTCAAATCTGCAATAAAAGCAAAAGCAGGGAGGTCATTTTTCGATCCAGTGTCAAGAGACTCGGAATGGACTTCCCTTCCCTGCTAGAATGAGAGCGATTGAGGTTTTCCGTAACTACACAAAAGCCATGCCTTTTCTCAAAGAAAAAGCTTAGAAAGTCTCACCAGAGAAACCAGAGCAGAGACAAACGCCCCGCCCGCCCCGCCCCCTCGCTCCCCCCAATCACAGCAGGAACGGCGCTCGCGTGCTGGAGCCCCGGCCAATTAGCTGCGTCGGAGTGGGCCGACGAGGCGGGGCGTCCGTTTCCACAGAAGCCGCGGGCCGGTTACTAGCAACGGTTGGCTCCAAGGTGGACGCGCTCTGGCCGCCGCTGCCTGTTCTGGTGACTCGTCGGCTTCTCGTTCCGCGCTCCCTGCCCTTCCTTCTGGCTTCTTACTCTTCCTTCCGCACTCTCCGCCTGCCGAGGCGACCCAGGGCCGGGCAGACCTCAGAGGCTCCTCGGGCCGTTGTAGGTAGTGGCGGCGGCGGGGGATGACGTCAGGGCGACGGGCGGGCGCGAGTCAGGCGTGGGCTCTGAGGGCCTACCGCGGGTGACCCTAGGCACCCGGAAGTGAAATCTGTGGCGCCTACCCTGCCTGAACAGGGTCTTTGGTGTTCAGGTCCTCCACTTTCTCACAGAGGAAAGCGGACATTCTGCCCCTGCTTCCTGCCGAGTGGCCTTGGGACATCAGGGGGAAGTTAGCGGGAGGAGGGTCTCTGTAGAGCGAGGGTCCGGGTTTGGGGATGTTTCAGACAGTGTTTTCCTAATCTTGAGCTCATCATATGACAGTCTAGTTCTTGACATGCCCCGGGTCATGTCCCCTGTCTCTGACACTGAATGTCAGTTGACTAACCATAACCTAACTGGCTGCTATTGGTGAACCTAAAGGCCAAGTTTCTCTTTCACCCCATGTCTTATAGGGTGCCAAATGTTTTAGGTAAAGGATCAAACTGTAGAAATCGTCCCTGCCTTTAAGTTTTACTTCATACCTTTGATTATGATAAGACTGGCCATATTTATAATTTTTAATACCCAAGTATTATTATTAATTGCTTTTTTCCTGCTAATTCTACAATTGGTGTGTATTAATAGTTTTAGTCTTTCTTTTTCAAGCATCTCAAGAGCTGAGCAAATAACCTCAGTTTTTATTAGTCACTTTTGTTAGCTCCATACAGACCAATGGGAGTCAGGATGAGTATAGATACAGTCTGCTGGACTGCATTCTGTTGGAGGCCACTGATGCTCCCAGCCCCCATCCTCTGGTTTAGTAGTTCTCAATTTATGACTACTTCAGTAATGACTTTCTACAAAGAACAGATAGGTCTTAAAGGTTGTTCTGTAAAATCACTTTTGATCAGCTTGTAAGTAATTTTAAAGTAAGTTGGTTGATTCAGGATAATTACTTTAAATAGCAGAAAGTGGAAAAATGTAAAGACTGCTGAGAAGGCCCAGCAGAGTGAACCTGTTTCTATATTTAAAGGGGGAGGGATGAAGTAAGACTAGTCCAGTGGTTCTACTTCTTGTTCTGCACATTACTATGACTTTGGTCTGTAAAGGTTGTTCTGTTCTTACAGAAGAGGAAAACAAGACCCAGTGTGACTAATGGCCAAGTGACTGTCTGTATCCTGGTGACATTAAGAATTAAGAAATGATGTTTTGTGAGTCCTGTCCAGTAGTCTTTTTGTCTCCAGGCCTAACTAGAGTGCTTAAGTTTTGTTCAGTCTACTTGTTCTTCGACTAGATGTGAAAAAGAATACATTTCTTTTTTAAAAAAGTATTTTCTAAACTAATTGTGGTACTTAAAGGGATAGTGTAGAAAATTAACTTACATGTAGACCAATCACTAGAGCATCATGGCAAATGATGTGTAATATTTGCATATGCTCTTTCTAGTTTCATGCTGTTCCATCATTGTAATTCCTTTGTCATGTTCCTGTCTTTGTTACCCATGAAAGCATTTTAGTTGATTTCTTTAAAATATTTTATGAGAAAATCATTGACATTTCATCTTTAGCTCTGTGTTCTAGTTTACTTCTTTGTTGCTGTGCTAAACAATAACCAAAGCAACTTGAAAGGAAATGGTTCATTTTCACTATAGGTTACAATCCATCATTTGGGAAGCCGAGGCAGGAATTCAAGGCAGGAACTGAAGCACAGACCACAGAGGAATGCTGATTAATACTTTGTTCCCCTTGGTTTGTTTAGCTTGCTTTCTTATACAACCTGGACACCTGCCTGGGTGGCATTGCTCACAGTAGGCTGGTTGTTTCTGTGTCACTCATTAATCAGAAAATGCCCCTACAAACATGGCCAAGACCAGGCCAATAGAGACAATTCTTCAGTCAGATTCACTCTTCTGTGGTGACTGATTTGTGTACAGTTGTCAAAAAGGGTGACAACTGACACCCTGTCTACTTGACACATAACATACTATCATTAAACCATAACCTTTCCTTTCTTGTTTATCTTCAAGATCTTTTGTTAACATGACTATATAAAACATAGTATAACTTTAAAACCCCATAGTCTTTAAAAGTCTAAACACTTTAAAAGTACACGGTTTCTTTAAAATCCAAACAACTTACATACTTTCTTGTTACAAGAACATGGTAGCAATTAAGTCAAACCAAAACCAAACTCCAGTAGCATAAATAACCGATGTCTGATGTCTGGAACTCATTTATGATCTGGGCTTCAAAGGCCTTAGCATAGTCCCACCTTGCCAGTTCTGCCATGGGAAGCTTTTCTTAGGTCAACTCTAAACCTCTCCTCTTGCTGTCCTTGATGGTCACCCATGGTCCTAACATCTACAGTATCCTGGCATCTCTATTACAACTGAGGCTGCATTTAACCAATGGCCTCTTCTGTCCTTTCGTTGTACCAGTCCTCAGCTTCTTTCTATGATGCTTTCAATCCTTGTATATCCACTGTGACTGAGGCTGCACTTTCTCCAATAACGTCTCCGGGCTTACATATGCTCTATCCTACCTATGGTACCAAGCCTCAGTTTGTATTATTGCCTCTTAAATCCCGAGGCTTCCACAACAATGGAAGCTGCTCTGTCATCAGTGGCTTTCTGGCCTCTGTGCTGGGACTCCAGTCCTGCCATATGGTGCCACACCTCAGCTGCTCTCCTTGATCCCTTTACTCCTTCAAAACCAGAACCATGTAGAAAACTCTTCACAAATTACTAAGTTTAGCTGCTGTTTTACCACAGCTTCCCAGAAGATTTCACCTCAGCAATGCTGGTCACTTATTAATTATAGCTACTTTTACAGCCTCAGCTAACCAGCATCCATTGTAAAGCAAAGATTTTGTTTCAGTGATGCTTATCTGTTGACTCTTCAGTCCCAGCTGACCAGAAGCCACAGCCTCTCTGAATCGTAAACGTCACCTGTTCCCTCATCACACCCAGTCATGTTGATAGCCTTTACTTTAGCCTACTTTGGTCTTTTTTGCTTACCTGTTTCTAAGTTCACATTTTTTCCCCACAGTGGAGTCTAAAATGCTATGCAATTACTTTGATAAGTTTTGACTAGTTTCCAGAATACAGAGAATACTTTGTGTTTCCTGCTGAGTATTTCATGGAATTTTTGGGTGTTGTTTTAGTAGAATCTGCATACCATTGTTTGAAGTCACTGAATTTTGATTTTCAGGGATTGGTGTTTAGCAAAACAAATAAAAGCTTACGGAATTCTATGCTGTCTTGTCAGGGAGAGTAGTTTTTAACCATCATTTTCTAAACTGGTCTAGGTGCCATGGTCTTCTTTTCTAATGCCATTGTTCCTGAGCATCCGTCCCTTACACACTTATTGATCAAAATGGAACACAGGTCTGTGGTTGTCTATATCACTAATGCCATGATCACCCTTGAAGGTTAAAAAAAAACCTTAAACTACTGATACTTAAGAATTTGCTCAAACTTGTGTAGGATGGGTCTTTGTTTCACCACTAACAAGTTGTACAAAAGTGCAGTGTTTGTCAGTTAGCCGTACCTTGCACATAACTGAAAACTCAGGCAGAACACTCAGTTTCTATACAAAATGCCTTTAGTGAACTGAAATGAGAGTATATTTTATAAAGATAGGATGTTTTATAATTAAAGAAAAGTGTACCATTTGGTTCGGCAGGCAAACATTTTTATATTAAGGAAATATACTTTTTTTGGTTCTAGAATTGTCATAACACAAAAACAGTGGCATGTCTTCAGATGTATACAGTCTTTGTCTTGGAGAGTATGACTTCTCAGTTCTGTGAGAATATAAGAAACTCACCCATTTCTCTGCTTTGTGTTCTGAGGAATCTGGAATGATAATAGAAGTCATTCTTAGATCCTATCCTGCTTTGGTTTCTCTTGCTGTGATAAAATGCCTCAACAGAGCAGTTTTAAGAGAGGAGTGGTTATTTTACTTAAAATTCAGATTACTGCTCATCATTGCAGCCAAGACTTCAGGAGCTTGAAGCAGTTACACCCACAGTCAGGACCAGAGGGAGACTGAATGCATGCATGCATACTTCCCTTTTCTCTCTCTGTTTTATTTAGGGGCCAACCCATGGAATAGTGCCACCTACACTCAAGATGGTTCTTTCCACCTCAGCCCAACTAAGAAACCCTTGACAGGCATACTCAATAGCCAGCCCACTTAAGGCCATTTCTCACTGAGACTGTCTTGCCAGAATTCTAGATTGTGTCTAGATGATAATTAATCACAGGTCCCCATTTCTATCACACGTTGACATTATTTACCATTTAAGATGTAGTTAATACTTACAGGTGATGAAGCAAAAAAAATTTGATTCATAATTTGTGATAAAATTTTTAGAATAGTTGTTGTGTGTGTATGTGTGTTGGCACATGCACCAATAGCCCAGAACTCAATACAGGAGAACTCACTTAAATTACTGATCTAAATGATTTTCATTTTATAAAATATTTTCTGAGAATCGAAGATCCTTAACCTCTTATGATGATTTTAAGTTTTTCCTTCTAAGTATAGAAACTCTTTCTTTTAACCCCTCAGAAAGGTCAGTCAGGGGATGGATATGTGAAAAGCATTCATCTATCATATTTGTTGAGAGTGTTAGGCCTTGCATACTTTCCAGGCATTGCTTAATTCTCCAAAGCTTGTAGTGTTCAGGATTCAACTATAAATAAACATTCTTTCTTGAGATTCTAGCCTGTGGAGAGATAAATATTTAAACAGGTGAATTGAGAAATAGATAAATGCTAATTCTCCCTGAGGGGCTGAAGCAGTTACAAAGCAAACAGACCCACAGGGGAGTTGGCTGTGGCTTCCCAGAGCCTGTTCCTCTTTAGCCTTAGTTTGGCTTTTCTTGTGACCTGTGTATTTAAGGTTCTGCTGGACTGTAAATATCTCCATGATTCTCTACAGTGTGATGTTGTAGTGACAGATGTTACACAACTCAGCAGCAAGAGATCCAGGAGAAGCAAGCATCACAGGCCCTCTGGGTTATTCTTCCTTTTGAATTTTAGCTGCTAAATATTGTCGCTGCATTGTATATTGAAGCATCAGACAAATTTGATGTATTTTTTTGCAGGTTTTGTGACTTGCTAATTAAATATTTTGAATAGTTTCAATCTATCATTTCACATGTACCTAAACTAATGAAAAATTCTTGAACATAATGTGTTTTAATATGGAAATCTAATACTAAATCTTAAATATTTGAAAGCAATATAGAAACCTTTAAACATGACTTTAAATCTTATATGAACAGCCACAACAAAAGACACATGAGCATTTCTAATTAGAGTTGTAATAACTCAGCCTCATTGTTGCTGATGTGTTAATTCATAACTTTATACGGGGCAGTTTGGGAGGAATTCATGTATGAACAGTTACTTGTAAAAATGACATCTTCAGGGCTAAATGAGAAATTGTTTGCTATAGTTCAGAAGTACTTCATTTTTAAGTATTATCTTTACTAGCAAAGAGTATTATTGATTGAGCTGGAAATGGGAATGAAGAAGTGTAACAAGAAAGATGACTTTCAAAATAACGTTTTATCTTCTCTGATGGTAGTTGTTGGGTAGTATGTTCAACTGTGCATTGAGTTTCTGCAGTAGTAAAAGGAAACAACAGCTTCTGTTGCCTAGGCCAGATGGAACTAGTACATAATCCGTGGTTTGCATATTTGTTTTCTACTCCTTTTGGGTGATTATTGAAGGATTGCTATAGTACTTCAGGAAGTAGACCAATAAAGATTACTACATTTGGGCCCGGAGAGATAGCTCAGTGGTTAAGAGCGATTGTTGTCCTTGCAGAGACCCAGGTTCATCCTAGTAGCTATGCAAGGTCACTCACAACCCCTGTGTAACTCCAGCTCCAGGGGACTCTGATCTCCATGTTGCCAACTTCCTAGAACTCATGTGCACATACCCACACACAGATGCATGGTTAAATATAAGTCTTTAAAATGATTCTCTATATGTGTATGTATATATCTATGTATGTATATATAACAAAGTATATATACGTGTATAATTTCAAGCTTTTGAAAATGTGTATGGGAAACTTGAAATTGGTAAATTATTATGCGATGCAATTTAGATATTATTTTGAACTACTAGAATCGGTGAGTGAGTAGCATTTATAATTTTTTTAAGACAGGGCCTCACTATGTAGCCCTAATTGTCCTAGAATTTGCTGGGTAAACTGAACTAGCCTTAAACTCACAGAGATCTGCCTCCTTCTGCCTCTTAAGTGCTAAGATTAAAGACATGCACAACCATGCCCTGATAACAGTTATAATTTGATATTGCCTTTGAAGCATTTATCATGATTGGGATCTTTAAATCACAGAATAATGAAAGGAAAATAGCCCTCCTGAAATGATAAGTGAATAACATATGTTTCCTAGTTTTCAGCGGCTGGGGGAAAGCTGTTGCTGAAGCGCCTGTACAAGAGCCTCTGAGTTGATGGAGATGCCTGCTAGTGATGGAAGTTGTTCAGAGGGCCTGCTTTCATATCTCATGCAGGAGAGAGGACCTGTGCCACAGTGTGTCACTGAGAAGCACCCCAGCAGGTATCCTTGGTATTGGCAGAAAGAATCTCATCTAACTTCTTAAGTAAATTGTGTCGGAAAAAAACGCGGGTGGGGTCTCACGCGCGGGATTTGGGGTCCGGGATTTGGGGTCCGCATACGATGAGGCAGCGGAGGCGGAGCGGGCCGAAGCGGAGGACCTGGGTTCGGGAGCACTTCCCGCCCGGGTCGCTGTAGTTCCCACATGGTCCAGGCATAGTAGAAGTAGGCCCACGCAGACACGCGGAATTGAGTTTCCATGAAGTAATTTTATTGATGAGAATGGTGAATCTGGTGCGCTCCCCCCCAAAAGCCAGGAGGGGTTTCCTTATATTGGGGAGTATCAAGGGGAGGAGTTAGGGAGGGGAAAACTTAATTACCTACGTCCCCGGCCTCATTAATATGCAAATCTCAAGGCAGAGGGCTCTTAGGCATGCCCCTTAGTGTCTTACAGTGACTTAAGGGTACAGGTGAAATGGAGAGGGCAGGGTCTGGGGCCTGGCTTTTGGGGGCGTGGCCACACCTGCAATCTCAGGGTTTCCAGGCCAATGGCAGCCCTTCCAGGCCCAACAAAATTGTGGTAATCATTCACGAATATCCCTGTCACGTTTAGTATTTATTTATTAAAATATGCCTACAAGGTCTGATGTGAAACCTTTAATTCCAGCATTGGAGGCAGTGGCAGGCGTGATTTTGTTGGGTGCTGGTTACAGAGAAGTTCCAGGACAGCCGGCTCAGGGATAAACCTTCTCGCATTAGCCAAAAAAAATTAAAAAAACCGATATATAGTATATGCTTAACATTTCTTATTTAAGAAACAATTGAAAAGTAATTCTTTTTGAAACCAAAACTATTATTAGCTTGTAAGTGAATATTATTGTCTGGTATATTGCTGTGTAACAAATGATATCATATTTTGCTTCTTTAAATGGGAAATTACTTGTTATTTGTGTGAATTAATAATCCCACAATAGTAATCTTAAAAATGTCTTTATTGTTGTTATAGGTTGTATAGATTAGCTTTTAGTTTAGTTTGCAGAAAATGGAAAATGGTATTTCATCAAATATAATTGCTAATTTTTGTGCCCATGGTTTTGAATGAGTGACACTTATTTATCATAAGCTTTTACTTTATGCCAGTGGTGCTTATGAACAGAATCTTCTCTGAAATATCTGTAGGATGCCAAGTGCGCGCGTGTGCGTGTGCGATTTGTGCTGTGGAGGTCAGAGGACAGTTTTCAGGATCTGTCTGTCTTTCCGCCATATGAGTTCCCGAGTCTGAACCTACCTCTAGCCTTGGCAGCCAGTGTCTCTACCTGAGCCATCTTTGCAGCTGCATCAGTCCTGAATGAGTTTTATGAGACAGTCTATAAGGACAGAAAGGTGCTGAGTACTGAAAGGCATGGTGCTCTCACAGCACTTGCTGTTTGCTTTGTAAATATTGAAAAAGCCTCTTTCAAATTTAGGTATACATAGATTTTTATTTATTAAAACTTTTAAAAATGTATTTTTAAAAATTTTAAAGATATATTTATGTATTTGAGAATTTTGCCTCCCTATATGTGTGTGCACCACATTCATGTTTGGTGCCCACGGAGGGCAAAAGAGGGTATGAGTTCCCTTAGAACTGGAGTTACAAACAGTTGTGAGCTACCCTCTGGGTGCGGGAATAGAACCTGGGTCCTCTGAAGGGAACCAGTGCTGAGCCGTCTCTCCAGCCTTATACATAATTTAAATATTCATAACTTGAGATTCCATAAAAGCAAAATGTAAGATGAATTATTCTCTTACCTCTACTCCAGGTCCACTATCTCTTTTGGCCTCTTTTCAGCCCATGTTTGGCCTGGATGCTTACAGTCCTGGTGGTAAGACCTCCCCCAGGGGCATCTAAATCCAACCCGTGTCAGTCCAGAGGCAGGCGTGACTGTTCTCGTCTTACTCTAAAAGTCTCCAGTTTGTGTGTTAGATGTAACTTTAAGCTTATTTGTCTGTTATTAGGTTCAAGCAAGACATCACAAAGACGGAATTGGAAGCAACGCTTAAGGAAGCTGAGTCGGCATCCTGTTCAGTTGAATTACTTTTGCCTTTATTTAAGAACACTGTGGAAGGAATTAGTTTAGAAAATGTGAGTGCTGGACTTAGAATGGCTAATGAGATAGAAAGTGAGCATGATACTCAGAATGCCTTGACCAGGGACTCTGATCTCAACTGGATGCCCATGAATGGGTGGGTACCTGATACCAAATATGGGGTGGGGGTAAGAATTCTTTATTCCTGTCATTAGCTGAGTTCTTCTCATAAAAGAGTCTCAGACTATAGTGCACCAGTAAGAGACTAGACTGGAAACTACAGGTCAATGTGTGACTCACCTTCCTGAAGGGTGGATTTAAAACTAAAATTGTGGTCTGCAGAGATGGTCCAGTGGTTGATTTCTTCTAGAAGACCATCTCTAACTCCAGTTGCAGAAGAGATGATTTGCCTTCTGGCCTCCATGGGTACCAGGCAGCAAAACACTCATTTACATAAATAGTAATCAATAAATCTTGTAAAAATAAAACTCCCCAAGAGATGCTGTATATCTGTTTTCTGTGGCATCACTGGAACAGAATGATTTCACAATTTCAAATAAGCTTCACTTTGGAACAAGAGCAGCCTGTGCTCTGCACATTGCTAGAACAAGTATGCAAAGCTATGGGGTTTGTACAACTTCCTTGCATTCTAACTTAGCTACTGTAGTACATTCTGTCTACTACTGGTAAACTTGCCAGGGCTTACCAATACTCTATGCAAAATAATGATTTTGACACTAGGAAATAGTTCTTCACTGATAATATTCTAGGGCGTTTTACTTAATGTTGTCTTAACATGTAGATATGTGCTTCTTTTATTTTGTCAGGCTAATCTTTCTGCATCCAATTTGAAGAAGATTTTTGAACAGAAGGACATATTATCAAAAGAATTAGACACTTTTAACCGTGTGAAATTAGCCTTAGAACATCTTATTAAACAGACAGATGATGAACAAGTAAGGCTGTGTGTTTCTGCTGTTAGTGATGTCTCCCATAAGGCATCTGTGCTGTGTGCTCCTGCTGTAGTGATGTCTCCATAAGGCATCTGTGCTGTGTGCTCTGCTATAGTGAGTGTCTCCCATAAGGCATCTGTGCTGTGTGCTCCTGCTGTAGTGATGTCTCCCATAAGGCATCTGTGCTGTGTGCTCCTGCTGTAGTGATACCTCCCACTTGGAGGATATTTTATTTCTCTAACTGTGAATATAAGATTTTGGAGTATTAAAATAAGTAATTCTTTGAATTTTTGTTTGAAATATAATTATTAAACTTTTGCTTTTAATGTTAATTTAGCTGGCTGTAGAAATGTTTAAAATTCTCATAGTCCAAGTGCTCATATGTATCCTTATTTATACACACTTTCTCCCCTCACAAATCAAAGGTGCCGTGCATGGTCTTTTTGTTTCACCTACTGTGAAATAGCATGCCAGCCTTGTGGTGCTTTTCACAACTTAGTGCCCAGGGATTACCCTTTCCCACTTCTCCTACTCTGCCTACTCTCTCTGACATATGATGACTACTTCTTTACCCTACAATTTTCTATAAAAAATTCCATGAGATCAGTTGTCATATTCCACATTTAAGTGACATGACCATGATCTTGGCCTTTTGGATTTGTTCTATTTTACTAAACATGATTTTCACTTTCTTCATAGTAACGCAAATGACAGGATTAACTGTTTAGTGGCTGAACAGTATTGCATTGTGTATACACACATACATGTTATCCATTCATCTGTCAATGATAGACACTTGAGTTGTCTATCAGTTGAGTTGATTTATAGCCTTGTTAGGGCAATAGCGTATCAAGTTCCCTATTCTCCATGTCCCTGCCAGAGCTTGTTCCTCCCCATCTTTTCATAAGCTTTGACACTCAGCGTGGCTTTAATGTGGTTTTGTCTGCTGATCCATGATACTGAGCACTACCCTGTACCTGTTAGCGTCTGTATCTTTTTGAGAAATATCTACTTAGATCTATTGATAATTTTTTAAAATTGTAGTATCTTATTCAATTTATTCTATTTTAATTAGCATTATTTATTTTAATTAATAGCAATTACTTATTTTAATTAGCATTGATTAATTGTTTTAAATAATGGATTTCGTTATGACATTTCAAACATGTGTATAATGCATTTGATCATTTAGCGCACTATTACCAGGTCCTGTTTCCATCCCCACTGCTAGAATTTAGAGATATAATGCCTCTTTCTAAATTGCGTTCTGAGGTTCTTTAGAACATAGGTGAGTGTGTGTGTGTGTGTGTGTGTGTGTGTGTGTGTGTGTATGTGTAGTTATATGATTTTTGTTATCATTAGCCTATACTTTCTGAGGCATTCTTTTGAGATTAATTTAGCAAAGTAACTGATCACAAATTATGTACAAAATAATATTGAACACTTTAGGCACCAACCTTAACTAAGAGAATCTGCACTGTTCATAGCAGCTGCCCATGCTTGTCTTTTAAGGGATGCTTGTGTGCTATGTTTTAGTCTTTCCATTCAAAGTGCATCCACACAGTGCAGGACTACACCTACCATTTCAGAGGTGTATGCATTTCATATTCCACACAGTCCATCTGCAGAGTTCAAATTAAGGAATAGTTAATAATTTAAGGGCTAAGGATGTAGTTCAGTGGCAGACTGATTAACTGTCATACGCCATTCCCTGGGCTGCATCTTCAGTGAGGGAGGGAAGAGAGTGACTGTGTATAGTGGAATTACTTAGGACACTGGAATGGGTAAAGGCTTTTTTTTTTTTTTCTTGAAAAGATATACAAACTACAGAAACCAAAGCAGAATATTCAAATGTAATTATATCAAGCTAAAAAGCTTCTAAAGTAAGATAGCGCAGCACAGGGGCAGGGGCAGTCTACAGCATAGGAGAGACTATTGGCAACTCCCTTCTTGCAGAGCATTAGTGTCTGTAGAAATTGAACCCCAAAACTTGACAGACAATAATCGGGCGTAAACCAGTGGTTTTAACGTTGATGATCTTTCTTACAGATAGGAGACAGCTCACCCTGCTTGTTGAAGAATCTCAGTGACAGTGAGAGTGAGAACAGAGTAAGCTTTTTCCATTTGTTAGCCATTCTTTCTGACAATTTTTTTGCTTTGTATGCTGCTCAGTTTTAGCCAGTATTATCTAAGTTGTGAATTTTCTCATTCTCCCCTGTATCCCTGAAGAACCTTGAGAAGAGAGTACTTGAAAAGGAGACCTATGTCCAAGAGCTTTCACGCCTGTTTCAGAATGAAAAGGTAAACACATTCTGAGCTTTTGACTTCAAGTTCTATTTTGTTAGCACTAGCCCCTTTCCCTCCCTCCCTCCCTGTTTTCATATCCTCAGTTATAATCACAACTAAGGGCTTTTTGACAGTTTAGATCAGTATTAATTTATATGTATCAAATAGAACATCTTTTTAAGTTTTTGTTGGTTTGTTTGTTTTGAGGGTGCAGTTTTGCTGTTTAGTCCAGTTGGGAAAGTCACCACAAATTTTATTCTTCTGGATTAGGTGATGGGTCTGTCGGAAGACCAGGACCTGAGTTTAGTTCCTAAAACCCTTGTAATCCTGGTCCTGGAAAGAGCAGAGATGGGAAGATTCCTATGAATCACTGGCCAGCCAGACTAGTTCAGTTGGTGAGCTCCAAGCCAATGGGAGAGCCGGTTTCAGAGGAGCTGGATGATGGTCCTGAGGATAGCACCCAGGGTTGTCCGTGATCTCTAAACACATATACATTTGTGTGTGCGTGTGTGTCCCCAAACCTGTAGATAGCTGAAAATACTTATATTTTATTTTTGGCAAGATTAAGTAATTTGGGATTTGGAGGAAGACTTTTGACATACTTTGAGTTTTACTTGGGAGGAGAGATGGAAGATTTGTAGGGGATGATCAGAAGGCATTGAATACATGTGCAAATTTTACATGAAGTTTTTATGAAGTACATTCTTGAGGCCATAGTGTATGGACAGGATGCTCTGTTTCACCATCTGCTCAGCCTGAGTCTGACTGCAGGGGCGGGGTCTAACAAAGACAGAGGGTACACAGTAACTTGCTGTTATTTTTCTTACACAGGAAAGTACTTTGAAAGCAAACCGGTTTTCTCAGTCAGTCAAAGTAGTACACGATCGTCTACATCTCCAAATTCAGAAGCGGGAAACAGAGAATGAAAAGTTAAAAGAACATGTGCAGGTTATGAGTGTTCATTCTTATAGTTAAGTAAGAAAAGTAACGGAAACTAACTGTAACAACATTGCTGAATTGTGGAATGCAGTGATAATGGAAGAATGTAATTTTGGCATTTCTGTGGGAAACATACTGAGTATAGATCTTAATCATAAGGTGTCTGGCCTGAACATTTAGGTCCAGATCCCTCTATGAAAATGTCTCTGTTTTGTATTTCAATTCAGAAGCATGGGTGGAGATTGAATTACTTTACAATTTTTCTCTTTTTTTTTCAGTTAATTATTTATGTTTATTGTGGACATTTTTATGAAGTTTGGAAACATAAGTTAAAATACCTTAAGAACAACAAACTATTGTTAAAATTTTGTTGTGTATTATTCTAGTCTTTTTTCCATATCTATATAGCCTTTTTTGTGTATTCTTGCATGTATCTAATAGGCCATTGGGAAGTTAAGTTTCTCTTGTTACCAGTTGTAATCATTGTGCGTGAACTCAGTCTTCATAGTTAGACCACTGAGAAGTTCCCTTTGTGTTTATGCAGTTGGAAGGAATGTTTGGTTTAAGTATGTGTTCCTAATCACAGTCATTTGAGGTCAGAGCCTGAGAGTGCTGTCACATGTCACAACCTAATTGGATGCACTATCTTCTTCTCTGTCAAAGGGAAAGAAACAGTGTTCCTACCTTCAGAGACTTCTACAAACCAAGGGGGAGGATGTCTAGGTAGACTTCAGTTTGTTTTTATCATCCTGACTCATAGTAGACATTTGCAACCTGTAGCACCTGCTACAAGAACGCCGCGTGTCCTTCAGTGGATATTCAAAGACTGTTAATGTGCTTTCCCGAGGACATTAAGCAAGCTTATGGAGCATGTAATGGGTTTCAGTTCATTGTTCTTTGACAGTTTCATGCCTGTGTCTGCTGTAGTCTGGTTCCTCTCCATCTACTTTCCCCTCTGCCCCTCCCATCCTCATCCCCTGCCCATCCCTAGAGACCCGACTTTCAGTTTTGTTTATTGTGAGCACTGACAGGGTCAGTAGTGGCAGCCAGCTAAAGACACTGGGTTCCTGTCTCCCGGACTCTAGCAAACAGTCCTTCATTCTGTTCACACCTGTTCCTTACAGCACCTCCCCCAGAGCTCCCATGGATCCTCTCTGCTCTTCGTATGGATGAGGGAGGACAGGGCGGCTCGTTTGCTGTGCCAGTGCTGTCCAGGCATACACAGGCAAATCATAGGACCTAGCTTGTCAGTCACCTACCTCAGATTATCTTACACGGTCCTATGCTATCCTTGAGTAGCAGTTGAGGATGTTTTTCAAATCTAAATGAAATGCATTAGTTTCAAAGGTAAGTTTTAACGGAATCATTATTTTTCATTTTTCTTTTTTAATAAACTTAATTATCTGGAGACAGCACAAGGCAAAAATACTGAGCTCTGCTGCAGTGTCCTTGTCCTGATAGTGGATGCAGCTACCCCAGCACTGCTCTGCAGGACAGTAGATGGAAGCCACTTTAGGCCCTCACTGTTCTGCCTTTCTTCTCATACACACTCTGATTACACCTTGTATTTATTTGTATAAGTTAACTATACTATTACTAAATAAATAAAGATACATAAATAAAGTATGTAAATAAATACATAAATTGTGGAATTTAAAGCAGTAGATAATGTGAAGGGATTAGAATTCACTCATTGGATTTTGGGTTTAACAAGGTTGTTTTTTAAGTGTAAAACCAGAATTCAGTCTGGCAACATAAATCTCAGGGTTTTATTGTTGTCATGCAGTAAACCTTTTATAAATTTGTTTTAAAATTTTCAGACCTATCCCAAAGATAATTTGAGTCAATTTTTTTCTAAGTTTTTGTAGTCTGCCAGTTGGAGTTAGAATGTTTTTAGAGGAGATGGGATAATGATCTGTATAGCACATTGGTTTTCAGCCTGTGAGTCATGACCCCATCAGGGTTACACGTCAGATACCCTGTATATCAGATACTTACATTACGATTCATAACAGTGAAGACACAGTTACAGTAGTAATGAAAATAGTCTCGTGGTGGGGAGGTCAACTCATCATGAGGAACTTTCTTAAGGGTCACTGAATTTGGAACGTTGAGGAACTACTGGTATAGCATGTGTCTATAATCACATATACACACAGTAGGATTATGTGTAGTCTAGGATATAACCTAATGTATATATGTACAATATGTATACATTATCCTACTATCTCATATGCATCCATATTCACTTGGCAAATGACTAAGGGTTTTTTGAAACTGTAAAAATAATTTGCCAATTTCATTCTATCCCTGGAGTACTGAAGAGTTTGAGAATTTCATGGCTTATATTCACTACATTTTGATTATATACACCCCAGCCACTTCCACCCTCCAACATAGACCCCGAGTAACCTCATTGTTTTTCTCTTTTTTAAAACCTTGGTGGGTAAGAAGTTTTTAAGCCCCTGTAGAAACTGTTCACAGTGTGGTGGTGACACCGTGTGGTCATCTAGAGCAATGACTGCTGTATGTCTGTGGGTATGTCTTTCCTCACACACGGACTTAGGTTCCATTTGTTTTTTTCATTTACTGTAGTGCTCCATGAAACTTTTTTTGTCTTTTTGTTTAAGATAAATTTGTAAAGGCCGCTGAAGAGGGAGTTGCTGCTTCATAGTTTAAGCTAAGACTCACTTAGTTTATACTTATGCTTACTTTAGACTAAGCAGTCTGCAGTGATGAAATCCAGAGGCGTGCTTCTTTAGTTCAGTACTAGTGGAAGTGAAGAGAAACACAGCTCTTGCACAGGACTAAGTGGAGAAACCCATCTTCTCCTGTGAGTACCAAGTGTATTTTCTGTTGAAATGGTAGTCCCAGGAATGGGAGTGTCAAACACAGATTCTGTAATTTTAGATTCTTGAACATGCACATCATTTTCAAAATAAAATAGCATAACAGTCTTTAGTCATTAACTTTTACATACATTTACATACATTAACACATACAGCCCTTAATGCTTAGATACTTAGAATAAATTGAAAGAAAAATGTCAAGTTGTCACACTAAAGCAGGTCTCTCATGTGTCAGAGGTCTAAGGAATTGGTCCTGCCAGTTAGCACCGTCCAGTTCTAGGGCTTCTCTTAGACATTGTTTGACCCGTTCATCATTGTGTGAACCTGGTGGCCAGTGATTGAGTGCATGGCTTTGGAGTCCATCATTTCCTGAGTCCGCCACTGTCAGAAAAAGCAGTGCTTCAGTCTCGTGGCTGGAGCTTTGTAGCAGCAGCACATGGCTTCTGTTCCTAACATTAAGTTTGCTCACTGGGTCTCTCTTACCCTGTCTTCATCCTCCATGTCCTGTGTATCCTGGAAACCTGAGGAGCTCTTGTGTATCAGGAGAGCTGCCAGTTCCTTTCCAGCTTTGTGTACATACAATTGAGATCATACCTCCAACTTGTGTGTTTTAAAACTGTCCTGTGTCATTTTTCATCACGGGCTTTAAGTAGGTTGGTGTTTCTGTTACATTAACAAATGTTGGTCTCTTTAGTCATAGTTTTTTGTAGACTGAAGTAGTTTGAATTTTCATTTTTTAACTTGTCACAAGAAGCTTTGGTTATATTACCCCTTATCACTATAATTTTTTAATCAATCATGATTAGCTGTTTTGATAAAATATGTGTGGAAGATGATGTGTGCTTTTTGCAACATTTACATGAACATTGAAGTTCTGATGTAATTTAATTGCTTCTACCTTTTTTAGAACTTGGAAACCCAAATAGCCAAGTGGAACTTGCAGGTGAAGATGAATAAGCAAGAGGCTGTAGCCATCAAAGAAGCAAGTAGGCAAAAAGCTGTAGCGCTGAAAAAAGCATCGAAAGTGTACAGACAAAGACTGAGACACTTTACAGCGGATATCGAGCACCTCACTTCCCAAATCAGAGGTCAGGTGAGTGTGTGCTCTTATAGACGGTCTTCATGTGCTTAGATACGATCATCCGCTAGAGTCAGTCAGATAGCAGAGCTAGAGTTAGCATAGTTAGTTAGCATAGGTAGATAGATAGCATAGTTAAATAACAGATAGCATGGTTAGTTAAACAACATAGTTAGACAGCCTAGATAACATAGTTATATGGATAGCATAGGATAGCATAGTTATCATAGTTAGCATATTTAGTTAGGTAGCATAGTTAGCATAGTTAGCATTATAAAGTTTTAAATACTAGTGTCATTCTTACCCATGTTACTATTAATGTTATAAAATTTGTTCATCTTTTTTGCTTTGGACTTTTATTTTGAATTGTATAGCACTTTGGGGGCTTACTGAAAGGAGATGTGAGTGCATACCACACCCACTCCCCAACACACACATTAAAAGCCTATGGCAGCTAAGTGTAAGCCTTCCTCCATCATGCCTACTGGAAAGTTACAGTGCACATTAACATACTAAAGGCCCTGAGAAGGCTTTCAGAATGTAGTAATGAGGGCATGGAAGTAAGAGTTTCCCACACTTAACCACAGAACTCTTCTTGTACCCACAAAACTGCTCTTGGAAATGGTTCTGAGAAATATCAGTTTGGGAAATGCTGATTTATGTTATTAGACCATATGACTTTATTCAGTAATTCACTTCATTTAACCTCTGTAATGCATTTGAAACCATATGCTGACGTAAACAAAACATGTGAAAGATATCTTTGAGTATAATACAGAGCTGAAAAATGGAGTTAGTGCTTTGTTCTTCTTAACAAATCATTCTTCTTATTCAGTTGCCATCCAATAATATATTCTTTGTTTCTGTGTCTCACTGTATCCCACCTCTTCAGAACGTATGCTAAGGCTTATAGGTTTATTAGCAGCTTCTGGGAATGAAAACAGACTTGTATAAAAGCTTGTACAAACAAAACAAGTTAATATTTTATAAGCTCAAATGTTACCATTTTAAGGCTCCAATATTGAACTTACATTGAGTATAACTAGATATTAGAATTGAAGACCAGGCTCAGCTTCTGTAAGACTGTGACCTGGCTGAGTACTTAGAGACGCTTGGAGTGCTGGACACCAGTCCTGGCATTGACGCTCTTGAGGTTTCCCACCAAGGTAGCACCACCAAGTCCCATGCCAATTTAGGAAGGTTAAGCCTTGTGACCTTATAAAGGACACTTAACCTCTCTGACCTTCCACTTCTTTATGAGCTGGGGGATAATAGCACTGCTTACCTCCAGTAGCTGTTGGAGCATGCGTAAGAAACAGATGGGCTGCTACATGCTGTCTCCTGTGCACCCCTTAGTGCACGGGGCTGGCTGTAAGTGCTTCTTGCTCTTTGTCATCGAGTCTTTTCCCTGTTAACCAGTGGCTCTTCTTCCAAAGAAGGTCTTCCCGTGCTACTCTTTAAGTAGCAGACGTTTAACAATGAACCATCAGAATGTCTTAGTCTTTATGGTGTGTATTTCATTCTGAAGCTACCTCATGTCTTACTCCTCCTCCTCCTCAAGTAGATCTTAAGCTTGAAACACAAATGGACTCAACACTGAGACATTTCACTGAGTTCCTGTTTGCTTTATTGCATGTCTACATGCATTACAGGGAGGATGGGGTTTGCAAGGAAGGGACTGTGAGGTCTGTTAATTAGGAGGCTGCAGCAGGACTAGTTCCAGTGCAGTGCAAGGTGAAGGGCTCTTGCTTTATGTCTTTTTATAAGGTAAAAGACGAATAAGGACTTTAAATAGCTAAAATACACATTTCTTCCTCATTTTTAATTCCATGTTGTCACACATTATATATTATAATAGGAACTGACTTTATAGTATATGTTATACATATCTCTTCATAATTTGTACTAAAATTTATTTTATACAAAATATGAAATCTGGTCTGGTCTCTAGTATAATAAACATTGCTGTGAAAAGCATAGACAATATCTTGTATATACAAGATGACCAATAAGCTCTCTTCTATGCATGAATGATAGAAGGACAGAAGAAAATAGTATGTTAACTGCTGTCCATACTATTTCTGGGTCCTCTGGTGCATGGGTAACTGCATTCTTATAACCAGAGAGTTTCTCTGTGGAATGTGGAGAAAGCCAGAGAGACTGGAGCTCTGAGGTTAGATCTGCAGAGAGCTACTAACATTTATTTACGGAGTGTGTGCTGTCTTCCTGGAGCCATTTAGAACCATTCAAACAGCGATGAACAAAACAGACAAACATCCTCCTTTGTGAGTCTCACACTCACACTGGCTTAGGCACTGCTGCTGCTCTGTGCTGACAGCAGCAGCGTGGTCAGGCTGACCGGTGACCTCTGGAAAGACAGAGGAGCTGATCTGAGATGCTGTGGGGCTTCGGTATATCATGGGAAGTTAGTTCTCATATGTATGCAGGTCTCCCGTATAAAGAATGGAAAATGAAGATGCAGTCATACATAAAATAGAAATTATTTTTAGTAATTGTGAAATATTACTTATAACTAGTCACATCATCTTCTTAAAATGGTAAGTTGGAATTTCACTCTGTGCATGTAGGTATTTTATTAAAGCTTACTTTAAAGTTTCCTATTGAAACCTGCACACTAAGAAAAGTTCCATGTTTACTAGAAGAGTGTTTTCAAATTTATCATGTATTTGTATCTAAGACCTGAAAAAAAAACCACATTTAAGCTACAAGCTGAATGCATTATGTATTTTTTAGGAAGCCAAGTTGTCTGAAACAGTTTCAGCTTCCAATGACTGGAAAAGTCGTTATGAGAAAATCGCAATAGAAAAAACTGAACTGGAAGTTCAGATCGAAACAATGAAAGGTAAGCAAGAATTTACACTGATTCCTCCTTAACGCTGCATGTTTTGGTTTTTCTGGATACTATGTAGTGAAGATGTTTTTAGTGCATCTTCCTCTAATGTAAACAGTGCATTGATTGGTATATTTCCATTCTTATAGGTGAAACTTGCAGATTAGTACTTTGTGCTTGCTGATGTATTTGCTGATGTTACTTCTTATAATATAGATACTTCGTCCTAAATAGAAGTGATAATTTCTCAAGTAAACAAGAAAGTGAAAGTTGCAAACTTTATAAGTACTTTAAATCCCCAAATTACTGTCTTTTAATTCAAGTGATTAAAATGCATAATAGAATATTAATGAGTAAAAATACATACATTTTGTTCTTGACACTGCTGCTAATAGAACAATAACAGACCATGATATTTAAGTTTTGTTACCATGCTGTTGTGCTTTATTATGGAAAACTAACTTGTAATTTGCTTCTGAAGATGAGGTGTCACTGCCTGGCTTGATATGCAACTCTGTGTGTGTGTGTGTGTGTGTGTGTGTGTGTGTGTGTGTGTGTTGTGTGTCTGTGTGTCTGTGTGTGTGTGTGTCTGTGTCTGTGTGTGTGTGGCATACATGTGTGGATGCAAGGGCCAGGCAGACATGCATCCTGTGGTAAGTAGGCTAGATGGCATCATCAGTTGGTGCGTATCTTTAATCCTGGTTGATTTGAGTGTAGCCCTGGGGTACCACTTCTGTTCCCTTGCTCTGTCCATTCTGCTACCTTTCTGTGCTTTTTAAATTTTAATCAGTGTACCCTACCAGAATAATTTAAAACACACTTGTTATTTGAATGAAAATTTCTGTGCTTTCACTTATTTTATAAAGGCAAATCGCTAATCTTTTGGAAGACTTGAAGAAAATGGAAACTCATGGGAAAAATTCATGTGAGGAAATTCTTAGAAAACTTCACTCACTGGAAGATGAAAATGAAGCCCTAAATATTGAGAATGTGAAGTTAAAGGTAGTGTGTGTGTGTGTGTGTGTGTGTGTGTGTGTGTGTGCGCGCGCGCGTGCTTAGCAGCAGCACTGTGGAGTAAAGACAGGGTTGACTAATGTCCTATCATTTTGTCTCTCATGTTCCTCATGATATTGTATTATTAAGGTAAATAATTTCTAGATCTGTCAAGTATATCTGTATAAAGTATGTATATGTGCTTTTATTTATGTTTATATACGTTTTAAGATTTTTAATTACATGTACAAAAAAGTTTAAATTTCGTTTAGCAGGACAAAGCTTATGAGGCTGAACAACTCTCTCTTTGTCTCAACTTTAAAACATTTTATTTACTCTCTAATTTTAGCAGTGAATCATCCAAAATTGCATTAGCTTTACTGCACAAAAGTATTTGTAGGTGTCATGGTTACCATATGATACAACATCAGACTGGGTCTGTTTGAAACCAGAAAGTATGTTCTTGGCTCCTCTATAACCAGAAGGAATTTCCAACTGAGTCAAGTCCAAGGAGTAATTGGTTTATGTATCCCAGAGAAGAGATGGGGGAGGGAGATTTTAGACTTTGTGAGAAAAAAGAAACCCGAGTTCTTAGACAAACAGACCTGCCTGTGGCTGAACATGAGGGCACTGTTCTCAGCTCTACAAAACAAAAATTAGAAAAGAAGCGCTTGTACCATGAAATACGTAATCATAAAATCCTGCCAGATTCATGTTCTTGAGACAGATATAACGATTTAGGAAAAGTAGAAAGGATTTGGATGTAACTCCCTTCCCTACCCCTCCCACAAGGAGGGAACTTCAGCAATTATGAAATTTAAAGTCTGGAATAACATCAGTTTTCCAAAAATCCTTTTCTTTGGTAACAATATTTAAATTTTATATATCTGTCTCATTAGTAAATCCCTAAAAAGTCCATTGCAATTTCCCCTAATGTGTACATAATTGTAAACATCTAGTAATCATAATTATTTCAAGAAAAGGAAACAAGTGAGTTTCTAATGCCAAGAAAGGAAAGTGCTTCATTCCTTAAAGGATGAAGATTCCAGAAGTTCTTCTTCATATTTATGTTTCTGGAAACCTATTTTCCACTCTTGTCATTGTGGGAGCTCCTCTGTATCCCTGGCTAGCCTCACTGGGCTGGTCTCCAGGTGTCCTGCTGGAGTGTCATGGCTGCTGCCCCGTCTCCTGGAGCCTGTGTTACATAGCCTAGTTCTCCTCGTTTTGTTAGGATACATCTTCAAAACATTGTTCTAACCTTAAAAAAGAGAAAACAGGAAAAAATACTTGTGAAGGTTTTATGCGTGTGTCTGAAAATACCTTTATTCTGCCTTTATTTGCCTGACTTCAAATGGATACATCATTCTAGGGAGAGGCGATCTTTGCTTGAGTGTCTTTTGCAATTGAAGTTAACAGAAAACAATTTCTAGCCCGCCTGACTCCTAGACTGTAGAAATGCTACTTCATATTTATGCTGAATTTCCAAATACTCCTTTCTCTTTGCTGTGTTAACATTTCGTACACATTTGTATAGGTATGCTGACTTGGTGTGTTTTGGGAGAATGCTCTCTCTTCTTTCTCTTTCCATTTTTTTGGGTCCAGGATGCACTGCTGACTGTACTAATGAGTTATTGACCTAGATTGGTGCCTGTTAGGCTCTGCTTTTGTTCAGCTTTTGAGGATAGATTTTTTTTTTTTTTTGCACTTCCTTTCTTTCTTTCTTCCTTCCTATCTTTCTTTTTTTTTTTTCTTTTTTTTTTTTTTTTTTAAATACAGCCCAGGACCACTTGCTTGGGGAATGTGCTACCTACAGTATGGGCTGGGCCTGGCCCTCCTTTATCAACTAATCATGACAATCCCTCCCAGGTATCTACACAGGCTAGCTTGAACTAGGCAGTTCTTCAGTTATCTGTAGACTGTGTTGAGAGTTAAGGCTAATGAGGACAACATCTTTAGAAGATACCTGTAGTTTTCTTTCATGCAAAGACCAGATATGCTCTCCATCTATTATGAGATATTTGATTTTTAAAACTCAGCTTTGCCTTTTTCTAATACATCCCAACCCATCTGTAGCTGTCATCACATCCTTTGTCTTACCCTATTGGATATACACCTCAGGAAATTGACACAATGCCTATGGTTTTGCTGCTGCTGCTGTGAGTAGTAATGTCCTCTGCTTCTGACCCTGTCTGTGCCATCTGCTAGAATCTATGAAACTTTGGTAGGCTAACTGGTATATGCTCTAGGAGTCTATTCTTGTAAGTCTTTGTGCTGTTCTAAAAATCACATATAGTTTTTTTTCTGGATCCCCTTCATATTTTTATAATTAAAAACATTTATTTAATGCTTCTTCAGCAGTTTATTCAAGGTTTACTTATAACCCATGTTTTCCCTAGTGGTTTAAAACCCAAAGTTGACCATATTTTACATTTCTGTGTATTTTCCTTTTCTGCTGTCTTCTATGTTCATAGTATCTTGACAACTTACTTCTTTATACATTTCAATATCTAGTAGGTATGGTTATTGTTTACTTAGTGTCATCTATATATTATTTGGTCTTTGTATTTATTCTTTCATATGAGGTGTTTTTATTTCCATTTTTGCTTTGATACTAAGTTTTATTAAGTAGCCCCAGCTAACCTAACCTTGTAACCATTTCCCGTTTCTGCTCTGTAAGCATGGGGTTTACAGTCCTAGACCACTTTGCCCTGCTGTCATCTGAGTTTTGAGTTAATTTTGTCATATCCCCTTCAACTGTTACACTTTCCGTGAAGATTGAGAAGTGTTAAATGAATGTAGAACGCTTGATATGTCAACATTATTGATTCTTGTTTAGAATACAACTTGTTTTCAGCTCTCTTTTTATTTGTCAGTAATAAAAATAATCCTGTCCTGTGTACAGATTAAATTTATTCATGAATATTAGTCATTAATTTTAGATGCCAATTATATGCCATCAAATGATTACTCCATTGCTGTTAATGAATGAGTTATGCTTTAATAACTCGTCAGCCAGGACTGCAATGCTTTGACGGCTAGAAACCCATCCGTCACATATCTCTTTCTAGAGTACACTTGATGCCTTGAAGGATGAAGTTGCTTCTGTTGAAAATGAACTTGTAGAACTGCAAGAAGTAGAAAAACAACAGAAAACCCTCGTTGAAGGATACAGAACTCAGGTGACTTGCATCTGTTCTAATGTTCATTAGAATCTGTAGATGATTGAGACTCAGGTCATCAGAACTAAAGAGGTGGGGCAGATATCTGTGACGAAATACAATGTCAAGGATGCCAACCATTTCTCAAAACCCCATGTGCCTTCATGAAGGTGTCTTGCCAATTCCAGATGCCAACTCTACTTATGAAAACATTGTAGATATTCCTAAGAGGAAATTTAAAATTGATTGCATAGGCATAATGAGAAACTTGTTAGTATGTTTAATGGCATTGATTGTAAATAATGACTACCATCTAGGACCATTAATCACAGCATTCCACTTTTCCTAATAAATAATGTATAGTTCAGATTTATTTACATGAAATAAGTGGAAAGGAACCTATGAGGCTTGGTGAGATGACGCAGTGGAAGTGTGCTTGCCGAGCACGCTGTCTGCAGGCCGCCTGCTGGTTTGGGTGTAAGAGCTCAGCAAGGATGTCTCATCTGAGTGCTGTGTTGGAGCTGCTGGACAGTGTATACAGCCACCCATGTTATTTGAACGGGTTTTGGTTTGGTACGGAAAATTATTGAAATGAGAGTTAGTCCCCATCCCCATTTATTGAAAATAGATTTTTTTATATAATATATCCTGATGATATTTTCCCCCCTCTACTCCTCCTGGTTCCTGCCCACTTCCCCTCCCACCCAGATCCACTCCCTTTCTGTCTCTCCCATTAGAAAACAAACAGGCTTCTAAGGGATAATAATAAAACATATTAAAATATAATAAGATAAAACAAAAACTAACAAATCAGAATTGGTCAAAACAATTAAAAAGAAGGAAAAGAGCCCAAGAGAAGGCACAAGACCCAGAGACACACTAGTTCACACATCAGCAATCCCATAAAAACATTAAGCTGGAAGCCATAATAATACGCAGAGGACCTGGTACAGATCTGTGCGTGTGGCTTCAGTCTGTGAGTTCACAAGATCTCTGCTCATGTTGATTTAGATGGCCTTGTTTCCTTGGTGACCTCATTCCCACTGGATCTTACACTCTTTTTGCCTCCTATTTTGTGGGCTTTCCTAGGCTCTGCAGGGACACAATTGATGAAAACATCATGTTTATGGCTGACTGAATGTTCCAAGGTGTCTCACTCTCCTCATAATGTCTGGCTGTGCATCTCTGCATTTGTTCCCGTCACCGCTGCAGGAGGAAGCTTCTCTAATGATGGCTGGGCAAAGCACTGATCGATCTATGGATATAGCAGAATGCCATTAGGAGTCATTTTTAATGCTAATTTTTTGTTTGTGTAGAACAGTAGTATTTGGTTTTGCGCTAGGTCTTTGGACTATCTAGTATCTGGCTCTTGGTCACCAAGCATTGTTAAATATGGGTTCCATCTCATGGAGTAGGTCTTAAGTCAAATTATATATTCATTGCCTACTTCTACAAGCTTATGCTACCATAGTACAGTGGTTCTCAACCTTCCTAATGCTACGACTCTTTAATACAGTTCCTCATGTTACAGTGGCCCCAACCACAAAATTACCTTCATTGCTACTTCATGACTATTATGTTGTTACTGTTATGAATTGTAATGCTAACATTTTTGGAGTCAGAGGTTTGCCAAAGGAGTCACAACCCATGGGTTGAGACCTGCTGCCCTAGCATATCTTGTAGGTCAAAGGGTCTGTGGCTGGCTTGGTGTTTATGTTTCTCTTTTGGTACTGTGCAGAGTACCCTCCTGTACTAGAAACTCTGGAATGTAGAGGTGAAGGCTCTGTTTAGGCTCCAGCTCCACCCTCCTTGTTGCGTGGGTTTTGTAGGTGTTGTTTTCAGCAATGAGCCCTTGCTGTCTATCTGTGGTGTGTTGTTTAGCCTGAGTTATTGGGGGATTCCCATGGGACTCCTGTGGCCAGTAACTCAATTAGATGCATCGCACTTCTTGTACTGGAATCTTTGGTGACAAGAGATGGCCAGTTGGAGGCTTTGTCTCCTCCGTTATCTGGAGTTTTCGTTAAGATTGCCTTCATATGTGTTTATGCTTTAGGAAGCCTCCCCTGTATTATGCTTCCATACTGCCCCTCACGTGGCCTGTCACTTTAGCTGCCTCCCCTATTCCCTCCTTGTTGCCCTCTTCTCCCTACCTTTGATCTCCGTGTCAGCTCTCACCCCCACCCATAACTATCTGTTGTATTTCCTTTTTCCTAGTCTCTTACTCTCTACCTGACCTCCTTGGTTCTATGGAGTGTAGCTTCATTATCATTAACTTAACAGCTAACATCCACGTGCAAGCAATAGTTATCATACTTTTTTTGTATGTGTCTGAGTTACCTTACTCAGGATGATTTTTTCTAGTCCCACCCTTTGCACATTTCATGGTTTTTTTTAGCGGTTGAGTAATACTACATTGTGTAAACGAACCACCATTCCTTTATGTTATTCTGTTGATGTCTAGGTTGTTTCCAGTGAGGAGAGCAGTGGTGGCTGAACAAGCGTCTCTGTGGTAGGACGGAGTGTCCTTTGGGTATATGCCCAACAGGGATATAGCTGGGCCGTGAGGTAGCTAGGCGTCTATCTTCTTCAGGAAGTACCACGCTTACTCACAGTGGCTGTGCAAGTTTGCCCTCCCACCAGCAATCTAGGAGTGTTCCCCTGGCTCCACATCCTCACCAGCATGAGCTGTCACTTGTTTAACTGATGTTAGCTGTTAGGTGACAGATGTTAGGTGAAACGAGAGACTACTTTCTTTAAGTAGCAGTGACCTGGAAGTGAAGCCGATGTAGTCTTTAGCTCAGGTAACGTATGAGAGCATCGGTTAGAGAAGACAGGCAGACAGTGGAGGGATGAACTGTAGTTGAACACCAAGAAATAGTATCTGGAATAATGGACATGAACATGCCAAGAGTGTGGGGACAGAGCTACCAATTCAAAGTGAAATAAATGCAAATACATGTTACACTTCAAATCATACGTGGTATTTTATTGTCTGTGGGTTTTGTTTTTAGGTACAAAAGTTGCAAGAAGCAGCTGAAACGGTGAAAAGCAGATGTAAAAATTTACTACATGAAAATAACATAATAATAATTAAAAAAAACAAAAAGTTAGAGAAGGTGAGTTTGAAGTTGAAGTGATGAAGTGTTTTCTATGTGTGCTTCCATGTGACTCTTGCTGTGACCCGGCTGGTGCACTACTTCCCAGTCATCTCCAGGTGCACACCTGGGGCTGGCCCTTTCCAGGCTCTGCGGGAGTTTACTCTTTTCTCCTTGAAGATACAGTGTTCTCTCAGGCTTGAAATGTTGTTTATTTGTGTGAACATCTTTCCACTTTTGTATTCATATTTGAGAAATAGCATAAATGCCTCATTTTTTGGTATGAATTTAAAATTTAAAAGGCCCAGTTATTATCCTTGAGGTCTACAAGCAACAAAATGCAAACTAGTCTCTCTCCCTCTATTTTTATATCTTTAGTATATAAAGAATTGCAAAGTAAGATATTCTCTGGTAAATGCATTTTGGAAAAAGATGATATCTTGCAAACCCTCTCCTTTTATTTATCCCATTGCAACAGAATGAGGGGAAGCCAGCATTGGCAGGTGATGATGTTTTTGTGAATAGTTTTAAATTTTTAGATGGAGCCACATTCTCTTTTGGATTTCACATTGTTTTGGTAAGGGAAAAAAATGAGAGTCATAGGATACTGATTCCTGGCCGAGAGGTCAAGAGCGTTTGTGGTTAGGCGCAGAGTCTATGACTGCTATTGCTGCATTGCTGGCCGATTTCAAGACTGGAAATTAAGAGGGAGGCATCACTGTCAAGACAGGGTCAGCCTGAGCAGGGCATCAGGCCAGCAAAGAAGGCAGGGGCTGTTCTTAGGGCTGTCTCTCACCTGTTTTAGCAGACCTAAGAAGATGCCATTTCAAGTCTATGTTGTTTCTCAACAGACGGTCTCATAAATATTCTCCTCTGCTGCTAGGGAGTGCAGTAAAGGCCCAGGTCAAAGCCAGAAAAGGGAGGAACCTGGTTCTTTTTTTTTTACTATGTCCTTATAATACTTGTTCTATCAGAACTAGAAAAGTATGTTTTTGTTTGTTTGTTTGTTTTTAAAAAAGGAGGTCTTCTTTTTATTTCTCTGCTGCTTGAGTCTCCTGATTTTCTCTTGGGCTCTTATCTGTTTTAGAGGTTCAGAGGTGTGCTTATCTTTTGTCTTCAATATGGCCAGATGTTGCACATCTGTGAGTGTCCCAGGTCAGAGAACTTATCCCTCTTGAGGTTCCTCCAATGGGAACACCCTAAATGTCACCTTTTAGCTGTTTACAGTTATACATAGCAATGCTGCGTTCCTTATGTGGTATTAGCACTCTTCTCCATGACTTACGGAAGTGCTACTGTGAGAAGGGTAGGGGGTTAGGAGAGTATTGTGGGTACTCACCATGACAGCAGTGACCAGATACAGTCATCTGAGAACCAGGGCAGTAGCTGTCCTGAAGCAGTGCTCAGTGGACTCCACTGACTGACCCGGCATGTGCGAGGCATAGTGCAATGAAGTGACAGTTACTGGAGAGCTGAAGATGGAACAGGAGGAACGAAGCACATCCATGCCTGAGCCACAGGCACTTGTGTGGACACCTGATGTAGGCTGATAGTGCTATACTTATTTGCCTGACAGCCTATCTGAAAACTAATTAATTTTATTTATATGTCTCATGTAAGTTAACATTTGTAAGGTTCTTATTAATAGCAAGCATGTCTAGTCTTTAAGATAGTAGGAACATTCCTGCCAAATATGTGACCTTGCATTTATTTCCCCTAATGCCACACCTCAGATGAGAGGCCAGGTGGAGTCTCATCTGAAGCAGGTAGAGCGAGCCCGCAACTCCTTCACGTCAGCCGAACAGAGACTTCAGGAGTGTCAGGAGAATCTGCAGCGCTACAAGGAGAAGTGTGCAGAGCAGGCGCTCACCGTTAGGGAGCTTCAGGGCCAGGTGTCCATCATTCTGAGTCTGGAAGATGTGTTAAAGAAACATTTGACAGCATCATTTCAGCAGTTGAGGGCACGCGTGTTGGTTAAACATTTTATCCCGTCTATATCACTGATTATTTCCATGCTGATAGCCTACTGTTTATCTTTAGTATTTCCTGGGGACACTGACTGTAGAGGTAGCATATATGGGTGATTTATATGCATCTGTATTTGGACTTAGAGGACGTAGTGTGGTGATGTAATGAGAGGAGGGGCAGAGCTAGCCTTGCCTGTCTGTTTCTTGACATCAGCATAAGACAAATAATAGTTTACCTTGCACAAATTAGAACACATTTGAATTAGAATTTTGCATCACACGTAATGGGATGTTTCTATCCTTTTACTTAATACCTGTCAATCCATTAGAGTAGAGACTGTGTGTGTCCTCGTCAGCACACATCGCCCTCCTCCCTCAGTGTGGGTCACACAGAGAACACTCTGTACATGCGTCAGGATTACTTCATGGTTTCTTAAAGAAGCATGTCTTAGTCTGGAAGCCAGTCTGTTTCTTTACTTGAAAGACATTTCCAGGAAGAATTCACTTTGTGGCTTTCAAAAGAAACTTATTTTGCTTTTAAAAATACAAAGCAAATTTCCAAGAAGAAATTCTACTAGGAAAAAAATATACTACTTTAATGAGAAAAATTATTTTTTATTCTATGTATATGTGTGTTTTGTCTGCATTTCTGTGCTCCACATGCATGTAGTGCCCAAATTGGCCAGAAGAGAGCATCAGTTTCTGGGACTGGAGTTATGGGATGGTTGTGAGTCACCATGTGGGACTATAACCTGGGTCCTTTGGAAGAGAACCCAGTGCTGGTAGCTGCTGAGTGTCTCTCCAGGCCTGAAGAGAAATATTCTTATTACTATTAAAGCTACATAAACTCTTTAAATCAGACCGTGAAGCAGTGGGAAGAATAGTCTGTTCTGACCTGAGCAACTTTGTTTTTGACTTATTTGACTTGTACTCATTTAGCATTGTCACAGGTAGTTATCTATCAGTATTTTAAGTGGAACATTATTGATATGAGAAACATATCAATTAACATGAGAAACATAACACATTAACTGTCTAATGAACAATGTTTAAATTTTCACACACATAGTTTTTAAGCTTTTGTTTTGTTCTTGTTTGGCTTTTATTTTGGAGGCAGTGTCTCTTGTAGCCTAGACTGGCCTCAGTCTGAGGATGGACTTGAATTTCTGGTCCTCTTTCCTCTGCTTCCTGAGCTGGGATTGCAGCACAAGCTTTCCGTAGTGCAGGGTTTGTACATGTTAGGAAAGGTGTTGCCAGCTGAGTCACAGTTCTAGCCCCTGATAAGCTAAATGTCTCTTTTCATTATAACATTATTCAGGATATTTTAATTACCATTACCCTGGAAAAAAAATGTACTTCATTTTGTAACATAAACAACATCATCTTTTAAAACTCTGTGAGGATTGGGAGAACTTGTGTATTAGCATTGTAAACATGGCTTGGTGTCCTCTTGTTTCTTATACTTCTAAATAAAATACGTAATTTCCTTGGAAGTTGATGAAGACAATAACTGAAAAAATCTGTCTTTTTCTTTTTCTTTTTTTAAAATTCCACTCAGGTTGATGGAAACCAAAGCCTTCTGACCAAGGTTTCTCTTGAGGAGGAAAATCATCTCATTCAGTTAAAGTGTGAGAACCTTAAAAAGTAAGTGTCAAGTTGACTTAAAACTGATGTTACATTTCCTCATTCACTGTAATCTGTGTATGTTTGATATATGTATATGTGTATATGTGATATATATGTATATGTGTGTATGTGATATGTATAGATGTGTATATGTGTGGGATGTATATATATGTATGTATATGTATGTGATATATATATGTATGTATATGTGTGTATGTGATATAAAGGAAATTAGAGCAGATGGATGCAGAGAATAAAGAGCTTGAGAAGAAGCTGGCCGACCAAGAGGAGTGTCTCAAGCTCAGTGACCTGGAGCTGAGAGAGAAGGCTGCAGAATACACAGCACTGTCCAGGCAACTGGAAGCTGCTTTGGAAGAAGGAAGACAGAAGGTACAGATGGCCTTTATTTAGAAACTTTTTAATTAGTTTGCCAGAGTCGTTTCCCATTGCCAAGTCTGCAGTTATTGTTTGTATGCTGATGACAGGGTGGAGGGAGCAGCTCCATTTTTGTTCTTTACTTAATTTTCCCTCAGAGCAAAACACAGATACTACCGAGCCAGGACTGCTTTTCCAGACACATGCTGATGTGGCGGGGGGATGGGCAGAGGTGGAAAGGACCTGGGGAGTGTGACCCTCCACACACCTGCATGTGTGTGCATGTGTGTGCATGTGTTGTTGAATAAATAAATAATTAAAGGCTTTGGTCTTGATTGGGATCCAGTGAGCTCTAAAGCTCAACTCTGTAATAAATATTTGTTGCACAAACAAGTGCATACAAGAATTGTATTCCAGTTAAGTCTGTGAAGTGTGCATTCAGCTTACCTAACCTCTTGGCATGTGGTCACTTCCATACTTCTTCACAGACAAAGTTGAAAAGGCTAGACCTGAGTTCTAGGGAACTCAGTGTAGTAGGGATGTCACCCTACATGCGGGTTCTGTAGTAGACATGGAGGAAAAGGGGGCATTTCAACTAGGGGAAAGGGAATGATGGGAAGATCTCAAAGAGGACATGAGTTTATCAAACAACTTGAAATCTTTCTCATCTTGAAAGACCATATGGTGAATCCCGGCAGCTGATTTGACTATTAGCTCTGATGCAAAGTACCCTCACCAAGGGCAAGCTGCCTTTCTAAACTTTAGTTCCCTAACCAACAAAATGGGGCTTATAATATTTCTTAGGATGAATGGGGCTAATTCAGTAACCAGCTCCACCCCGAGGACTCTCACACCTAACCCCACTGAAGTCTACGTGGCATCTCCACTTAACCCTGACCTGCCAAACCTGATACGTCTTAAGCCCAATTTTAAATCTTTGCTCTTAACTCTCTTTGATATATTGTATTCCTCAAAGTCCTTAGGGTCAGTTCTGTCAAGGCTAAGCTCTGATACCTCCCAATGTTCCGAATTTTGCTCTGAGAAACCAACTTAAGTTGATTTTAAGGGACACATCATTGAATAAGTTAAGTAAGAAGGAGTGGTGCCAGCTGTAGACCAACTGCAGATTTCTCAGCATGACTAACCTCTGGAAAGAACCGGAGGGCTTTACCCTGAGTTTAGGATAAAACCTTGACAATGTCAGGTGCTCTCAGACTTTATTCCAAAGTGCTCAGAGTCCCCAGATGGTGTCTGTCCTTTCCTCTGTCCTGCAGCAGTGGAATGTGGCCATGTCTCTCATTTCTGACCATGTGACAAGGGCCACCACTGCTTTGTCACCCTTGTCCACATTGAAGTTGTGGATGTTTCCCTGAGGCCCCTCCTTTCCTCCTGGCTTCAGAGCTCCCTGCTGTCCTTTCTTGCTGCATTCGTGAAGAGTCTGTGAATTGGTTCAGATGACCTAGAACCAGACCCCAGAGTTCTGTTGGAGCTGTCCTTTTTGCTTAGCTCTTTGTTCTTAGACTAGCCTCTGCCTTTGCTCTCATGCTTGTGGCTTTAAACCAATGTAATATAAGCAACCAAGAGAAGTAGAAAACTCACATTCAGGCTACACTGAGAGTGAAAGACAAAGCAAGTGCCGATCTTGTGCGTCTGTCTAGGTGCTGTGTGTTTACTGCCCTCCACTGTCTGTCGGATACGTGGTCCGTGGTCAGTGAGCTCCAGCTTTGTCCACCACTGTTAGAGATCCTACAATGAATGTAAATACATACTACAAACAGTGCAAGCATGCACATCTATCCATCTCAAGTGAATTTTCCAGATACATATGATACTTATATACACAAATATTGTAAGTGCTTTTCCAATGTAAACTCTTCATATTCCCCTTTGTAGTACTGATGTTGAACCATATCATCGCACATGCTAGGAAATCAATCTCCTATGGAGCTGCATCCCCAATTCAAGATAAAATACATTGTAGTTTCTATTGGGGTTGTCTTACTCCACTAATGTCTACTTGGGAAAAAAAGCACACTATGACTATATCAGGGCTTTAAAATATATTTAAAGGAAAACACATTTAGTTATTTTATCTCTTAATGAAAATTACAGGTGTCTGAAGAAGTAGAAAAAATGTCATCTAGAGAGAGGGCTTTACAAATTAAAATATTAGATCTGGAAACTGAGCTTAGAAAGAAAAATGAAGAACAAAACCAACTTGTTGGCAAAATGAACACTGTAAGTATTCGTGTGGCTTGTTGTGAAAGTGAGCACTTAACGCGCATTCCATGTATTTTAGTGACGTTCTTAACGCACCAGTGGAGGTGCATCAGGGCTTTCATTTACTGTGAATATTAGGAATGACTAACAATCAAAATGCAACACGGAGTTCTCACCCTGCTCTGTGCGGCTTCAGTCACACGGCCTCCAAGTCTCGTCAGGCAGATCCCTGCACAGCATGTCAGTCATAGCTGCTCAGGGAAGGAAGGCTCCACATAGAGATACTTAAGTTTTATTTAAATTTTATTTACTTGAATTTTCATCTTTTAGAGATACATACAAGTTAAAGAGTTATAACCTATATTTTTATATGTGCCTTGGTTAATGAATATTATATCTTAGAAAGATAGGATTTTAGTATTTACCATTGTCCAGACTGCATGAGAGATGGATGCTTTGATCCACTCAGCTGTGAAATGAAAATACCACGTTGGCTGTGTTTAATTAGTGTCTTATACTTTTTCCTGAATATTCATGAAATAGTCTCTTGGCATAAGATACTCTTGAAGCTGGCATTAGTTGTGCTTAAATTACTTGATAACTGACTACTTGTCAATTCCATAGAGAATGCTGGTATTTTATTTTTCCAGGAGTTAGAGACTCTGTTAAAACACCTTTTTCATTTCCAAGTTGTAAATCTAAAGGGCTAAAAGGTTAAATTATTTTGATATATACTGTTTACTCTTATTGTCTAATAAGCTTGCTGGGTTTCTAAACAAAAGCAAACAAACAGCCTCCTCCCCATCAGGATTCCTGACATTGTAAAATATGTGTGATGTTCTCTGTGTAGTTGAAGTCCTTGCCTCAGAGCTGAATTTCTCTGTTCTGTGTTCAGTGCTTTGCTAAAGCTACTAAAATAGTTAGGTTAAAATCTAATGTTAAACCTGATAAATGTTGTACTAGTAATCTAGGATTCTGAGCCTAATTTAGAAATAGCTGGAAATAAATGAATTTCTTGGGTGCCTTCCAGGGCAGACAGTTCAGTGAGTAGTTAGAATGCACATACACATACATGAGCCAGACTGAGCTGTGAGTGCTCAGACAGCCTGAGCCACATGACTGTCTCCAGTGTCTCCCTCAGTACATGGTGTACCCTGCAGGCCTCACTTGGAAGGGTGACCTCACAGTTCCACAACCATGGCAACCCTACTGAAGTCACAGTGTCCTTCCTTACTGTCCCAAAGCTCATTGGCATTTACATTCTGCCCTGCCTGCAGTGTGTAATTGTGTAGCTACTGTTCTCTCCACATTGATGCACATAAAGCCCAGCTCCATTTATTCTAAGACTGTGCAGTCCAGTCTAGGCCTTTGCCACACAATTCCCTGCATCTCCTGCTGTGCACTGCTCAGTTTCAGGTGCTGGTGTCAATATCTGCTATGAGAAACACAAAAGGCCTCTGTTCTTGGAGTGTGTGGGTTTTAGCTTGAAACCTGTCTTATCTAAAGCATTTGCTGTAAACAGCCCACCTAGAAATCTGTACACAACCATAGTTTAAAATTTGTATGAAGTTATTAAAACTTCTCCCTCAACAGACATGAATTAAGTTCTGTTTACTTTCTTAAAGAGTTTAGGAGAAGATGTTGACGTTATCAGAGCTGGAATGCTGTCAGTTTTTAAAACACCTTCTTTTCAGAATGTGTATCTAATGGTACAGCAGGTTATCGCACTCTATAGACTTTGGTTAATTTTGGTTGTTTGCTATTTTTATTTGCAAGGGTTTTTTTTTATAATAAAAGTTTATAAAATAAAGTTTTAGACAGTTAAAGTCTTATGGGATAATACGTGGTATTTTGGCAGAAAAATGGCAAAAAAGAGTAAGAAAATATGTCATGGTAACATAATAGGAACTAATCATGATGCTCTTTTTTTTTTTTTGGTTTTTCAAGACAGGTTTCTCTGTGTAGCCCTGGCTGTCCTGGAACTCACTCTGTAGACCAGGCTGGCCTCAAACTCAGAAATCCGCCTGTCTCTGCCTCCCAAGTGCTGGGATTAAAGGCGTGCGCCACCACCGCCCGGCTAATCATGATGCTCTAAAGTCATCTGAATCATGTTATATCTAATAATTTAGGGCAAAGTTACAGTGTGCAGTAAACTGTCAAAGTAGAATGATTAATCATATATGCTTTAATCACTAAAGATACGGTTTTAAGGAAGATGATATTAAAATTTCTTTGGGAAAAACTGGTATATTCGGTTATTACATATAAACTTAGAAATCTTCATCTTGCATACGAATGCCATATTGATCCTCTGTCTCTCTCTTCATTTAGAAAGCCCAGCATCAAGATATATGCTTGAAAGAAATACAGCACAGTCTTGAGAAGTCGGAGACTCAAATGAGAGCATTAAGAATTACTTGCAGTTTCTTCAAGTTTCCTATGTAACAATGTTTAGATAAATTGTTGAATTCCTCTGATTGTTATACTTTATGATTTATAGGTTAGCAATATTAGAATTTGGATGTGAAGATACTTGAAACATAATTTATTATTTTTCTGAACTTTAAGAAATAATAGCTCTTACTATTCCTTTGTGGTAGATAATTTGCATTGAACTCTGGTTTCATACTTTTTAAAAAATATATTAATTTTAAAAGTATTTTCCCCATATATGCAAAAATCAGAATTATTCTTATGAATCATTGAAGTAAATTTGTAACAAATGTAGGCCAATTATGAGCCAAATACATGGCTTTAAATAATGTATTTTCTTGTTTTATATTGTAATGCTAGATAAATAAAATATTCAGAAATTTAATTTTAATAACAGTGTAAGTTTTAAAGATAGCCACTGTCTCGTTGTACATAATATTGCTTCCAGTATATGTTGACTTTCCATCATCACTTATATGAGAGTTTAAATATAAGACATTAGCTCCCAGCTCTTCAGTGGCAGCTGATGGTAACAGAGGGAACGTGTTGGCAGCCTTTGTCTGTCTGTAGGCGTCCAGGCTGTCCTGCGAGGCCGAGGCCCGAGCTGCTTGCTTTCATTTTGAGTTGGGGATTGTCTGATATGATTACTACAGAGGCCCTAGAGCCTTGGTGCTAACTGCAGGGTGACAAGGACAAGCTATTCTGCCCTTCCCAGGACCAAATCACATGAGGTGGTTGAAATTAGGCATTCTCAACACAAAGAAGCTTTGGGATAAGGCCCTTTATTTATTTTATTTTAGAGATTAGAATTTAATTACAACATTTCTCCCTTCTTTTTCCATCTCTCTGAAATCTCTCTACTCTCTTTCAAATTTGTGGTCTCTCCTTTTTACAAATTGTTACTGTGTGTGTGTAAGTCTATGAGTTAGCATAATTGTGTACGTTCCTAAGTATGCTGTATGTGTGTGTTTAGTCTACATAATGTTACTTGTGTGTATGTTGCCAGTGGCACCGTTTGGCACTGAACAACTAGTTGGTATGCTTCTCCCTGGGGAAGACCATGTTTCCTGTTCCCAGCTTTCTTCAGGTGCCTCTGTGTAGGGTTGAGCCCCATGGACTTTCCCCTGTTCACTTTGGCATGACCACTGGTGTCATCCTAGTTCAGAATATGCTTAGGCAGTCATGTTGGTGAGGACCTGATGGGTACAGCCTCTAAGCAAACTTCTGCATCTCCCTGGCTCTTACAGTCTTTCTGCCCCTCTTCCACAGTGTTCCCAAGCCTGAGGTGCATGATTGTTTTGTAAATGTATCCAGAAACTCACCTAACTGCTCGCTGCTAGTGAAGTCACGGAGAATCTACAACTGCTAATTCACTAAACCAGCATAATTCCTGACAACCACCTATAGACATTGTTCTTATCACAGAGAAGTGTAATCTTCACTTCTCAGCAAGGAAATCTTTCCTTGTAGCAGATGGAGATCACAACAGAAAACCAGAGCCAATCAGGATGGAAAGTTGTGGATCCTCGTCTCCGGGGAAAACAGTCTTTATTATTGTTAGTATGAAGTCAAAGAAAGACCAAGGATCTGTTGTTTCCTGTCGTTTTACCCACCATGTGCTACTGTCAGGTACTTAGAAAGGGGGTGGATATGGCTTCCAGGGATCAAGTGATTGGCACTCCTCCTCTCTGACAGTGACTTGAGAGTATTGCTCAAAGGAGTACTCACTAGTAAAAATTATTCAAGCTGTCTTTATTAGTATTCTAACTACTCTGGAGGCTGAGTCAGGAGGATTGAAAATTCAAAGACTAGAAGGAAAGGGAAGAGAGAAGAGAAGAGAATAAGAGAAGAGAGAAGAGAAAGGCAGGCAGGCTGGATATACAGCTCAGCCGTAGATCTCTTGCCTACCATATAAGTTCTGGGTTCAATCCTCAGTACCACAAATAAAAATATAATGATGATGATGGTGACGACGACGATGTTAGCAGCTAGCAGTAGAGTCATTCATAGAGGTGAACAGGTCTCTGTGTAGCCCAGGCTGGTCTCGAGCTTGTGTCTCTCCACATTAGCCTCCTGATTCTGGAGTCAGTCATTTTCTACCTCATCCAGCTTCTGTTTTGCTTAAAGTAACACAATATGGACTGTCAGAAACTGGTCTCTTCCCCCACAGTTGTCCTTTTTCTTCGATTTAGCCATCGGACTCCTTTGTTGGTTCTCCCAAGGCCTTAGGAACTGCCCCCGAGAGCTCCTGAGCACTTCGTACTCTGCTGGCCAAAAGCAGACATGCATGCTGTTCCTGCTGGTGTCTCGGGTCTACATAATGCTCTGCTCCGTACTAGGTACTCAGGTGATGGTGTGGAAAGAGATGGCTGCCTGTGTGTGTTTTAGAGATGAAAAATCAGAAACAGGGCAGAATTAACCGCCATGGCTGCAGTGTGAAACCAGACTCTAAAACTGGCATTTGAGCTTGTCTGTGGCTCTGGAATTCAGGCTGTGCAGGCAGAACCGGCTTCCTGTTGTAGGCACAGCAGAACATGCTGGTGGCTCTTAGCTATTAATCACTTGCTACACTTTTGAGGAAACGGAGGACTTAGAAGTCAAGCCACTCAGCCTCCTCACAGCCAGCGTTAGGGAGACATTGCCCTCCACATGGCCTCTGCTCCATCTCTGCTAGCCTCATGGACATTTAAAAATAAAGGTAGTGACTTCCTGTAGCAAGGATACACTTATTATGAGTGGTTTCTGGTTACGTCCTTAACTGCGTTCTCACCAGAGTAACGTAAGTCCATAGCACATAGCACATAGCACATAGCACATCCGTGTGTGCAGTGTTTAAGTCAGAGTGTGGGGGAAGAGACGCAGCATGCCTGTAGTTGGGTCTTTGCCACCAGCGATCTAGATCTAATCCTCCATGGAACTTTGCCAGATCCCGGGAATTTCACAGTTTCTCTGCTTCATGTTTCCCTGTGAAGCCCTGGGTCCCAGCACCCATGGGGCCCCAGAGTTAGCTCCCCACTCCACCAAACTGTCTCCCCACCCTCCCACCCCCTTATAGCAGATTTGAGGGATTTTCTCTTCATTATCAATATCCAGGGCCTCAAGACTTACTAAGTTATGTAAGTTTTCTTCTACTGTTCAGTTATTATCACTTCTTCCTGTGTTCCTCTCTTCCTAGTTTGGTTCTCTGGACTTGATCTCTATGGGACTTGGCTTTTTGTCAATACAGGATCTTGTTAGGCATCTTGTAAGGTCTTCCATCTGATTGTCTTGACCACTAATAAAGTTTTGGAAGACATTAATTCCCCTTTTTGATTGGAATGTTGAATTTTTAATCTAAACCTTGTGTTTCTCAGTTCCTGAAAGTACTCTTTTGAGTTATGTAATTGTGTTCTATTTTCAGTTCTTGGGCCCTCCTCTGTCTTCCCATGCTTCTACTTAAGTAGGTCTCTCTTCTGTTGCTCTCCGGCCTTCCCGCCATCCAAGCCTCACAAGTGAGTTTCAGGTTTCCTGCTTATGGCTGTGTGTGTTCAACACCAGCCAGCAGCCTGTGGAGCACATCTGCTGAGCCACCGGGCAGCAGCCTGTGGAGCACATCTGCTGAGTAGAGGCAGGCTGAGTGCTGAAAGGTGTGGGGACCTCAGTCCTCATGGGCCTGTGAGCCACATCGCCATCTGCTGAGTCAGCGACGAACTCTTCTGTCCGCACACTTTCTTGGTTATAAGCAGCCATTCTTTCTCAACTACAAAGATTGGAAACATTTCACTAGAGAAGCCCCTTCAAATTTTTCTCAGATCAACAGGTCGAGTAAGGCACACAACAAATGAAGTCTTCTTTCTTTAGAAGTGAGCACAGTCGGTTATGACTTAAAGACTCTGATCTACCTGCTGACTTAGGAGTTATTCTTTTTTAAAATTTTAAAAATATTCCCAAAATTTGTGATCATAATGAACACAAAATATTTTTGCTTGCATATGTAATTTGACAGATGTTTGGAGATTCAGGGATGTGGACAAGCCTGCATGTCTTGGTAGGCTGGGGAAACTACTCAACTTCCTGTTTGTTTTGCTTGTTCTAAATTTAGCAGTTTTACAATTTTTATGTTAATTCTCTACTCAGATAAATAAAAATCTCAAAGACTCCTTAGGTGGAAGGGAGCTGGAGGATTATTAGTGAGAGGTCATGGTTTAAGAAGGAAGTGCTGGGATGTGGCTTTCAGAGCTGAAGTAAATTTAGACAAGAGGGAAAGAGCAGGCTTCCTGAGATCAAGATGGTGGCCCCCAGAGTGAGGGTGAAGAGATGTGAAGCCTGAGGATGGTAAAGCGAGTTTGTATGCCAGGAGTCAGGGTAGAGTGCAAGTGCCTGTGTTGATGGACTGAGGAGAAGCAGGTACCTGGCAAGGAATGGAGTTGTGAACATTCCTCTGAGTCTGTCCTCAGCATGATCCCTGAGGGCTGCATGGTCTGCTGCTGCCAAACACCCTCTTCCTCACAGCTCAAGCAGCTTCCGTCTTACTTGACAGCCAAGCTTTCTCCTTCCTTCCCACATCTCCAAAAGCTTCTTCCCCTACTCTTGCCTCGCTGAAATCCCATTCCTCTCAGGTACCTTTCCATTCTTTCATGATTGACATTTACTGATTGGTGTGGCCATTTGTTCCCACACTTCTCTCTCACTGCTCTGGCAGTATCTAACAGAGCCTGGCCTACAGCATGAAGCAAATACAGGGCTACTGGATGGACGAGGTGGGTGGATGGAGATGGCAAGAAAGCAGCGAAACTCCAGTGTGAGAGAATGATTAACCGTATGCCCCCTCCACCTAGGAGGTGGTCAGTTCTTCCAGGGCTTCTCCTCTGACTGCCCTCCAAGAATGGAGTGGGCAGAGTCAAGAGTGGACACAGAAGTTTTATTTGCAGGAATGAAAAATCAAATCAGAAGTAGAAATTTGAATGGGAAAGTAGCAACAGGGTTACTGCCTTGTGCTCTTGGGAGACATGCTGGCAGGTGTGACTACTCTAAGCTCTCACAGGGCTTCAGGGGCAGTTCCTTGCAGAGCAACTCCAGAGGGCTGGTCACCATGGAGCATAGCAAGAGAGCAGCTATTCTAACTCTGACAAATCTTGAAGACTGATTGAGTCTCCCTGCTTGCTGCTAAAACAGCAGATTTCTGGCCTCTCGGCTCTCAGAAGTAATCTTACTACTAGAGCATCCCAGAGCCAGGATGAGAGCTGGTTTGTAGAAAAATGATGCTGGCCCTGTCTTGCCTAGTTTTATGTCAGCTTGACGCAAGCTGAAGTTATCTGAGGGAAGGGAACCTTAATTTAAAAAAATGCCTCCTTAAGATCCAGCTACAGGGCATTTTCTTAATTAGTGATTGATGGGGAAGGGCCCAGCCTATTGTGAGTGGGGCCATCTCTGGTCTGGTAGTCCTGAGTTCTATATGGAAGCAGGCTGAGAGCTGTGTGGTAGAGGCATATACCTCTAATCCCAGCACTCAGGAGGCAGAGTCAGGCAGATCTCTTGAGTTCACCCTGGTCTACAGTGCAAGTTCCAGAACAGCCAGGCTACACAGAGAAACTCCCAATCTCAAAAAACAAACAAACAACAACAACAAAAATTGTAAAGAGCCGCTATGCGCTGCACCTGAAGATGGTGCTGGCTGAGATTGCTCCTTGTGGTAAACAAGTCCTCATTTGGATATACAGCTGTGCAGGGGCAGGAATGGTCATACGTGGACGTATGGAGAGATGATACGTGGCATATGCTCATTGGCCTTTGCTTAGATATAAGCCTGGTCCCCGGGGTAGGTGGGGCCACCACCACCAGAAAGCTACAATCCTGAGTAAACTGCCTTGAGAAGGAACCTTGTTGTCTTGAGTCTAATTTCCTGCTGGCCAGGAAGGGCGCCAGACAAAAAATAAACAAAAGCAGGCAGAGGCATGAGTCTGAGCAAGTCATGGTGAGCAAGCCAGTATGCAGCATCCTTCCATGGCCTCTGTCAGCTCTTGCCTCCCTGTTCTTTCCCTGTTTGAGTTACTGTCCTGTCTTCCCTAAGTGATGAACTGTACCTCTAAGGATAAGCTGTAATAAACCCTTTCTTCTTTGAGTTGCTTTGGTCATGGTGTTTCATTGTAGGAATAGAAACCCTAACAAAGATAGGCCCTATTGTGTAAGTCTAGTGAGTTGTGATCGGCTGGTGTGTGTATGAAAATGAAGTGTAAAAATGTAACCAATCAGGAAAGAGCTGTCTAACCTGAGAGGAATAAGAGAAAGCCCACCAAACCCTAAGAGTGTCCTCAAGGCTACCCCTCCTGAACACCACACTCATTCATGTCAGAACATGCATGGGGAAAGTGGTTTCCATCCTTCCCACCAGAGCTCCAATTGCCACCAGGTGAAAGTAGCTTGTTGTGCCATCGATTCAGAGTTTGTTTTCAGGTTCATGGTTCCTGGCTGTCGTGGGGAAGGCTATGCTTGATCACAGGCCATGGCTCAGATGTTTAGTCTGCTGTGACTGTTAAAAGTGATAGCCTGTTGGTTGCAAGACCACTTCTGTGAGGGTCTCGCTACCTTCACCTAGGGTTATCAAACCCCTACTGGGCTGCTATCACCAAGGGCTGAGTGAAGTTCTCTTGAAACAGGTTAATTAGCATTTGCTTTCAGAAGAGAGATTCAGGATTCATGAGACCTTTTCTCCTAATCTGATAGCCATGGGTGAAGATGTTTGAATCAGCTGTGGGAGGGAGCCCTGAAGGTGAGTAGAAGCCATGGCTTGAGAAGTGCTACTTCCTGACCTCTGCTGCCCCTCCCCCTTCCTTTCTCCTCCTCTTTGGGCCAGATAGGGCACCAATAACAGACCAAAGAAATAATTCTACTGAAGTCCAGTTTGATCAGCTAATGAGTTTAATGAGATTTCTGTTCAGTAGTACAGTGACTTAAAGGCAGCCTCATCACTAAAAAGCCTACTCAGTGTGAGTGACAGCCCCAAGTGGGAACCCTGTAGTCTGCACAACATGCTTCCAAGGGACAGGTCAGCTTTTTCTCTCACCAGCCCTCTACTGCTTACATAAACTTGATGGGAGGCAGGGAGCTTGTGATTCCTGCAAGTTTGGGGAGTTCCTGAGACTTGGGAGTTGTTTACTTCCTGAAGCTTAATAGTCTTCCTCTACTATGGAATGTTTCAAATTGGACTTAAGGATATTTCCTCGAGGTTGGAAATGTTTCAATTCAGATATTATTGCTATAAAACTCCCTTCATTCCCTCCCTCTCTCCTTCCCTCCTCCCCTTTCTCTCCCCCTGTCCTTGCTTCCATCTCCTTCCACTTTTTTTCTTTTCTAAGAATGAAAATCCGGGGGGGGGGGGGCTGGAGAGATGGCTCAGTGGTTTAGGAGCACTGGATGCTGGTGCAGAGGACTGGGTTTCTATGACCATCACCCATAGGTGGCTCACAAGCCCTGTTAATTCCAGTTCCAGCTGATTTGATGACCTCCCCTGGTCTCTGGGACATGAGTATGACATGATGTGCATATACATATTAAACAAAACACCCACATACATAAGTAAAAAATAATAAAAATCCTGTGTGTTACATATTTCCCTTTTTGATATTACTGAAGAAGCTGCTTGGATCTCAAAGACTGCTTAATAATTTGGGCTTATTTACCATAACTAGCTATGAGTCCGTTTTCTTACGTTTTGCTTAAAACTTCAAAATTTAAGATATATTGAAAATAAGTATTTTTCTCACTTTATTTATACTTTGACTTTATTTTGGTTGGTGTTAACAGTAGGAGAAATATTACTAGATGAGGTTGCTAATGGTAATTACTGTTAAAGCCATTAAATCTGAGGTTTCCTAGTGACAAGAATATACCATTGCAACTTAATTTATTTATTTTTTTGCCCAAAATATGTAGCCTTACACAAACTAAGGCAACTGACATCAGTAGGTGAAATAACCTTAGTGGGCTACACTCACCTGTGTGACCTCTTACAGAACAAATGTATTGTGTAACTATTTAACTAGAAATGTTGTAACTGTATACTGGGTGCCCTTTTTTTTTTTTTTTTTTTTAACAACTTAAAAAATGTTTCTATAACTAAATGTAAAAATCACTTTTTAAAAGGGAACATAAGAGAAAGGGCATCTAAAGCCAAAGCAGTAAGGTATGTGGAAGCAGGTGTTTTCATTATGATAGTGACAAGCTAATGGCATTCTATTTTGGTGCTGGATTTCCAGCACCTCCTGTCTGTGAAACACTCACTGCCGAGCTATAGCCCCACTCCAACAACAACGTTTTAGATGTCAACTTTAGTGTAAACTGATCTAATTCTTGTCATTTGTCTATTTTAATTTTTGTTTTCTGTTTCTTTAAGCAAATACAGTTAGTTACCATAAGGCCTTATAAATTTCCACTTCTAGGCTAACAGTTGAACATCCTTATTATTCGGAATTTATCCTATCTTCTTTGAAGAATTTATTCATCTTTCTGAAATCATCCATGTACTTATAAAGGCTAAGCTAGAAGTTACCTCGAGTCTCAGAGAATCTCTTCTTTGTTATTTATTTATTTTTTAAACACAGGATCCCATGCAACACCTGCTGGCCACAAACTTGCTATTGTTGTTAGTTGGTTTGTTTTCTATTTCTTTGCATGCTTTTTCTGTTTGACAGTCATTATTACCTTTTGATAAAAATATTTAGCCCATTTATATTTCATTTAAATATAGTTCAGCATATACCTAGTATCCAACTCGAGTGCTTTTTCTGTTTGACCCATCCATTTATGTTCCATTTGCTTTCCTTGGATTCTACTTGTATATTGTCAAATGTTTTAAATTTCACTTTTCTTTTGTTTTTAAAAGGCCATAAGAGCTACAGATGTTATCCTGAACCTTTAAAACAGGACGTACTTTCAGCAAGGCAAGTCTCCCTTTTGGGGTTTGGGGAGGCAGTATTATGCAGACTGTGTAAAGAGGAACTGATAATTGTAACACAATGATTGTATTAGATTATGTGTAGCACTTTATATGTCGAAGGCCTAACCCCCGATATCATGGGATGGAGCTGTATTGAGATAGGGCCTTCAAACAGTAACTAAGTTAAATGAGGATGTTAGGAAGATTGAAGTACAACCTAATTCAATCTGTCCATAGAAAAAGGAGATGTCAAGCCACTCAGAAGGAGAACTACAGGAAGGACCAAACATATTCAGCCAAAAGGATCCGTATGTGAGATGACAGGAAAGACCAGGAGAAACCAAACCAGACATTGGCTCTTACTGTTTGTTTTTTAAAATTTTTTCAAACACTATATTTTGATCATATTCTTCCCCTACCCAACCCTTCCTAGACCCTTCCCACTCTCCCTAGCCACCCAATTGCATGTTCTGTGTCACTTTCTCCGTTCCATTTCTCAAAACATAAACAATCAACAACAAAAAGAAATCTAAACAACAAAAAACAGTAAGAAGAAAATGTCACAACAAACCAAACTTAAACAAAACACCCATCCAAAAAGTCCATTAAGTTTATTTTGTGTTGATTAACTACTTCTGGGTATGGGGCCTGCCCTGGAGTGTGGTTGATAGATCCAGGACAAGGAACCTGATTTCCCCTTTCTTAGCAGGGATCGCTTGCTGACAGCTTGGTTCGGAGTGTGACCTGTTCACAGGGTGTCCCACCTCAGTCCTGGGGCCTTGTCTGACTTGAAATGTGCAGGCTTTGTGTGTGTGTGCGCGTGCAAATGCATAAGTGCACATGCTGCCACAGCCTCTGTCAGTTCAGTCCTGCTGTGTCTGGAACACACTATATTCCTGGAGTCACCTGTCACCTCTGGCTCTTACAATGTTTTCACTTCCTCTCTTGCAGAGATCCCTGAAACCTGAGAGGTTTGATAAGATCCCATTTAATAGTGAGTGCCCCGAAGTTTCTTGTTCTCTGTACATTTTCTGTTTGTGGGTCTCTGTTGGTTACCATCTGTATAGGAAGAGGCGTCTCTGATGAGGACTGAGTGATGCTAGATTTCTGTGCTTGAGGACTTCGATAAAATAAATCTTAAGCAACACTGAGTATGTTCCTTTGTTATAGCATCCCTGACAAACCTATATACATCCAGTTCCCATATTTGGAACTTCATTGTTGTCTTCATTAAACACATGATCTTTGGCGAACTGTATACAAATGGTGTGTTCTTTGGGGCTTTGGTATGAATGTCTAACAAGTTGTCTACCCTTCAGCTTTGACAGGGCACATGTAATTCTGCCCTCTTTACAACTTTCCAGGCTAAGACTTTAGCCAATTTCCCCAGACAGTCTTGATTTCAGCACACATCGTGTATGTTCAAGACCATATTTCCAGACCATGAGCTGTGTTTGTCTTCAGTCTTTCCTGTATTCTAGTCCAACCATGAAAGCCTCTGCCAGTTTCTGATATCCTTTGCCCTCCAGAGGTGGCCTGTGCCAAGGGCCACGCCTGGTATCTCAGCTTGTACTCAGATCGAGAACTGATAGCTGTACCCTCGGAAAGTGGCAACTCCCTCCAAAACTCCCAGCCCTTGCCTCCCATTTGCTGGAGGGCTCTACTCTCCGTAGGTCTTTGTCTTTCATCGCTGTGGCCCTGTGAGTCTGTATGAAATTATGCTTTGCTTTTCTGTGGTTTTTCTGCTTAGCTCTTTAGTCTCCTACCCTGCATAGCTTCGGAACCTGACAAATATGTTGAAGTATAAACCAGCCATGCCATTTACTTCGTCTCTGCCTCCAACTCTAGCCATGTGAGATCTCCAAAGTTTTTGCCAGGGTGCTGAGCCCCAGCTGTGGCTCCATGCCTGGCCAAGCCGACATTTTTAGCCTGTGACCTTTCTGGGAAAACGCAGCTGAGAATCCTTAGCTTACCTCTGAAAATGAGTTCCTTTAGCTATTTTTGCTTCCGTGACTCTATTGCTTTTTGAAAGGATTTGTATAGTTGATTTGGGCTTTCTTGTTCTTATAGAGTAGCCACCTATCCAAGTTTGCTCAAGAGTGAGATGTATCGTGGGATTGAGGGCTTTCAGTGTCAATACTGGAAGGCTTTGGAGAAACAGGATGGTTGCATGAGCCTCAAGATCTTTAAGAAGTCTGGACGGCTGCAAAACTCTTTATCCCTACTTGGAACAGGATGTCTAATTACCATGAATTAACTCTTCTCCCAGCGCTAGGAAAACCAGTCCTGCTGCCCCATACTTTTGAGCAATGAGCAGGAAGGGCAGTTTTCAAAGAACGCAGCTTTGATGAGAAGGCTTTTAACTAAACAGGCTCTTCTGTGCTAGCTCCATACCCATGAACTTGTCATGGCTGATCATGCTGAAAATAGGGGAAGTGATGGGAAAGCGGGAGGGTTGTTGATGTGAATCTTATTGTCAATTACAGATGTGAACCATAAGCCACATGAGGGAGTGGTGACTCCTTTATTTTCTGTACCATCAGACTGAACAGGAATAAGGAAATGGGAAAACTCTCAGAACATATTGTGTGCACATTGCTGGACTTGATGATGAACATGGGGAGATAGTTAGGGCCTCTTTCTGTGACTTATGATAAAGCTCCTAAACATTTTGAAAACCATGGCACAAAATTTTAAATTATATTTTAATATAAAACCATGCTTTAACAAGTTCATGTGGTTGTACATAGGTAGGCATTCTGGCCCAGTTCTCTAGTCAATGTGGGTGGGATTATCCAGGCGATTGGGTATTCCACCTGAGAGTAGTGGCTTTCACAGTCATTACCTAATCGTGTGAATCCATTCGCTGGCCTTTCCTCTTATGTTCCAGGTTTCTGTAGAAGGTATGTGAACATCTTCTCTTGTGCCTAGGGAAGGTATGGTACCAATCCATAGCTTTGATCCATAAGAGGGTTATGAAGCTGAGATTGAGGTGTGTGTGTACATACATATGTGTATGTATATATACATATATGTGTTCTTTCTCCCCTCTCATTCCACTCTAACCTCCCATCCCCTCAAACACACACACACACACACACACACACACACACACACACACACACAGAGTGAGCATGATTCCTTCACAACCCTTACTAGTCTGGACCCCTATGGCACTTCTGTACCACTCACCATTGTCTTATCAGCCTGTTTCTGCCTCAGCCCTGTCTTTTCTCTCTCCCCACAATCTATATTAAAAGTAGATGTTACCTGGTCTGAAGAGACTGTGTATTCAGTATTCTTGATTACTATGCAAGTTTGAATACCTGAGTTTGAATCACCAGCACTCACAGAAAAGCCAGCACTTTAACCTTGGTCTTGAAGACAAAAATAGGCAGATTCCTGGGTCTTGCTGGTGAGGTCTAGTAGACCCTGTCTCAAAAATATGATGGAGAGTGATAAAGGAAGACATCCAACATTGACCTCTGACCTCTATATTTGCCTGAATAGTTGAGGGCACGGTAATAAACACACCACCATTCACAACCTCCTCCTATTAAATAATAATTAATGATGGGTATTAATGTGATACTCAGCTGAGGATGATGTGCAAGATTGACAGCGTATATTCATGTATAGGAAGTCTATTGGTTTGATGTGATGTCTTTTGTAAGATACATATGTAGGGAAAGTTAATTCTCTCACACAGATTTGATTCTGGGTAGAATTAGATTATAACTGACAAGAAAATCATACAGACACTCAAACTGAGCAGTTGGAATGGCCCCGATAGTAAGGTCCCGGTAGTAAGCAAATCAACAGAGCTGGTGTTAATGGGAGCCTTGCATGTGATGGGCTGCATAGCTATGCTGGGAGCAAGCCTTAGGCAAATGCTGCTTAGTGAAGCAGGGCCATAGGGAGTGGTAAAGGCTGCGTTCCCATATAGAACTCTACATGGCTGCAGTGACTTCCCAGTCCCAGTGGCCACAGATGAGCTAACAGCTTCATGGTCATCAAAGGTGGGAGGACCCAGTTGTGATTCTTCAACTTCCTGTCATTCAGTGATTCTGTAACCACGCTCAGGACATGACTTTGTGACTCCTAGGGAAAGTTATCTTTACAAATAAATACATACATCTATTGCTTATAGTAATTACCTTCATAACTTGGCACAGATAAGTTGTAAAATGCGCAAAAGAGATTTTAATGTTCAATGATGTTTTAAAGATTCATGTTTATTATTTTTAACCATATGAATGTGTGTGTGTGTCTGGAGAATGTGCACATGAGTGCAGGTCCCTGCTGACACCCTCAGATCTCCCAGAGCTGGAGTTACAGATAGTTGCAGATGCAGGAAACGGAATTTGGCTCTTCTGCAAGAACAGGAAGTGTGCTTATCTGCTGTGCCATCTCTCCAGCCTCCTGTTTAAAGGTTTTAAGGCAATTAGGGGAGAAAGTATAAACTCGGGTTCCTTAAATGTTACCAGTATACTTGTTTAGTCTCACTCCAACTGTGAATGCCCACTTCCTGGTGAGTGTCTCAGCATCTGTGGTTTTGTGTAGCTAGGTCCTTCCTGGCTCCCAGCTGCTCCCAGTTCCTCTAGTTTGTGGATGGTGCTCCTCTTACCTTGTTCTTAGGCATATTGTTGCTTCACTTTGTCAGTCTTCTGATGGAGTTTCTGTGTCTTTCATAAGTGGGTTGTCCAGATTGTAATGACGTCATTGCCACCACACTGTCATTTAGCCTATGTTCTGAATATCCTTACAAATGGGTTTGCTCAGATTGAGGCCTAACATGCTGCTCTGGTAGAAGAAACTTTGTCATCTGTAATCATGCTTGCCTCTATTTTCACGACCTTTACTGGGTCATTCACTGTATACAATTTCCCACAGTCTGATCTTAGTTATTTTATTCTTATGACATTGTTTAGTATGTTTCTTCATCTCTATTTCCTGTAAACTAGTAGTTAGGGCCAAAATCCTGATTGAATTCAGGTTTACTTTTTTTATTTTATATTTTAGGTATTTCTGTGCTTCCAGATCCGGTATATCCCATGAGGGACACTATGGTATCTGGTTGTCCCTTCCATTAGTGTTAAAATGGATGTGTTTCAGGTGATGTCAGACTGACTGACTCATTAAGATAATTAGGTCAGACTTTTTTTTAGCTAATGCTTTTAAGCAGCCTTTGCTGATTTTTATCCAAATCTATTATTTCAGTAAGAAGTAGTAGAATGGTGATTTTTTTTCTATTATTAGTCTACATTTATTTATTGTGCTTTGTCTATTGGAAATTTTCTTCCTCGGTTGGCTATTCTGACATAAGGACTAAAGGAGGGAATTCAGACTGATGGGATAGGTGAATTAGCTGTAGAGTATCGAGCATGCCTCCCCCCCCCCCCCCCCCCCCCCCCCCCGTGACATGCTGTGTTTCTACTTTGTTTTATTTTGGTGAATTTCTACAGATCAGGGAGTAGAGACAGATTCACTTCAGTATATTTTTATTCCAACTCAAAGTAATACTCAAAACTTTTCTCATTTGAATTTAGTCCCATCTTGGGGTTGGATTTGTTTTGAAATGTGTTTGTGTTCCATGTGTAGCAATTTTTCAAGGTCTGAAATGTTAGCTCCTGCTTTCTCTCCTGATTTCCATTTCTTCGGTGAAGTTTAGCTCTCACAAAGCTTGCGACTTCATTTGCTGTTAACAGTTATGAAACTTTTTTTTTTTAACTTGAAAATCAATGGAAATAGCGCTAATGAGCACGTTAGAGAAGTACACGCCCCGTCAGCTGCTTCTCATCTCCATTCCAGGCCCTCACCAGCTGCCCACCATGCTTCCCTAATGGAGAACGCTCATACTTTGAGTCGTCTACTGAGGGGAAGAGCAGAGTCTGACCCACTTATAAGGGACAAGGAGCTCCAGGGACACCCATGTTTGAAACTGTGAACCCTGGAAGTGAAGAGATTGACAAGCGACATCATGGCAAGGGATCGCTTTTTCTTTAAATTTACCATTGTTTCCTCTGAATCAGAGAAGAAGCTTCACTTTGAAGGACAGTTTTTCTGTTTCTGATGGCCATAACAGGACCTTCTGTCCACACAAGGCAGCGTTTTAGTCATCTGCGTCTATTTAAGAGTGTTTATCAGAGACATTGTAAGTAGTTTTCATCCTAATACAATCCTTGTAAGGCCATGCGTTACAGTACTGAGGCCTTAAAGTAGGCTGTGTACCCGGCATGCAGGGCCTTGACTTTAATTGTTTCCTCACCAGAATGTCAATTATGCCAAGTGCTTTTTAATTAACCATCGCCCACACGTCTATTCTTAGTAAGAAGCACGCCTTTTTCAGAGGCAGGACACTCCTCAGCAGCAACAGTCAACTCACCACTTAGCAGCCCCACCCATGAAAAAAGGCCCTGTTGATTAAAAGCTACTAAATTAAGCGTTTATTTTTAACAGCTTCAATTTTAAAGTCAATTTTTAGCATAAAAGTTGAAGGGTTTTTTTTTTTTTTTTTCTTTCTTTTTTTTTTTTTTTTTGTACAAAAATGCTACGTTGGCATTTTAGAATGTTTCCGGAATGCAGCTGGTTGTTTGGGGCTGTCCCTTTTACAGAACTTAGGAAGTTTCTTAGAGCAAACTTTTCTTTGTTCTAAAGGGTCAATAGCTAATCAATTTGCCCTATCCCCTTTTTATTTTTGTATTGTTTGTTATGAAACTAATTCTGAGCCAAGAAAAATTATAATAGGAAAAGACTGTGTGTGTAAGAAACAGGGAGACATGAAGTACTAGCTTGTGGAAGGCAGGAGCAGAGGGATAGGCAAATCCAAGGCCATCCTGGACTACAGGAGACCTTATCTTAAAGGTCAAACAACACCCCTGCCCTAAAGTCCACCAAACAAGAACAATGGAAAAAAGTCGAGGGAGTGGTATTCATTCATAAGGCAAATTTGTAGGAGAGGGAGTGGTATAAGAAAGGTGATATGTGCAGATATGGTTGGAGAAATGTCTGACCGAAGAGGAAATCAATGAAAACATTAAGTACAAACTGAAAAGATAAGGAGAAAAAAAATTACACAGGAATACTGGTTTTGTTTACTATATTTAATTCTCAGTAATGGAAAAAAACACATTTTTTTCCAGATGTAAATCCAAATACGTGGCATGCAAAGCTGGGGAGGTGCTTGTACAAGGGACATGCACGTGATATTAAATGGTATGTTCGTTTGAGAAATAGTTACATAGCACCTATGATGTTTAAGGCTCTCTTTACCATCCATAGTCTGAACTGGAACTGAGTAGAGACCATCAGCCCCACTGACGCCTGTTTTCCTACCTTAATCTATTAAACAGGCTGGGTTGTTTCTCCTTGTCTTTTTCTATTATAGGTGTTGGGTTAGCCGAATATTCAGTTTCCCTAGAATTTCCTACAAATAAATACTGCATGAATAAGCAGAGGGAAGGCCATTGATGCCGCACTGCAGTCTCTTTCCAGCATGTCTGGAAGCGCTGAGGCTGTCTGGGGCAAGGGGCAAAAGGAGGACCTGGGTCCTCAAGTGTCTCCATGACGTCACCACAGCATCTGTGTATCGCCCACGATGGGATTTCTCGGACCATGAAATAAGCAGACCACTGGTAGCTGCATGTGTTAATGAGGAAAAAATAATTAAATGGCAATAAGCATATTGCAAGGTCATATTTCAACTTGTGACGATCACTCTCTAAGATAGGTCACAATGAGCGCTGTCTTCTTTATACCCAGTGTGGTTCCCCTTCCGTTCTGTACCTGGGCCAGTTTGTGGGCAGATAGCACACAGCAGCAATGAGGGCGTGTGACTTCTGACTTCTAATTCATCTGCTTACGGAAGTCTACGGTCCTCTCTCTCCTGGACACCCCTCTCCCCGTTATTCACTCTTGGGAAACCGGCCGCCATGTTTCGTGAGCACCCCATAATGCCTGCCACCATGGAGAGGCGCTGTAATGAGAAGCTGGAACCGCTTGCCAAGGCTGCCTGGGAGAACTGACTCTGTGGTCCTTTCAGATGCCTGCAGCGTTGGGAGAGACCCAGCAGACTGTGATCCAGAACCACACAGCCAACCTCTCTCAGATTCTTGACTCTCCCTCCCTGTGACATAATAAATATTGTGATAAGCTGCCAAAGGTAAGGGAACTCACCAGTAGGGAACTAATAAACTGATGGGTTTATTATCTTTCTTTTAATAGTATTCTTTAAGGTATCCAATTTATAAACTTTTGGGTTAGAGTTCTCCCACAGGACATGGAGGGTGATTCAGGAAATGGCCGTATCCTGTGTGTGGGGCAGATGCTTTTGTTCATAGGAAGATGCATTCCTTGATAGGCTGTCGCCAACAACGTCCACGTGCTCAGTGCTGCCAGCACCTGTGTTCACCATTCAGCTCAGAAATGCTGTTTCAGTGTGGAAAGCGAATCACTGAACACGCTGACAAGCAAGGCAACTTCTCCTGGCACCAATCACTGTGGCAGAATAAACCACAGAACTGACAAACTAGGATACGGATGACTTATTTAAAGAGAGAACAATTTTATATAAACCTGAGTGGGCAGAAGACAACATACATATGACAGTCATTCCAACCACAGGAAGGAAGGAGTTCCAGGGCCTCAAGGTAGGTCCTAGGTTGTTCAGGCAGTGGGAGGCAAGGAATTGTGGGTGAAACACAGTGTAGGAGGAAGAGAGTGAGGGCAGGTGATGTTTGTTGCAAGAATTAGAGTTGAGATGAGGCTTTGTGGCAAACAGAGCGTAGCCTTCCCCAACTGCCCCAGACACACATGCTCATTTGTGCTGATTGAAACTCCATTTTAGCCTGTTAGCTTTGGCCAGGAAAGGAGAGTTAATTGTATCTATTCTTGTGGGCTTACCTTGTTAGCTTTATGCTATCGTTAGTTCGGGTCCAGGACTGAAAGGAAATGTATCTGTTAGCTTTGCGGTTGGCATAAGCCCTCCATCCACGCTGCTCTCTCGGTTTGTCTCTGGGCAGTGTTGGGTGTAACTTGTGGAAAGGGAAGCATTTGAAAGTTTGAATTCACCTCCTTGAGCATCCACCTCCTTCCTGAGTTCTCTAACCACAGGCCGATCATGACAGGGAGTAAAAGGCAAGAACACTTAGGAGCTAGCTGCGCTGAGCACATGGTAGGAGCTGGATGAATGAATAAGTAAAATTGTTGAAACAGACCAAGAGTGACGTGCCTGGGTCAGTGTGCTGGTTGTGGGGATATCATTTGACCCTTATGATTTCATGGGCAGATTTTACCTTTATTTTGGGAGTTGCTGTGATTTGAATATGAAATGCCCTTTCAGCTACAGGCATGTTTGAACACTTAGCCTCCTGCTGATAGTGGTGGTTGAGAGGTTGTGGAAACTTCCGGAGGTGGAACTTAGCCACACCTGCCTGAGAAACCCAGTGTGGCTGCCTTTGTATTAAGCTGGGCCAGGATCAGCAGAGAATATATTTGGGAGAGAAAAGTTCTCAATAGTCTCGAAAGATCTATGTTGTTTTCAGTGCAAATTGTAATCAGAAAACGGAGCTGGGTAGTTGTCTGCCTTACTATAAGAGGTCAGGGCAGAAGTAGTAATCCAGGAGTCGTTACAGATGTCGGAGAGATTTGTAGAATTGACTAGTCTATCACAGATGTCCAAAATCCAAGTTAATGTTGTGTTATGTCAAGCTGAGGAGAGCCATTGTAACTGATACGAACTATGCAGATCAGGGTAGATCACAGTACATATGATGTCTAGCTCCGTGGTACTGCAAAAAAAAGCACCCCAGGGTCCTCAGGGATGCTCTAACTTGACAAAATATGTGCAAGTACTTTCATATTTCAAGTATATATATTTCAATGGAAAACATTGCATAGTTCATGCATCTTGCAGATCTCTTTTGTTGTTGCTGCTGCTGTTGGAACTTTTTCAAGTGAACAGACACAGTCCTGTATCTTGGATTTGCTTTGGCTCAGCCCTCTCCCCAGCATCAGACAGACACGTGTCCTTCCGTGCCTCCTTAGATTCAGTAGTCCTCGTTTCCAAGATGGTGCGTGGTTTTTATTATTTTAAATTAAAATTTTCATTGTTGAAATTATGAGTATATGGGAGTATGGGTGTAGGCATGCCACAGCTCGTGTGTGGAGATGAGAGGACAACTTTAAGGAGCTTAATGGAAAGAGTTTCCTCTTTCCATAGTATGTTCCAGGGTTTCCATAGTATGTTCCAAAAGCAGGTCACCAGGACTGCAGAGCGAGTGTGCTTTCAGCTGAGCCAGCTGAGCAGCCCCATTACAGTTGGTTTTGGATTGTTTGTGTGTTCAAGGAAGGTGTATAGAACTTCTAGATCCAGCCAGGTATAAGGGAAAGAAGCACATGGAAGTGTGTGCTCTTGACTTACAGTACTGCCTGGTTCAGATCTGTTAGCACCAGAGAACTGTGGCTGCTCACTGCAGGTGGGATTTGAATCCTCGGGTGTCCTTTGCATATCTGATATGTGTGTGTGTGTGTGTGTGTGTGTGTTGTACATATATAAATGTACTTGGCATAGCTGTACACACCTCCTGCAGTTGTCCTATTTTTCATGCTCTTGTAAAGAATCCTTACTTAAAATATTTAGCTTGTAGAATGGAAATAAATTGTTTACTGGAAGGCAATGTAGGTATCTAGACCACCTACTGAGAGCAAAGGAGTTCACTGACTGCAGGTAAAGCACTTCTGGGATGTGGAGTTAGAGAATCACAGCCAAGATACCCTTTACAGGTGTGTAGACTAGAAAAGCCCCCACTGTGTGCAACTTCATGATAAGCATGATTTCAAAGTATCGATGCGTGTACATTACATTCAGAGATATTTGCAACAACCTGTGAAAAGATGCGTATGTCTGTTCATTATTGGTGACACAGTCATCTTGCTCTGTTCATTGTAATGTGATCTGAAGTTGACATGATGGAGTCAAAGAAAGGCTGAAGGTCAGAAGTTCCTGAAGATAGAACCGATAGGCGGCTCAGTGGGAAGAACACTGAGCTAAACTGCACGAGGCCCTGCAGAAACCAGCACTCCATAAACCAGCAATGGTGACCCATGCCTGTAATCCAAGCACTGTGCACGTAAGAGGACAGAAGCTCAAGGTTATCCTTGGCTGCATGGAGCATTCAAGGCCAGCTTGGGATAAATGAGACCCTGTCTCAACAGTTAGTGAAAATAAATACCTCATTTCCCTGATCTGCTTACATTTACATGCATATTCACGGACCCCTTGGCTTCAGTGTAAACTAAAATATTATTCTTGGCCACTTTAACATTTAAAATTCTGCCCTTTAAGGGGCCTGTACTTTTATCCCCCCCACCCCCCCAATTTAGAGCAAAATAAGAAGACTAGGTCCTGAAATAAAATACAAGTAAGTTTGAAAGGTTTTACTGCAGATGGAGCTATGTGAACAAGCCTGCTCGCAGACCCTTAATGTATCCAGATTCTAACATCTGTGAGGCGGTACTACCTAACCTTCCCCTGCAGTCTTGACCAGAGAGAACCACTGATAGTGTTCCTCCAGTACACGGATCCTTAGTCTCCTCTCTGCAGACACAGTGCATTTGTAATGTGTAATCTTATTTTTTAGCAGAGCAGATCAGTTCCCGTTGGCACCATAGTTCCTTAGGCCCCACGGTGTCTGTGGCTTTTCAGTAGTGTTAACAGTGTTGAATCCCATCCAGAACAAATAGAGGTGGCATCTTGCTGAAAACTGGTGTCAAGCTGTTGAGAGGAACAGAGGAACAAAACAGGTCAGATGGGTTCATCTAGAATAGTCATGCCCAGAAGTCATGGTTCTGTGAGCACTGAAGAGGCAGAAAGCAAGATGCTTGCTACCCAGAGTAGCACCCTTATTGTGCCCCTGAGGCAGCTGGAACTCACTGAGATCATAACAGAGGAAGTTGGCGGTAAGTGCTTTCCCAGGTGTCACAGGGTCCTGGAGACCTGCTTGCCAGATGCTGTCACTATTGTCCAGGACCATGGTGTGTGTGACCCTTGCTCTCATGTCTTCTGTCTAAACCATGGTGACTGAACAATGGATGTTCTGTGTTTCCCACTCACTCTCTGCTGCTGTGTGTGTCAAGTCACTTCCAGAAGGGAAACTCTCCTCCTCCCTAGTCTCTGAAACCTTCCTACCAGCAGACTGTCCCTGGGAAACAGCTGAGAAGGATACGTGGAGAAGACAGGAATAGGACAAGGCCTCTTTCCCCTGCACTGAATGAGAAAGCTCAGGGGGATGGGAGTGGAGACGAGAGGCAAAAGCCAATGAAATACCAGGTTCCCAAACACTTGCTGTAAAACATGTCCCTTCCCTTAGTGCTGCTCCACACCGTGGTTCTTCATGGATAACTAGCTTTTCAGCTCAGAAGTACAGGAAAGGAGTTGGGATGGACACTGGGTATCTTTTCTTGATATTGTGATAATATAAGCAAACAAAAGCAATCTCTGTAGAAAAGGGTTGTTTCTAGAGCTTACCATTCCAGAGGGATCCAGAACATCACATGGAAGCAGACACTATAGCAATCAGGGAAGCCATGGCGGCAGAAGCGAGGAGGCTGGCTGGCTGGTCACACTGCATCCACATTCAAGAAGGAGAGAGACCAAGCAGAAGTGGGGTCTTGCTGTAAGCCCCAAGGCCCACCTGCAGTGAGCCACTTCTTGCAGTACAGTCCCGCCTCCTGAAGGTTCCATACTTTTCCAAAATGGTACCACCAGCTATGAACATGTGTTCAAGCACACAAACCTATGGGGCATTCCACATTTAAGCTACAGCATTGAAGAAGGCAACCAACTTCATCTCCATAATACCTCCCATTATGACTCTGGCTTAACAGTGGTATCTATCCTAAGTTGACCATGTTAAGGCTGGACTGGGCTCATTCACTCCTCTGCCCCAAGCTCAGGACACAAGGCCTGCCACTGACTATAATCACAATGGACTATTTTTAATATAGTCTAGTTTCTAACATATTTCATAGTGTACAATATATTTCCATAGTTCATATTAGCTGGTGAACATTATTAGCAGAAGTTTCACTTGTAAAAATATGGTGGAGAGAGGAACAAAAATAGATTTATGAATTGTGTTTGATTTTTTTCTTGTATTGGGCATAGCTAAGATAAACATGGTACCATATGTCTACCATGCGTAGTGACTTAACTCATATATTTAGCCGGTATAAAAACATTAATAATGCTATTCCAAGCCACAGAGACACCAGCATGAAATTAAGCTCCTTCCAGTCATCACCTTTTAATGTTAAGAAATTGGAATTAATTTCAAAGAGAACATGTCTGGCCGAGGTATTTTAATGGTGGGGAAATTACAGAATAGTCTATGGAAGGATCAGTTTTATATCAAACTAATGCCCCAAAGCAGAACCAGGTTGGACTTTCCACCACCTCTCAAATGGAAAATATTTCTCCCAAATGTTTTAATTTAAAAATGTCTTGGGATATGTGTAGATAGAAAACATTTTCTTTTAATTGTAGAGAGAGAAGGTTGACGTTTTGACCTGAGATTTTCTTTTTATTTTCTTTTTTTAAGATTTATTTTATTTATATGAGTCCACTGTAGCTGTCTTCAGACGCACCAGAAGAGGGCATCAGATCCCATTACAGATGGTTGTGAGCCACCATGTGGTTGCTGGGAATTGAACTCAGGACCTTTGGAAGAGCAGTCAGTACTCTTAACCACTGAGCCATCTCTCCAGCACCTTGAGATTTTCTTAGTGTTTGATTGTGTAGCTATGGTTTGAGTGGTTGAGAACATAGTTAGAAATTTTTGGGGCCTGATCTAAAGTGAATCAGGGAGAAAAGACATACCTTTCAGATCTTCACTATCCAAATGTGCTACTGAGCTCACTCCAAAACTTCCTTAAGTTGAACAGGATAAAGAAGATTGGGTAAAGCCTAAAAACCTAGAAAGGAGACCAGGACAGGGTAATATTAGGTAATGAGGAAGGCTGGGGAGTGGGCAAGAGGGCACACAGTACTTGAAAGAAGAGAGAAGAGGAGTGGTGGGTATGGGGGAGAAGAAGAAACTCCAAACACACTTGGTTCAAAGTATCACAGTGATATAAAACACATGTGCTTGATCTAAAGACATCAAGAGAGGTTGAGGTGGGAGGATAGGTCAGTTAGTACAATGGGCATCACGAGGCACAAACATAGGGGCAGGATGAGAGACTAGCACATGCTGTTGATTCCAGCAAAGCGCTTTTAGTTGCTGTCTCTACCATTAACTGTGGACTGTAGCTGTCTTAGGACGTGTCTTTTTAGTTCTTTTAGTGACACTGATGACTGGAAAGCACCTAACACTTCTGAGTCTATGACAACTACACAGTAAGGGGACAGGGTAGGTATGTGTCACACCTGAGACCTGAACCCTATCAGTTCTGAACTGTGTACTCTGAGTAGAGGCTGGGTTTTATTTATTCTTCATGACCAGCAACCTGGTCCGTGAACAGTGCCACCTCAGAATGAGGTCACATTTCTTCCTTAGAAATTTATTTATATAATAAGGAAAACTTCATGTACACAGTTGTCGAATGAAGTAGGTAGAAATGGAGGCCCTTGTGAAATATGGAGTGCCACCACCCAGTCCCTTCTCAGTCATTCAGAGGTGATGTGAAAAGTCTCATCTGAGATTCCAGACAAAAAAGCCAGGAACTCAGTTGAGACTTGGGAAAAGCTTTTCAAAAGCCTAGTCATATATATGAAGTCTTAGAGACCAAGAGTCTAATTCACTGAAGAACCGTTTCCCTGAGTTTACTGGACACACTTCATTGTTCAGTTTCTGTGTGCTGGTTTCACTTGCACTCTGTCATAATAGTGCTTGAAGGGCCGGTGGCTTTGTCTCTGATCCAGCTCCTTGCTGCCTGTTCTGAGTGTAGCAGAGCAGACCTCAGAGGAGGGAGCAGTCAGCACCCAGCACACCTCCTGCAGGAAACAAGAGACTAGAGAGAGGGGAAGACATGGGATTGAGCATCTGGGGAGCAGAGGAAGGGAGACATGGGGGGGGGGCTTTAGCGTCAGGAAAGAATTTATATGTGAGACGTCATTAAATTTGAGAATATGTTCTTTGTGGATATAGGTGCCATGAATGTATCTGTTTCCACCAGCCATGGCTTCTTCTCTCTGGAATCAGAAATCTATGCTGGCCTTCCTCTTCACCCTGTCCCCATGAGATCTCCCCTCTATCAGCTCTGTCCTTTCACCTACAGCAGCCCAAAGCTGGGCAGAAACAAGATGCCTTAAGATGCTGTTATGAAAACTGGTCAACTAAGCATTTACACAAATCTTTAAAAGCTATTGAAACTATCGACCCAATGAAAATTGTTGTAAACTTTATAAGTAGTTCAAATAAACCAAAAAAAATGGCAGTTTGGTTTTGTAGAAAATTTGCTTTCTTTAGTTGATTTATGGCTAATTGACCTTGAAGGGTTAATACACATTTACTTAGCAGGGATGGGAAGGACTCGTTCTGGGTGTGGAAGACTCAAATCGGAGAAGTTAAACAAGAAGTAAAAAATTTATTTCTTTATCAAAGGTACCAGAGCACAAACGCAGAAGAATATGTAAACAAAATAGCAGGATATTGTAAGCAGTGACTTCATGAACTTTTCTGTCTGTGACAGGAAAATCCATTAATAAAAAGCAATTAATTAATCAATCAGTTTAGAGTGCTTATTTCTATAGATACTAATAGGTGAGATTCATTATTCCCTCTAGTAAAAATCATGGTAATGAGGAACAACCTATATGATATAATTATAAAGATTTTTTGCCAAAAAAAAAAACAACTACAAAAACAAGACTGTGCCTATTACTAAAAACTACAGACATTTTCACTAAAATGACAACCAAGGCACAAACGTAAGTATTTAGAGCATTTCATTGTGAGCTTCCAGGCCTCTGACGGGATTGGCACTCTGTACCGCGATGGCATGAACATTTGATGCAGTTGTTCCTGCCAGAAGTGACATATGGGTCTGCTAAGACCTTGTCTTCGGTGGGGACTCCTACTGCTCCCGCTGTGATAGTTACAGAAGCATATGTTGACATGATATTCACAAACTTCTAACTCTTGAGGGACCACGATGAACACTCATGAGTCTAGGCTGAAGATGGCTATAAGGGAGAAAGACGCCAACCTATCTAATAGATGGGTAGGAGATCTCCAAGGAGTTCTGTTCTGCCTCAATCTATGGATCGAACTGAAGTCCATGCTCACCTAGGATGAAGTGTAATTTATATTCATTAGGCATGTTAGGAGGCTCACAATAGTCAGTCATAAAAACAGGACAATCATAAAAACTATGTTATGATATAGTTATTTCATACCTATAAATGGCCCATGAAGTTTTCCATCCAACATTTCCAGGCCAAGTGCAGGAGATTAAAGCTGCAGAGCGTGCAAGCACACTTAGCACTCAGTACTCTGCACACTGACTGGCTTGTGGCAGCACAACTGTCTTTCCTCTGGGTTAGGGGTTACTAGGATGGGGTAATCAGCAATGCAAATTAAACATGAAGAATGGAAATCAGAAACTTCCTTGTTATTGGTCAGGAGTTGATCAATAAGATGATCTCCCACGTCAGGCTAGTAGAGCAGAGATGGCATAGACCATAGGCTTGGAAACAGCAGAAATGGAGTTTTCTGCCTTTTCAAATTAGAAGTTCAGGATCTGGGGACCTCATGGTGAGGGGTTGCTTGGGGACCTCATGGTGAGGGGTTGCTTGGGGCCCCCTGCGGGGGTTCAGATGGCTGACATCTCACTGTATTTGGTACAGACAGCAAGTGCTTTTGTTTCTCATAAGGACACTGTGACATTCATGAAGTCTCTACCTCGCTGACCTCTAAGCCCTAATTACCTTCCAAAGACGCCACCACCCAATGCTATCCTGGAGGTGAGAATATAGTTTCAGTATAAATTTGGAGCAGGCACAATGTTCAGTCTGAAGCAGATTAAGAAGCCAGAAAACAGGGCTGGAAGGTTGGCTCAGTGGTTGTGAGCACATGCATGCCCACCTGAGCATTTCACCAGAATAGCTCGGACCTGTATCTCCAGAATCGCTGATACCCTTTTCTGTCATCTGCATACATATAGTCACATATACATATGCATAAATTAAAATACACATTCACATAAGTTAAAACACATACACATACATACATACATACATACATACATACATACATACATATTTAAAAACAACTCAAAACTTCGGCCAGGTGGTAATAGCTCACACCTTTTAACTCAGAGGCCAGCTTGGTCTACAGAGTGACTTTCATGACAGCCAGGGCTACACAGAGAAATCCTGTCAAAAAACAACCAACCAACCAGCCAAACAAACAAACAAAACAACAAAACATTTAAAAGTCTTAAAACTAAGAAAAGCTAGAAAATAATTGGGACCAATAACACAGTTAAGCAGCCAGATGTAAAACTAGTGAATGGTTTTTGTACAAGTAGCAAGAAGTTAGGATCTGATGTATGCCACTGCGGTGGCACACACCTTTAATTCCAGCACTCAGGAGGCAGAGGCAGTGAGATCTCTGAGTTTAAGGCCAGTCAGGGCTACATAATGAGTCCCCAGGCTGGCTAAGCCTGCATAGTGAGACTCTGTCCAAAAACCAAAGCAAACAAAAAGCAGAGAAGGGCAGGAATATTAAAACTTGGCTAAGGAATAAAATAAATGGAAGCACATGCCACGTGTCTAGATAAAGTCTAGGTAATAACACACCCCTAAAGTATTCGGTACCACACAGTAGAAAGCCACAACTACAGAGCTGACAGGGGCTCGTTTGTGCTAAATATGGAAAGTAAACAGTAAATGGTATAAAGTAGGGGCATGCTAAAGGAGGTAATTATTTAACTGCAACGCTACAGCAAAGTAGCAATAAAGCATTCTCTCAAACACAGGTTGGCTGGTCAACAAAACAACTATTGCGGAAACTATAGAGTCTCCAGTGGACTGGCTGAATACTTACTGATCCCATAAAGAACGTGGCCACTCTTCTCATGTTCCTTCTCACCGTGGTGATTTAAATGGTACTAAAACTACACCAACAAAATATGGGAAATATTTGAAGACATTGAATATAAGGCAACAAAGGACAGTGACCACTGAGAGAAACAAAATAAGCAAACGGAGCCTGTCACTGCCCCTGTAGGAAGGGCTGTGAGGGGAAGTTCAGGTGAGCATGGACAGACCAACTAGGGCCGAGTTCAGGGAGACAAGGATGGACTGAGGTAAACAGAACACCCTGCCTCTACATTCAGAAATGAATTCCCCTTTAATAGCAAACTAGGGTATGCACATTTTTACCACTTCAAAAATGCTGTGTTAATATTCTAGTTTCCAAATAAGGCAAAAGTGTAAAGGGTGTACAGACCAAAGCCATGCTCTTAGATAGCATGATCACCTACCTAGCAATTCAAAATCTACATCATTGCATTCTTAAAAATCCTTGGTAGAATTAGTAAATTCAGCAGGGCCACAGAGTACAGGGTACACAGACAAAGATAATTTTTGGATATAATAGAAAAAAAAAACCATAGCCAGACTGTGTTTACTGGTCTACAGTGGTGATGGGACCTGGAGAGTAGAGCCTCAAAACAAGGTGGACTAAAGTCTCATGCATAGCCAACTGTATTCAGAGCATCAGGCAATTTATACTCTGAGGGTTAAGAAGAGTCACGTGAGTAAAGTATACAACGGCAAGGACAGGCTGCACATGGTGATCCAGCCTTTTGTAGCAAAGCCACATTTTCTCATAGAGGCATGTAAACAAGTAATAGTAGCCGGATGTAATGTAAGCTGAAGTGAATTCACTCCTATCCGCTATACCTGGGAAGGGCACGAAGCATAATTCAAGAACAATTTCATGTTTGTGAAGAAGCTTGGGTCACAGGACTCTCTGTTTCCTGGAGTCTTTCTCTCAAGCGCTCAGAATTCTCCTCATATGACTCTACTCTTGGACCGTATTCTGACAGGAACATATTTTAAATTATCATTTACAACAGTGGTGTGAGCTTTCCCGGAATGGATCTAGCGAGGCTACGGAAGTCCTGCTGAAAGCTGTGCAAGATGGCTGAGAAAAATTAAAGAACAGCTAATGGCGTAAACACACCTAGATGAGGGACCCAGGGACCTGCCTCTGCCCCTCTGCATCGACCTATAGCTTTAACGTAATCCCAAATAGAACACAAGAGTCCATTTTCATACAAGTTTCTTCCTGTAGACATACATATTAGAAATAGTGTGATGTCAGGTGATTATGAATGTTATAGAGGAAGAGAGATTTCAAAGTATCTCATATAGTTAAAAAATAAAAGCTATTAAAGACATAGCTCATGTTGTATCCTGTAAAGGGTTACTTGGTGAGAAGGATCATTGGCAGAATCTTAGTTTGGAAACATGGCAGGTAAGATAATAACAGACTAGGGAAAGACTTCTCATAAGTTTTAAAATCAAAGAGATAACTTTTGGTTAAGTGGAAATCTGTGTATGGTATAATTTGACCTATTATTGAGTACCCCTGAGGCAAGTTTTGAAAACCACTGGCAAAATCAGATTCAAACTGAGCACAGTGTTGGAAAGAAAATGAAATACTATTCTAGCATTATAAACAAGTAGACAGATTCAGCCCGGTCTCTCTCCCTTCATGAGAGCATGTGCTTTGGATGTGCTTTTCTGAGTTTAAACCAACAGGAGGAAAGTAACAAACCTTAATGTCTTATGGCTTGAAGATTTCGTTTCCATTCAGTTCACATATAGCCTAGAACATTCATAATGGGAAACCGATCTGTTTTGATTGCTTGCCAATCTATTACTTTAAATTCATGCTTTATGTCACACTTTTCAGTGACACTTCTGGAATTAGGCATGACTCTTCTGTTCCTGGAAATGAGGCTGTTTTATTTCATTTTATTTAATGATATTATTTTTATTTTATTCTGCTAAACCTGTAATGAAAATATTGGAAAGCTCACATTTCTAAGAGTTCATCAAGAAGGGGTGAATTCAGTAATGCTACCAAGGGTAAGCAAAAGCAGTGAGCCCTCCAGAAGACTGGAACAAGTGTCTTAAAGACAGCAGACATCACTACCCAGAAGGAAGAGAGCTAAGAACATCAGTGCACTGCAGTCAGAGCCACCTGGTGTTATCTAGATCTGACCTCGTATAGCTGGAGCCATCCCAGTGTGTCCATGACCCTGGCTTTGTACCAGGGAGACCGGAGTGACTCCAGCTCTGTGGATAGCTTTACATCCTTCTTACCGTTCAGCAAATAGCATCAGACCTTGGGTGTTGGGTGATTTCAGGGGGAGACATCTCTGTGGGGTCCTGTCATGGTAGTATTTCCCCATAAGACATCTGAGGCAAGCTGGGTGCTCTTCTGTCTACACTGGTCCTGACAATGTTGGATCCAGCCGTGTTCTCTCCTCTTCCAAATGTTCATCTCCTAGCAGGTTGCAATAAACTGATTTCTTAAACTGAGAACCCCACCAAAATTGCTATCATTTAGGGTTAGGCCAAGCCAATGTATTGTTTTGTTGTTTTTAAAGGCGACTCCAAGCACAGGGGTTTACAAGCTTTAGAAACTTATTTATACCGCATTTAACTGTTCAAAGGTAAGTATTGGGGTAATTCTTCACAAAGTCATCCAAGGACTGAGGTTGGTGGGGAACCTTGGCCCTGTCCTACACATGACTTTTCTCTCTGTGTCTAAGGAGTTGCTACAATTGTCTTCAACTGCACTGTAGCTATATTTCCAGGCCACTGAAAACGTGTGGCATAGAAGCAACTTCTTCATGAGGGACAAGAAATAGAACTTGTGCCATCTGTTTTTGAGCCACCATCTATTGCCTGTAGCCCAGAGGGTCTCAACCTTTCTAATCCTGTGACCCTTAAATATACTCTCATGTTGTGTTAGCCCCAACCATAAAATAACTTGTGTTGCTACTTCATAGCTGTAATCTTGCTACCGTTATGAATTGTAAATATCTGTGCTTTCAGATGTTAGCTGATGCCTGTTGGGATTGTGACCCATAGGTTGAGAACCACAGCTGTAGCCTGTCATCAGACAGTCAATTTCTCAAAATAAGTATAGTGAGGGGTAGGTGGCATCTGTGTGAAGATCAGAGAGTGTGGTTTTCAGTTTCTCCTTCTAAGTAGCAATGTAGCAGGGAGAGGGCCAGAACTATTTTGACTCTCTTGGTAGAAAAGAAATACCTAGATTTTAAAATATACCAGGGTCTCCATTCACTGTGGTGAATACTACTTTGTGTAGACACATGGGATTGTACTTAAGGGAGTATAGGATAGCCAGCCTGTCTGCTGTTCTTCCAAGGTGGATGAACACAGAACACATCATTAGGAGTGGACTATTTAATTGATAACTTCTCCAAGGAAGTATAGAGTGGATGGGTAATTATGTATACAGCAAGAACTTTGACCAAGGCTACAGAGACCAGGAATGCCTTTTCTTCTTAAAGCAACATTTAAGTATCAAAAGAATCACAGACAGATGTACTAACAAACGAAGTTATCCCTGCTCGTTGACAGGTTGTTTATTATAAACCTTATTTTTCTCATTGTGTTATGTTATACTGTTAATTATGTTTTAGTTACATTAGGACTTTTGTCCTTTAAAATACTATTCACTTTTGGAACAGTCTTTCATTTGCTTGTTTTAAATATTGATAAGTATAAAAATGTATAGAACCCAATTCTTTCTTACATTTCAATCATCCATAGCTCTCCAATGGGAAACTATTGTTGTTGGTTTTATATTTATCCTGAATAAGGTTTTGTATTTAATCAAGGTGTCATGTCCCACGCAACCTCCCGCAGCAGGAACTACGCGGCACACACAGGATCCTTCTGCAGCATAAGCTTTAATGCATCTTGAGAGCAAGATCACAAGCTTCTTCACACGGTTGGAGGAGGACTCCCAAAACGAAAAACCCTTCCCTTAAATAGAGCTTAACGCTCACCTCGGACGTGGTAACTCCTGATAGGCTCCAGACTCCTCAGGCCATATGACGAATGACCTGAGCAGACGCACAGCAGGGAGGGGCGGCACACAGGCACATGCGCACATAGTTGTACCGGACGTCGGCGCCATCTTGTGATGGTGGAGCCGCTCCCCACAGTGTCATGGTACATGCTTATAATACCAGTACTTGGGAAGCTCAGACAGGAGGATTGCTTCAAGTGTTTATATAAAAATTAATAAGGTATATGTGATGGTTTGTGTTGACTCTTAAAATTACAGATAATAGCAAGGCGTAAGCATTATTGTCCTTCACATTCTTTGTTCAGTGCTGCATGCAAGCTCCTATGGTCTCAGGTCTATTCCTGACTGTATACTCTGTTGTGCTTTCTCTTTGGCTGTCTCTATGGCAGTGCCTTATTGACCATGGAAGCTTTACTTGACAGAAAAATTTCCTTCAGTGTTCTTTTTTTTCTGGGATTTCTTGAATTATTTTTATTTCTATTCCAAATGAAATTGAAAATCCCTTGGTCTAGTTCTAGAAGAAAAAATTTAAAGTTCATTATTAATTAAATCATACTAACTTTCATAAATGAAAACATAGAACCAACATCTATATGATGTTGAGCCTTCTCATCAAAAATATACTTCCATATGCCCACTAATCCTTCCTTTATCTTTTAGAATGTTTTGATTTTCTTTTTGTAATATAATTTATTATAATTATTATACTGGACATGGTCAATAGAGCCTAAGCTCTTTATTTAGAATAGGATCTGATCTCCCATTATATTTTCAACAATAGGGAGTGCCATATATAAGTTCTGTATCTTGCTAGCTTGCTGTAGTTTTTGTTTGTAGTGCTGTAGTCTGATCTCCGTCTAGATGATTCAACATGTTCTGGATATATTGATAGCTTTACCACTCTGTTAACTTTTATATTTATAGTTTCTTTGTCTTGTATATTGCACTGTCTAGTGGTTTCTGGTACAATGTTAAACATAATGATAATAAGGACTTTCATGACTTGTCTCTGAAGAGGGATGCTATCATGTTTATTCCTGAAATATCATACTGCTCTGGGAACTAAAATAAATGTATCATAAAAAGAACTGGTCTTCTAAGATCTTGCAGAAACCAACATCCTATTTAAATGTTTATGAAATATTTGGAGAATTTTTCGATCCTTCTTTGATACATTGCTTTCCCCTGTTGTCTGGGCTAAGGGAAATGGGCAAAGGTGACAGGAGCTCTTCGGTGAATTTCTTTCTTCTATGTAAATTGTGTGTGTGTGTGTGTGTGTGTGTGTGTGTGTGTGTATAACAAGTACTATATTTTGTCTCTTCTGGAAATTGAACCTAGGCCTAGAACATGCTGGGGTCCGTTTTAATGGTCCCGAGAAAGAAAATATTACGTTTTTGTAAGAATCTTTCTCCAACTTTTTTTTTTTTTAAATCATTTCTAGTTTTATTAGCAGCTCTTCATTTTTTTCCCTTGATGAGGTTGGCTGGCATGTCACCCGCTAACTGACACTGTTCAGAGGATCCCTTCTGTTTATGCCTTCACTCACTCAGTTCTTTTATCGTTATTGTTTCCTCTCCTTGGGTCTTGTTTATTTTGTTTTGTTTATTGTCTAACTTCTTAAGTAGAATGTTGAGTTCATTTATCTTGGCTGTTTGAGGATTACAGTCAAATATTGAAGGCAATGGTTTGCTCTCGGGATTTTTTAGCTGTCAGTAGTTTTTTTGAATGTCAGTTTTTAGGTGTTTAGTGGTTTTAGTTTTTACTCTTAGATGTGAAGATTATGTAAGGGAGACAGTTTTCACCAAGAGTTACTGGCTTTTGTTTTCTGTTTTTTTGTTCTGGTTTCTAGTATTTCATAATAAGCAGAGAATGTTATCCAAATAACTTCTGTTTTTGCAATGTATCAAAGAAGGATCGAAAAATTCTCCAAATATTTCATAAACATTTAAATAGGATGTTGGTTTCTGCTTGAAGGCATGTCCTAAGAGAGGTGAATAAAGTTTTCTACTAGTAAATATCAATTCCTTTTAGTGTCTCTTTTACTAAGAGGCTTTAAATAATTCTAGTTGTATTTATTGTGCCTAATCCTTGGTGTTGTCAAGTTCCATTCTGTGTTTAATTTCAGTTCTACTTTCTATGCTAGGAGATCGTAATCTTTGTTGTATATCTCCTCTCTCCCCTCTCTTCTTTTCTCCTCCCTTCCTTCTTTTCCTCTTTTCCCCTTATCCCTCCATCTTATAAATATGCTAATATTCCATTTTTCAACTGGCCACAGAAACATGTTACTTTAGGATCTAAATCTTGAAGATAATATATAGTAGGTTTAATAATACGATGTGAGATCTTTTCGTGTTTTACCTAAGCCTGCCTACACTTATCGTCTTGACTGACAATTGTGTTTGATTTTTATTTCATTCTCTAATGCTGTATTTTATGAATTTATAGATTATTTTTAAGCCTGATTTATGTTTAAACCCTGACATCTCTTTTTTTTTCTTCTTTTCAGTATAAGATTCTTCAGATATTAAGAAGGATTACTGAATTTATTCTTAGTTCTTAAAAGTATAGTTTTAACATTCTCAGTTCTTCATGAATCTGTATTAGTAAAGATTCTCCAGATGAGTAAAACGAATGCAATAGGTAGGAGATTAACAGAGGTAGACAGATCATGAGGTTCGTAAGATTATGGGTTTTACAAAATTCCAAGGACTTTGGTGAGAAAGAATAGATCTGGTCACCTAGTTCTAGTCTAAGTCAGAAACCCCAGAGCCAGGAGACATTGGTGTGAGAATAAAGACTCATAACCAGGACAGATGGTTTACAGTCCCATTCAGAATGAATCCAGTCTGAAAGCAGACAACCAATATCTTAGCTCTACATTAGTTAGACAGGCCGAAGAAAGAGGGGGAAGAAAGGAAAGGAGTGGGAAGAGGGAGAAAGAGAGAGAGAGAGAAGGAGAAAGAGAGAGGGAGAAAGAGAGAGAGAAGGAGATAGCAAGCTTATTAATCTTCTTTTATCTGTTCCATTCAAACCTCAGAGTTGATGAGGAGGTTAAATCCTTCAATGGACTTTTCTCCTTGGTAGCTCCTAACTCAAATACTGTTAAATTTAAATTAATATTTAAATACTGTGGTATAAGAGCAAACATTTTTAGTAAAGACAATAAAACAGAATAAAACAAAAATACTTGATGTTTGTATCTCCTTACTTTGTTACAAATGTGTTTATATTGGACACAAACATCCCTGTTGGAGTGATTTGCATTCTATCCACAGCAAAATCAGGAAGTACTTACAGCAAGGACAGCACTTGCGTCTGCTGCTGGTCACATGGCTGGAGCAGGCCCAGGGGGGCTTTGTTTACATTTTCTAGTCTGTGTTCCTTTCATCTTTGGCAAGGACCTCTGCTGGTTATGGGTCTTTACCAGAAGTGAACCAACTCTTTTAAAGAGAATGACACATTACTAATACTGAATCAGATTGATGTGGACTTAAGTTCATTTTAGTCATAGTAACACTGAGGGATATCCTGGGCTTCCTCTACAGTACTTCCTGTATATTCGATCTTCTTTATCTCTACTATAAAATAACAGTTAAGACTCTTTTTAGTGGTCAAGATCAATAAACCCATGAGCAAGGATAGTATCTCATTTCTTTGCCTGTTGATTAGAGACATGAGGAACCTCAGATTGCCTGGAAGTAGACTTAGCTTTCAGTTCATCTTAGTCATTGATCTTCATCAGGCAGAAGCTTTCTTCCCCAAATCATCACTATAAGGCTCTCAGAATATAAGGTTGTGGAAATATGAAGAAAAATTTTGGCTCACGGATTCCTGGAGGTAAGAAAGTATGTTACTTCTCCTATTTCCTCTTGAAGTCTGGCTCATTAATCATGGCTATAAGAGAAACACCACTATGTACTGGATACCAGTTTAGAACACACATGTAGCCCTTTGGATAACATTGCCCCATCATGCAGAGTATTGCTATGTAGCTGGTGTTGTGATTCATTTTCAAAAAGTCATTCCGCTAAGCCATCCTGCGAAGTGAGTACTTTAAGATGGTAGAGGACATGGCAAGATCAGTGAATTTCCCAAGTGGGAGCCATTGCCACACTTCTTTGGTTATGGAGTGAGTTCTTTAATGAGAAGCAGTGTTTTGTAGACTATCATAAGGCATTCTTTGAGCCACGGATGGTAGCTTTGCCAGAAACACTGCATGTAAGAGAAGAAAATTCACATCCAGGATGGAAGACATTTGACATAATCAACTTGCCACTTAAAAGATGGCTGGGCTCAGTCTGGTTTATGCAATAAAAAGGGGAGATGTGGAGAGCTTTTGGGGCTGCCTGGCAGGAATTTGACATTGACCAAGGACAAGGAAATGGGCTGCTTGGAAAGAATCTGACATAGGCCAAGGCCAAGGAAATGGACTTCAGGTAGGAATCTGACATTGGGCTGGAACAAAGAAGTAATTTCAGGCAGAAATCTAAATCCTAGGCTAGAACAAAGAAGTAGGCTTCAGGCATGAAAATGACTTTGAGCTAGGACAGGGAAGTAGGCTCAGATATTTTGGTCATCCTGATAAGCCCTTAGAAATAGTGATCACAGGAGTGATCACAGGACTCTGTTTATTGTTGTGCATGTTCTTTGACTATCTGGGTTTATTGTCTTGCTTGTTTCTTGACTATTTGCATCTATTGTGTTGCTAGTTCCTCAACCTAGAACTGACCTTAATACTTGCATATAATTTAAACAGTATAAAGGTAAAAAAGGAGGAGGAGGGATGGGATAGGGGATTAATGGGGGGAATGTAAAAGGGGATGGCATCTGGAATGTAAATAAATAAAATATTGAATAAAAAAATTTTTGATGGAAAAAAAAGATGACTGACTGCTCCAAGTGGTATGCATTTGGGGACCCAGCATTGGTCTGTGCTGCCAATCAGGATAAGTACTCAGTACAGCGTTTGAGAGGGGAAGTCAGTTGCTAAGCCTATGCATAACCACCATCTTTGCTACCAACGTGTTCTGGATTTCATTGGTCAAAGACAGAGGTGGAAGTGAAAGGAAAGTGACAAGCCACCATGTATTGGGACACTCTCTCATGTCCCTCTCTGGTGATGTCATCCTCAGTGGGCATCCATATAGAAAATAAATATTTTCATTCTAAACATGTTTTCGGGTGGATATTTTGGCTCAGTCAGAGATTGAACAATCAGCAAACCCTTTCCTCAGATTTCTTCATTGGCAGGTTGTTACTATGTTCCTTCCAAGACCTGATCACCTGATTAAACCGTGGCCTCGGCCCATAGTTTAGACTACAATCAGACATCTGGCCATTTTCTTTGTAAGTAAAGGACCTAAGTGGATGTGTTGCCCAAACAGCTGCCTGGGGGGAGTTCTCTTCAGGATTGTTTTTCTGGGATGTCCCTGAAGGGGCTTGAAGTGCTACAGCTGTCTGCTCTTGGGTGGTTCAAACAAATCAGAGAGAACACCTGTGAGGGAGGACCGAGTCTTCCAGTCCTCTGTGACTAATAGAGAGCTTCTTGTGAGAGGTGAGAAGATGAAGCTCTGTGGAAGGCAGCCGCTGTCAGCTTCATTTTACTTATGCGTGTGATTCTTCTCTTAGTAAGAGTTTTCCATTGTGTTCTCATGGTTATTTTTACAGTCATAGCCATACCTAATATTCTTGGTTACTTACATATTTGAACACACTGGGTCCTATGTATGGAAAAGCATGAAACTAGGATTTTTCTTCTACTTTGTCATCCAGCCTTAGAGTTTACTTTGGTTTTGTGAAGTATTAATTTGATGTTATTGAAGATGTCATTTTAAATAGCATCGTTTTATTCCAGCTCCATGACAGTTACTATATTTTCCCTCCAGGTTCTTTCTCATTCTCCTAATTTTTAAATGGCATAGCTTTTGCCTTCTTTGGGTATAAAAACATGCACAACATAAACAGTTTTGTGTCTCTCTGATGTCTAAATTGTTTTCATACAAGCTGCATTTGCATCATGTGCTAAGTCTCTTATTGATGAACTTATGAGATCATGTTTTAGCTATTCAGTTACATACCTGCTTTCAGAAAAACTGAACCAAAACATCAGGAAAGTATAAACTCAAAAAAAAAAAATCAAAAAGAAAGACATACTAAAGCGTTTTTCTGGCAGTAATCCTTTTCATTTGGCCTTTCCTTTTCTCTTTCCAACTTAAAAAAAAAAGTAAATCAAGAAATCAAAAAGCAACTATCTTTAAATCCACGTTGAATCCACATATGGTCTGAAAATATTTGAGAGCTGGCCATGTGTAAGAAAATGCAGATGCTTAGTTCTTTTTGTTGACAGTGTCACCATTATTAATTCTGTTTGATGATAACACATCACACAGCACTATGGAATTGATATCTTCTCCTTTGTCAGAGCTCGAGGTTCAAGAGATAGCCCATGACCCACTCGTCCCCAGTAACTGTCAGGAGAATGTCCTTGCTCCTTGTTCAATCTGGTCCTATGTCTCACCTCCAGGTCTGTGGACTAACAGTCTGTAAACACTGAGTGTGTTCATGAAACTGATCTTACTTAGTGCTGATGTCCAGGTGATTGGAACACTTTAGAAGGAAGTCATGAGTTTATCTGTCCCCCTCTCGGATAGGTAGCTTCCACTTCCTTGATTCTCAAAAATGTGAATAATGCCTTTTTTTCCTTAGTTTCACAGATTCTATTTTATTTGGACATAAGGGCTCAAGAACCGTTCAAGAAAACATAGTTTGTACGTGGTAATTAAGAAAAGTGGCATTACTTCATGTTCTACGGTGGCAGATAGAAGGAGAGAGCAAATAAACTACTTTTTTGTCGTTGTATTGGCATTACACACAGTGGAAGAGAACACAAGGAAATATTCTAAAACATTGATTAGTGGTTATTCAGCTCCATCCTGTGAGGTACAACTGTCCAAGTCTCCATCAATTATGTACTGCTGGCAAGCATGGTTTGACTTTTGACCTATACACCTGGCTTGGAAGAATATCTATGTCAGACGTGTTCTTGGACTTGCTTTCTTGAGTGACATTTTATCAACACATTGACACCAGCTGTGGCTGCAGAAAAACATTCAAAGCAGCATATTTAAGTGCTTTAAGACATACTGAATAGGGATTTTATTGAGTCTAATAAAATTATTACCAAATGGGACATTTGAGAGCAAGGCAAACTTTTGAACACATTTTTAAAGTGCAATGATGTTGGAAAAGTTATATATACATTTTAAATCTTGTGACTTTCTATGCTTGGTTTTAACCAATACATCTTTGAAACTTTGGCTCTGATTTTTAAAACTGGCTAGAAGTATTAGTCAGATGAGCCTGATAATTGGATGAAATTTTGTTTTGGAGACAAGGTCTTGCTGTGTACCCCAAGCTATCTTCAAACTTAAAATGAAGCTCAGGCTAGCCTCTAATTTGTGATCCTCCTGCCTCAACCTCCCAAGTGCTGGGTTCACAGGGTTGTGCCTTCTCGCCCAGCTGAAAGCTCTCTAGCCATTTTGCTCTACAGTAATTGGGCCTTGAGGTTCAGAGAAAATGCCCTCTAGTGGACAGTCCTCTGTTCTGTTAAAGGTGATTTGAACTCATATCTTAGAAAGTCTAGCCTTTCCTTTCACTTTAGAGTCTCTATGAAGGGAGTGAGTGTAAACCACGAAGTCTTCTCATTCTTAAGGCTTCGGAGGCTTTTCCCAGTCCCCAGAAATTCCCTCAGTCCACACATGGCTCTGACAAAGACAACTCAGACTAAGTAATCAGTCAGTGGTTTTCTAGACTGAGGCATCTAGATAAGGATGTCTTGATAGCACCGCATTTGCTTTGATGAGTCAGTATAAACAAAGCACTAGGCCTGCACCGCATGATGTAACCTTACAACAATTCGATGACACAGGCATGGCTCCTCTCACTGAGCAGGTAACGGCGGCACAGAGAGCTCCTGCGGCTTGTTGATGTCCATCCACAAAGCTTCTATGTTCTTAATCATAGCTCCCTCAAATTCTTTTGTCCAAGCATGCTATCTATTTTATTAACGTTGGCTTTGTAATACTGTCATATGGCTGAAGTTCATCATTTTTCTTTCAAAAATTTAAGCACAATAAATATTTAAGTAAACACATATGGAGAGTATTGACATTTGGAGAACAAATGTGAACCACTAGGCTTCTGTTGATATTTCACTTGAACCCTTCTTCTGGTGCAGCCAGTATACTAATGCAACTACCTTTGGAGGTATAAGGATTTTGATCATTAAAAAAAGTGTCAAGGGGCTCTGGGAGGTGGCTCAGTGGGTGTAGGGGCCGTGCAGGGTGGGGTGGGGCTGTCATTGGGATAAAATAAAGTACATAAGTAAAATTAATAGAGAAAAAATGTAGATGGGGAAAGATGGCTCAGTGGTCAAGAACACTTCTTGCAGAAGACCTGAGTTCAGTTCTCTACACCCTCACGGTGGCTCACAGCAGTCTGTGATTCGTATTCCAGGGATCCATGACCACTCTCTGGCCTCCACAGGTACCAGGTATGCATATGTCACATATATACACATGCATACTCTTGTATACATAAAATAAAAATAAATACATCTTTAAATAAATAAGAAAGAAAGAGAGAGAGGGGGGAGAAAGGAAGGAAGGAAGGAAGGGAGGGAGGGAGAGAGAAGGGAGGGAGGGAGGAGGAAGGAAGGAAAGAAGGAAGGAAGGAAGGAAGGAAGGAAGGAAGGAAGGAAGGAAGGAGAAAGGAATATCTAACGTTGCACAGTTTTAAGATTGTGCTATAATTATGTCTTAAGCTCCTCCTGGGTGTCCTGAAGATGAACTTGAGGTACTAAGAACGCACTACCCAGGGGCCTGCGGCACTGTATGTGTGTTAGGTAGTAGAGATTTTAAAACCATGTTTGGAAAAAACAACAATGTTGTTTAACGTCTTAGTTAAAGTTCTATGGCTATAAAGAGATACCTGACCATGGAAACTCTTATGAAGGAAAGCCTTGAACTGGGGCTTGCTTACAGGTTCAAAAGTTTAGTGTATTGTCATCATGGTGGGAGCATGGTGGCACATGGGAGACATGGTGCTGGACAAGGAGATGAGAGTTCTATAGCAAGATTCGCAGGTACAGGAAGAGAGAGACACATACTTGGCCTGGCTTTCACATTTGAAAGCCCAAAGCCCACCCCCAGTGACATACTTCCTCCAGCAAGGACACACCTACTCCAACAAGGCCACACATTGCAATCTCTGTCAAATAGTGCCACTCCCAAATGACCAAGTATTCAAATCTATGAGCTAATGGGGGCCATTTCTGTTCAAAGCACCACATTCAGCATGCAGTATGCTAAAACACGCAGTGTATTTGCCATCTGCAAACATCACTAATTTTATGTGTCTCTATGTCTATGCTAATTATACATATACTAATTATGCATTGTATATGTGGTATATAATTATACCATGAATCTCACCTCAATCAAATACACATCCATCACCCTGAATAGTTTCTAGTGGTCTGCTTCCTGGCATCCCAAAGTTGTCTGTTCTAGAATTTCACATGCATGGGATCAATAGTACATATTTATTGTGGCAGGCTTCTTAGACACAATGTACCCTTTTGAGATTATCCATATTGTGACATAGCTCAGTACTCCATTCTACTGTATTGCCGAGTAGTTTTGCATTGTTGGGTTATTTCTAGTTACCTGTTAAAGACCTGGGATATTCCCAGATATCCCAGATGTGTGTTATGACCATAGCTGTAATGAGTACTGATCCTTAGTAAACGTCTTTTCTCATTCCTGACTTCTATTTTCTTCTGAGTTATTTGAGAATTCCTTTTGAGATATTTAAAATTATATCATTTTGGTCATTTTTTAATAAAAATATTATTTTGTTTTGAATTTGGCCTATTAAACACATTTGTTTAAAGAGAGTGATTTGTTTAAAATCATTTTATAAATAGTTCATGTTTTTAATGTTATCTCAGGCTATTTGAATATAATTTAAATTTCAGAAGTTAAGTTTTAACTCTTATTTTAATATATTAGCTTACAATAAGAAAATAATGCCTGGAAATTTTCTGCTTTCTATGATAATGTCTTTTCTTTGGGACCTTTTTTGGTAGCCAACTATATAATCAAATATATTCAGAGGAATAGTATGTTCTGTTTTTGTAAGACACATATTTATATTCATTTATATATAAATATAATTATATAATTTACAGAAATATAATTTCTCTATAAATACAATTATTTTTTAATATTATCCTTATTTTCTAATAGTTAATTTGGTATTAATATTTCATGGCACAAGAAGTAGTGTTCTGTCTTCTTTGTGAATTGTATATTGTATCATTCCATAACCCCTTTTCCCTTAAATTCTTATATAGTCTAATATTATTAATATTATTTATTCATATATTTTGGTTTATGCTAAATGAAAACTTATTTTTGTCTTTATTGTTCCCTTCAAGTGTGTTCCTTATTGGAAACACTGAGCAGCTAGGGAAAGCTGTATCTCTTCAGGAGAACCCACTGGCATTCACTATCTAATATTTGTGGTCAGCCATACTAGCTGCGGTCTGTCTCAGACTTGCAGCAAGGGCAGGCTTTGGCAGAAGTTGGTCTACTTGCTTTCCTCTGAGCCATACAGAATGGCTGACTAGTTTATCCTCTGGGGCTACCTGGAGAATGCAGAACCTTAGACACATTCTATGGAATTACCTGTGTGCTCTGCAGACCCTCTTGTGAAACAAGTCAGGGCCTGGGGATTTCTGGCAAGGCAACATCTTCACGTGTGTTCAAAGGTCACATTTCAGTTCTGTCTTTTTTTTTGTAGGGTAACTTATTTATATGCTACAATACTTTGATCCTTTTGTTAATTCAACTAGCTACATTCTTTAGTCAAGTTAGTGTCTCTGAAACTTTGGTCTCCATCTTGAAAGTGGAACTTTCACGTGGGAACTTCGTTATATGGAACATGTAACAGTACCCAGTGAATATGAATTCCCTGTTTTCTCCTCAGCCCTCAGGAAAATGTGATTGATCAGTAGCAGGAAGTCTGTTTGTAGACAAAGAGAGTCTTCAGATGGCTTAGTAGCCAGTGAGCTTATCACAGAATTGTCTTGGTGATGCCGTCACTGTAACGACTGCAGGATACATGCTGTTTTAATAGGGACACTACTGCAAAGACCGTATTTCATAAAATGGTGCCCCATGCAGTTTTCCTTCCTCCTTTGAGCTGGATTCACTTTCACTGGTCCCTGACCTAAGAACATCCCATAATTCCTTCAAACTTTGGAGCAGTCAAAGAAGCAGAGTGCCAACTGTTCTTTCTTAGCTCTTTTTACCAATTAGTTCGTAGTTTACACAATGTTCTTTTCAATTATTCATGTTCTAATATAAAGTAATACTCATTTTTCTCCACGCTACAAGTCATAAGAGCCATTTTCTAAGAGTTATTTTGCCAAGCAGCATTAAGATATTTAATAATAAAATAACAAAATAATATTTGAGTAGGAATCTGAATCTGTACACACGAAATAAAATAGCTCTTCAGTAAAATAGGACTCCTGTGTACATTACGTTTTGAATATTAAATTCACTGTTGAGTTAAACTGTTGCTTGCATCTTTTGTTTTGCTTTTGCTTTGTTTTAGGGCAATCATTAGGATTTTACATAAAAGTTATCATTTTAAATAAAAAAAAAATCATTTTTAAGGACTTACCCTGAAGGAGCAAATGCAAATTCAGATAGATGACATTAAGCTAAATTAAAAGCATGCTCAGGATTATTGAGTTACTTGGAATTTCCTTAACTGCATGATTTAAACAAAAATCATTAGCTTCTATTTTTTTCCAAAGTAAACAACCTCTGCATATAAATTACACTATATAATGTGTGATTTCAAAGTATAAATAGAATTTTGATTGGCTTATACTCATAACTACCCTCAATGTTGGGTGATACTCAATGCACTTTCCTTTGGTAGTTGAAAACTGAGACCTGGTAGAAGGGATGAATATTGGAACCAGGGTTCTGACAGCTAGTCATGCCTTATCTTCCATGGAGAAAATAAATGCAAAAATGCACGTGTTACTAAGTTAAAGGTCACCCTTGCTGCATGCTGCACCAGTAAAGGGAAGCGGTGGCAGCAGCCACAGGGCCTGCCTTGGGCAGTAACCAATACAGTGCCAGCAAAGGACAGGGTGGGCTATTGAATGACCCAGGATACAGTAGGCTGTGAGAGATTTCTCAACCGCACAGGCAGTGTCAAAAAGGAGTTGAGTTTCTGTGAGAATATAACTTATATCCATACAGCGTTGTTATAATAGCGTTGACTTTTCTTTATTTCACTTCAAAAAAAATTTTTTTTATGTAAAATATGTCTGAAGTTCATATTCACCACAGTGCCCAGAGGCAGGCAAGCCACAAAGCCCATTCTATAGATGACATGAGCCCAGCGCCAGGCACATGGAGGTGCTCTAATCAATTCAACTATGGAAGAACATGGTCTTTGTAAAAGTGTGGTGGGCCTCTAGATCCAGGGCCAGAGGAAGGCTTTCTGTTTGATACTAGAATTGGTTTTGGTAACTGATTTCTCAAAAAGAATAGAGATGAAATCTGTCTGTCTGTCTGTCTGTCTGGGTTTTACAGCCAGGCTTACAGGGATGCCAGCCATTACCCTCTCCACACTTCAGCCTCTTCAGCATTTAGGAAGACCCTTGTGGTCCTCTCTGTCAACTCCCTACAGCCCACAGTGTCCTTTCTGTGATCACTCAGTCCAGCCTTTCTCCCACTTTCACTGCCATTGGCTGAGTCCAAGGGGCTGTCAGATCTTTCTCTTCCTTGATTCCCTTACAGAACACACAGGAGTACTCCCCCAAACCCAGGCTCTGTCTTATTTTCCATGACTGTATCAGACACTCCCTTCCCACTCCTCTGGACTGTCCATCTCTTCCTCCTCCGGATCCTTCAGGGCTCTCTGGACCACTCTTACATTCTCTGCCATTTCCTTAAAGCTCTCACCCATTCCCACTGCTTCAACTCCCACACAGAAAATTATTCTGCCCTCACCCCCAGGATTCAAAATATAAGTCCAAGTTCTCCATCTGCATCCCCACAGGGCACACCAGTTGCACCTCAGGCTCTCCTATATAAGTGAAAGCCATCACCACCCCGAACCCCAGCCCGACCTGCTCCTTTGCCAGTAGCTGCTTTATCCAAGATCTTTTCCAGAGTGCCCCATAGTGTTGTAAATAACTGAAAACACTTTTTGTTTTGTTTTTCGAGACAGTGTTTCTCTGTGTAGCCCGGGCTGTCCTGGAACTCACTCTGTAGACCAGGCTGGCCTCGAACTCAGAAATCCGCCTGCCTCTGCCTTCCAAGTGCTGGGATTAAAGGCGTGCACCACCACTGCCCAGCCAACTGAAAACACTTAATTACTCTGTATCATAATCTTTTTTCCCTTTCTGTCTTCCTCATGAGGACTTATTACATTTGCCCATAGGCTGAGCACACGGATGTCACAGGAGACATCACAGAATCCAGAAGTGTTGTACTGTGTAATGTCTCAAATAAGCTGGGTTTATATTTAGTCTGACATTCAAACACTAAATCACTCATTTAAAATAGGAGGTCCCTCGTTCCATCCAGTTGCCTGCAAATTTCATGATGTCTTTGTTTTTAATAGCTGAGTAGTATTCCATTGTGTAAATGTTCCATATATTCTTTACCCATTCTTCGGTTGAGGGACATTCCAGTTTCTGGCTATTATGAATAAAGCTGCTATGGGCATAGTTGAATAATTGTCCTTGTGATATTAGGAACATCTTTTGGGTATATGCCTAGAAGTTGTATAGCTGGGTTTTGAGGTAGATTGATTTTCTTCTGAACAGCCATCATTTTGATTTCCAGAGTGGTGTACAAGTTTGCACTCCCACCAGCAATGGAGGAGTGTTCTTCCTTTTGCTCCATGTCTGTCACTTGAGTTTTTGATCTTGGCCATTCTGATTGGTGTAAGATGGAATCTCAGAATCGTTTTGATTTGCACTTCCCTAATGATAAGGACCTTGGACATTTCTTTAAATGTTCCTTAGCCATTAGTGAGTCCCCTGTTGAGAATTCTCTGTTTAGATCTGTACCCTACCTTCAACCCAACATTTGTCTTGTCTACAAGGTGTGCAGGGATAAAGATGGATCAGAGATTGAGGGAATGACCAACCAATGACTGGACCAAGTTGATACACACCCCATGGGAAAGAGCCAATCCCTGACAGTATTAATGATACTCTGCTATGGTTATAGACAGGAACTTAGCATAACTGTCTTTTGAGAGGGTCAGTCCAGCAGCTGACAGAAATGGATGAAGAGACCCACAGCCAAACATCAGCCAGAACTCAGGGAGTCTTGTGGATGAGTTGGTGAAGGATTGAAGGAGGTGGAGGGGTCAAGGACACCACAAGAAGACCTACAGAGTCAACTAATCTGGACCCATGGGGGCTCACAGAGACTGAACCACCAACCAAAGAGCATGCAGGGGCTGGACATAAGACTCCTACATGTACATAGTAGATCTGCAGCTTGGTCTTCATGTGGGTCCTCTAACAATTAAATAGGACCTGTTTCTGACTCAACTGCCTGCCTTTTGATCCCTTTCCCCTAGCTAGATTGCCTTGTCTGGCCTCAGTAGGAAAGGATGTGCTTAGTCCTGCTTACTTGATGTGCCGGATGGGTTAGTACCTATGGGGGGGCTTCCCATTTTTCTGAGGAGAAAGGGAAAGGGGAAGAGATGTGAGTGTGGGACTGGGAGGAGAGGAGGTGTGGGGACTACAATCAGGATGTAAAGTGAATAAATAAAGTAATACAAAATAAAACATAAAGTCCCCTTTAACTTTAATGACTGAAAGGGCTGCTGTCATTGTTTCTCGTAGATGATGGATTTCTTTGTGTTTATACGTTGTTAGGTAGCAAACATTTGAAAATCTTGTTTGAAAAAAAAAAGCCAACTTTCAGTATACAGTCTACTAGTACATTCAGTATGTTTGTCACCAGTAAAACACACTAAATATACATGTCTGCATAGCCATATGCCTCACCTCAAATCCATCACTCCAGTTTCTTCCTGGTGCCCTGAAATCCATCACTCCAGTTTCTTCCTGGTGCCCTGAAATCCATCTCTCCAGTTTATTCCTGGTGCCCTGTTGTTAGGGATCCAATGGTCTGCTCCCTGACATCACAAAGTTGTGTGTTCTAGAACTTCACTTGAGTGGAATCAGTAACATGTCTTCCTTACTGCAGGCTTCTTAGACACAGCATGCTTTTTAGAGATTATCCATCTTGTCACGTCGCCTTCTACTGTGTTTCTAAGTAGTTCTTCATTTTAGAGACGTGCTATGCTTACTCCATTTACCTGTTAATCATCTGGGATGTTCCCGCTTTTGATGTATTGTGAATGTGGCTGTAATGAGTGTTAATATACAAGTCTTTGTAAACAGAGAATTGCTTTTTCTGGCTAATAATGTAATAGAAGTGCTAGGCCACAAGATAATTACTGCTGAATGTGTAACTTCCACAGTGTTATGCTTATAGCATTTAACATACTCCTTGGCAATGTGTGAAAATTCTAGATGCCTTGTTCTCTTTCTAGACTTTGCATCACTGTTTTTAAATTTTAGGTGTTCTCTTTGAATTTAGCAATTTTCCATTGTGATTTGATTTGAATGTTCACTGTGGTTAGGCTGAGAAGGTCTTTTTATTAGGATGCACATACCAACTGGTTACCATTGCTTTACTGTCCATTGGACATTATTTTGACAAGGTAAACATCCATTAGAACATACTCCTTTGTACCACAGTGACAAGACTGTCCTTGGAGTCAGAGTTGAGTTTGGGTATTTGCAGCCACTTATTCACTGTGACTGTGCAACTTATTCGGAACCTTATTAAAAACGACCAGGAATAGCCATGTCCAGGGCTGACTTGTAATTTAAAAATAATAATGAAGAAGCCCCTGCTGTTGCGCCTAAAAGGAGAAGTGAAAATCAACACCAACTACTGGAAATAGAATCATGTTTTCCTTACCCTGCTCTATAATTTAACATGTGATCTGGCAGATCATGACATCTGAGTATAAAAGCCGTTTTAACCCCAGTGAAAACGGGCAAAGCAGCCAATTGCTGAATGCAGAATGCTGGAATTGAGCATCACAATTTATCTGGGAAAGGAAAAATACAACCCAGAACTCGCCTGTCTAGCTAGTTTTTATTCTGACTAAGCATTAACTGTTGGGCTTTAGTGACTTCTGTTCCTTAGGCATTTCTCAGCAGGCTTCTGCCTGTCCCTTTCAGATGGGCCTACTAGGTCTCTCTAAACAGCCAGGCCAGGTACCAGGGGACTATAATATTGAAATGTTTATATAAAAACCATTAGATTCGTTGTCTGGATCAACTCTCCTGCCCCTCTTTTCAACACTGGGATTGAACCCAGGGCCTCTCATGCAAGACAAGCATTCCACCAATAGCTATAGGTTCAGCCCTTTGCCTTATTGTTTAACATTCTTTGTTTGTTTGTTTGTTTGTTTGTTTGTTTCAAGACAGGGTTTCTCTGTGTAGTCCGGGCTGTCCTGGAACTCACTCTGTAGACCAGGCTGGCCTCGAACTCAGAAATCCGCCTGCCTCTGCCTCCCAAGTGCTGGGATTAAAGGCGTGTGCCACCACCACCCAGCTCCTTTGAGACAGGGTCTTGCTAAGCTTTCTTTGAACCATCATATCCTGAATATAAAATTGACATGCATTAACGAATATTGTGTTCTGCTATTGGCTATCCCCTGGGCACTCAGTGTCATTGGTTGGTACTCAGGCCATGGATGTTCATTCAACCAAACCAACTAATAAACATGGCAGGCACAAAGATTCTGAGATAAGAGAGACATGTCTATTCTTGGGACTGAGGGGTTTGTGACGTACGGTCTAGGTACTAAAGACAGTAACACTTGGTGTGTAATGGTACCAAGGCTTTTACTCACTATGTCTCATGGAAACCTCTACACATTGCCCCCGCAGCAACCTTTAAAGATCACTGTTGTTTCTCTCCCTATTTTATGGATGGGAGGTAGGAACTCAGCAAGATTAAGGGCAAATATTCATCTCTGGAAGAACCCAGGGAGACCATCTCTAGGCCAAGGAATGACACCTGGAACGGCCTGTGGGGAGTGTCAGACAAGGCATGAAAAGAGCAGATTTTTGTTGGTTTGCATTTTCAAGAGACCGTTATGAGAGAGCAAATAATTTCACAAAGGGCAGAAGTCGTCAGGGCAGGGAAGCTTTTAGTGCACTCCCAGCAATAAGTAATGGCGGTGACAGCACACAGGCAAGAGAGGTCCCTGTGGGTTTCCAATGTGGCCGGGAGGTTGGGGAAGCTAGGGAAACGATGCTGTGAGAGTAGAAGAAGGGAGGCGTGGATGAGTCAGGGGAGATCTGGATGCAGGCTTAGACGTCTGTGGTCTTTCCTAATACTCCCAACAACAGTGATGGCTGTGGGATTCCCCAAAGCCCAGGTCCTCATTCGCATGTTTCCTCTGTGACCTGAGAATGCCTGAGAGGCAGCACAGAGGCTGAGGCTGATACCTGACTTCAGCATGCATGTGAATATGGAAATCAGCCAGGGACCAATAGCTCCTATTCATCAAGATTCCACCTTCTCTACCAAGTCATGTCACCTAATCCTGTTTCCATGATACCAACACAGAAGGAGCATTTCAACGCTTACTCGAGGACACCAAGGCAGGGCTTAGGATTTGGAATGCGTTTTACGTGAGTAAATTCATTTTTAAAGGAGCACTACTCATTTTATTTTTCCCTGGGCACTTGTAGCCCGTCATCCACATAGCCAGACTGCTGAGAATGCTTGAGTTCCGTGTCCTGTGATGTGTTCTGGAAAGTCTGTGGAAAGGGATCAGAGCTCAGCTCTTCCCGCCTATGACCTCTCTGCCACCCCTCATGGAGAACACTGCCCTGCTGCCCCTGAGAGTCTCTTAAACCGTTTGTGGGGCTTGGCTCAGCTGCAGAGATGTTCCTGGTTCAATTCTGTTTGAACTCGCTTATCATTGACACAATTGTGCATGTTTATGAAGGGTCAGTGTAGTAATTCAAAAACTTGTATGATATGAGAAATGAGTGTTTTCATTTCCTCAAACACAGCTAACTTCTGTGTGGGACACTCTGGATCCTGCTGGGTGTTTTGTTTCCTGGATTGTTGGAGACTCTGGTTACCCTCCTGTGCCGTGGAACACCAGAAGAAATTCGTCTCTTTTCAGTGCCCTTTGGGGAATATTTGCTTCTCCCCCACCCCTGACTGCTTTTCTCAGAATCTATTGATCGCAGTGGACTCTCTTTATGGGGTTGATATTTTAATTTCTACAAATGCAGAGGAACACGTATTTACCTTTTATTTCATGTAACATAGTTACAGTTTCATCATCATTGATACAAATTAGTGAGATTCATTTTTATGAATGAGTTTATAATTTATGAATGAATCATATTTTATGTTCCACCACATACTTCACATTTTCTTTACTCAGTTCTCCCCTCGATGGACAGCTTGGTCAAGTCCATCTCTCGACTGCTATGAATTAAATAGGTGTCTCATTCTCATTAACTCATTTCCTCTGTATTATTTTTTGTAATGGCCACATTATGACATTCATATCAATAGTGGGATATTCCTATCAATTCCTATCAATGGTGGGTGAGAGTTCTGCTTTCTCCTAATCTTTGCCACATGAAGTTTTGTAATTTTGATAATTGATATTCTATCTGTAATGACAATTACCTCATTCTGGTTTAGCTTTAAGTTCCTGGCTAGCTCATGGTCCCAAGTATTTGATGGACTCACCAGCCATTTGTATGTCTTCTTTGCACACTGTCCATTTAGATCCTATTCTGAGGTTGTAACATGAATAAAAGCTGGTTCCTACCAGCAAGACAGACTACCTTATGACAGACAACTCATAATACAAGCTCTGGGACAAGAAGAGCCTGATATTGAACTGTTCCCTTGGTAAGTCTTTTTTTTCTTTTCTGTCTCCATCCAGTTAGATAGTTGAAAGAGAAGATAACCAGCAAATAATGGTGTCCAAAGGAAACCTCCCAGTTCAATGAAAGACTGTCTCTCTCCTTTGGGAGATGCCATTCTGTAAGTGGGGGGTTTGTGTGGCTCAGTTGATTAAAAAACAGTAGGGCAGTCCTCAAACTGTTAATGATAGAACACATGGCAGAAATTAGACCATAAACTCTAAACAACTCTGAAATTATAAACATTGCTTAGTGGAAGCTATTCTTTAATGATGCCCTGATGCTCCTGGCATAGCCCAGTGATTCCAGTCAGTGTTATTTTACTTGAAAGGGGGAATTTACCCCCCAAAAGTATTTCTAACAAAAGCTTTCTTCCTGTCTGATGTCATGAAACATGTTGCTTGAAGGCCACATTTGTCACGTCCTGTGGGCAGCTGACATCAGGCAGTGTGCAATCAGTGAGATGGTTAGAAGAGTCACGTGATGAAGAGTCATGTGACGAAGAGAAGCTGCAGTGTCTCTCCCTACATAGATAGGCAGAAGGCTGTCAGTGGGAGCCATAACTAAACGAGACTGTCAGGGCTCCCATGTCGCAATCTAGGTCTCCCGTCACTTCTCCATCAGCATACTTCTGGGAGGGCAGCAGACCTCTTCTTAAATGCAGACATCTTCTTAAATGATAATATTTATATTATTTACAGCTGTCTTTTATTGACCACTTATTCTGTATGAGACAATGAGACAAATATTTTATGCATGCTATCTTATCTAATCTTAAAGACTTAAGATATGTACTGCTAGTATCTCTTCAGTAAGCATGGAAACTGGGACTCCAAGAAGTTAATGTCTGTCCAAAGCCACATTGCAAATACACGGAAGCCAGGACGTAACCCAGTTTGACTCAGCGCCTGGACAAGGAGCTATTAATAGATCAGTCCTGGTTCTTCCAAGAAGATGAATTAAGAATATGTGCATAAAAGTAGAAATACCATATGCTGTAGATGTGCCAAGGATAAGCTCTTGAGCCACGAGAACAGACCCTATCTACCACTTAATAACAAGATAGTCTGTGGAGACACTTTTACTCCTGTCTCTTTCAACTCTGTACATCCTACCTGGAGACCAGAGCCAGAATAGCCTATCTTTAGTGCTCACGTGGAGTCGCTTCTTCCCAGGCCATTCATCACAAGCGTCTCCTTTCCCCGGGACTGATTGACTGGTGCATCTTCACGCTAGCAGCTTTTGGGTGCTGACTACGGGTTACACTTGATTCCTAGGCTTCTCAGCCTGTAGATTCCGCTGTTGTCTGGGAAGGGGAAAACTAAGAAAGCACTCAGGGATGCAGCACATTCCCACTATTGAAGGAAAGAAGGAAGTAAGACTGTCCTTTGGTGAATGCAAAGTAGGGATGCCTCTGTGCCCTGTCCTTGCTTCTAAGAGAGATTGGGATGTGGAAAGTAAATTTAAATGAAGAGGAATTTAACTTTTCAACACCATGCTAGAATTTCCTCCTGGCCAAGAATGAATTATGAAAACGACCCAACCCTGTATCTAGTGCTTCCTGACACACAGGGCTGCTGTGGTACCCTGAAGCTTCCAGCCTCTGAATTTGTTCCTACAGTGTGCCTCTGACATCAGACTTAGTGATGTCATGAGTGTTCGTGAAGCCTTTTCTCTTTGTGAGGTGCTATGCCATTTAGATGCTAAACAGTCCTATGCTAGAAGGAATCATAGGATCGCAATGAGTTACAGTTTAGTTAGAGGTGATAAGAGATGCTGAGGTGAGAATCCTAACAGAATGTGGACTAAGCAGTAAAAACATGTAAGTTTTAAGGTACTACAGGAAAGCCGTGTGTGAACTGCATCTAGCTTTAACTCCAGAACAGAGACTGGAATCTGTGGTTTACTCTGTTAGTCTCAACAGCAGCCCCAGGGAAGCAAGAGACAGGGGCCCTCTGAGTTCCTAAATTCTCATTCTCAGTATCAGCAACTACATGTTAAAAACTACAGAAGTGTTTCTACCCATTTGCGTTTTACTCGGTGAAGCTGGGAAGCATAGCATCTGTCCCAGGTGTTGTGACAGGCAAGAAGCCTCTGCAGAAACCCAGGACACAGCAACTTCAAACCCCTCACTCCTCATGGTGGTGTTCTATTCATGCAGAGACTCCTTACCAATAAGATTTGTTAAACATCTTCTAATGAAGTCCTTGTGAGAGAGTGTGCAGTGTTGTGAGTACAGCTTAGGCTTGTGAGTCAGTTCCTTCATCCGTGGCAGCTGTGTGAGAAGCTGAGTAAATGACTGAACTTTGCTGAGCCACAGTCTCTCAGTTTTCCCCCAGCCCCGTATATTTTCTTTCCTTTTTTTTTTTTTTTTTTTTTTTCGTGACAGGGTTTCTCTGTGTAACTTGGGCTGTCCTGGAACTCACTCTGTAGACCAGGCTGGCCTCGAACTCAGAAATCCGCCTGCCTCTGCCTCCCAAGTGCTGGGATTAAAGGCGTGCGCCACCACCGCCCGGCTTCATTTAAATTTACATATCTGAAAATTTACAGTGATTTGTAAACAGTAAGTAACATAGTCCTTTTTTAGCTTGTTATCATTTCTTTTTCTTATATACAAAAGCACTAGGAGATAGATGAAGAACAGACTCACTCTAGATGCTGTGGAAAACTCTTCTGACTTAGATGCTCTAAGAGGCAAACTCTCTCCTGTCCATACCCTGTTCCTTACAGCTTCCAGAGCAGTGGTTTCTGTTTATTTTGTAGTCATGACTTGTGCATTGGAACAGTGGTCTTTGAAAAATTATGCTTATAAATAATCATCAATAATAACAGTAATTTGGATTTGGCTTATAATCTTCCCCTTTCTATTTGCAATATTAAAACAAAGAACCTTTTTGAAGAGGAACTTTTTTTCCTTTTGAATCTGTGAGAATCGTGGTCCAAAATCCAATCCAAACCAAATTTCAGATGTGGAATTGTAAGCCCTCTGAATGGAAACCATGGGGCCCCTCAGCCAGTGGCAATTGGCAGTTCTACCCTGGTCTCCAAGGACACATACAGTGGGATACCAACCAAGAAAAAGAACCAGGAAGGAATAGGAAGGAAAATGCTAAAAACATCTGTAGAGAGTTGAGTTTTCTATGCTACTGGTACAATGGAGTCCTTCTTGTTATTATAACGAAAGTCCCATCTCATGCCTATAACTACATTAAAAAAAATACATAAAAGGAATAGTGACCCTTACTAAAAGTATAACTTCAGAGGGCTTGTAATATTTAAGGGAGAGGCCAGAGTCCTTACCCAACTCCATCATGGATATCCTAATATTTTGCTGCAATTCTCTTGCCTCCTCCCCCCAAACTCCAATGTGTCAAGTATACATGTAGACATTAACAGTCACACTAGTACAGGTCATGTTGGAAAACACAGGCTACGCTGCAGCATATACAATATTCCTTCAGAATCTCACACAAAGAGGGCCCAGTTTCTCTAAATCGTCAGGCTGGTAAGCTATCGCAAAGTCCTGAGCAAGACTCATTTTCTGGGGCATGCCTAACTGCTTTCTCTTGTGTGTAGCACAGGAAAACCACCTCCCCGTGTGGGTATTAAGGTAACTCTTCTCTGGTGGTCTGTCCTCACTACTCTGACCTTCATACCTCAGACAGTGCCAGGAGGCAAATCTGTCACTGTGTGATTTTGGGACATTCTACCTCAGAAGCAATGGTGTGAGTAGCTGGCCTCAGATCTGCAGGGTGTCTGGTCCTGCCAACCTGTGGTCTTGGTCATGGACCACATCCCATGACCCTGATTCAGCCCTAATAACCACTCTTACTTTGTAAAAGTAGCTGAGCTTGGAGATTTTTGAACTAACCGTCTCATGAAAGAGAGAAATTGACATAAACTCTTAGAGAAATATGTGAGATCAGAAGTCATGATGGGGTTTAGATATAAAGAAGAAGATGGAAGTGAAGGAATTATTAATCAAAGCGGAAATCACGTCACCTCCTATATCCAAACAGGTATACAAATGTTTACAGCCATGCTAGCAAAGGCACCATTTGGCAATTGTCCCATAAGTGGCGTCCACTGAGGTTTTAACAGATCCTAATTCACCTCATAGATGCTTAGCCAAAGAACAGCCTTTGCAACTGCTCACAGACCAGTGACAGTCCTTACAGCAGCATGCTCTGGCCAGGGATCTTTCAGAGTGTGTTTGTACACACCTGTGTAAGTCTTCAAGAAGGTAACTTACAACAAGCTCAGGCCCTGGTATAGGATGAACATGTCTTCTTATTGACTTGTGGATTGTTTTCTGCATTTTCCCAACTCTAAACCCTCCCCAAAGAAAGACCAATTTTCTTTGGTGGCAGAGAATATCATTCTCCTTAAATTTATAGAAGGAGCTACACAAAACTCCCTGGGCACATGCTTAAATTGCATCAAATTGGCATCTTTTCTTGGAGAAGGACAGCAGTAGAGAATGATCAGGTTTGTCTGATGATACCTCAAAGAGATTTTATGTAATGAAACATGAGACCTTCAATTATAAATTGTTCCCACATTTCAGGCTTGCCTAGTAGACTTCTGAACTTTAAGCTGTTTTTTGTTATTATTGAAAGTCATTACTCATCTACAAAGTCTGGTTCTTCTTAGTGTTTGGACTTTGAAAGAGGATTTACTTTAGAAAGTTAACCTGTAGAATAAACTATGCCTCACATGAAACCATGTGAGGATTTCTAGAGTAGTCACTCTAGGACTAATTTATACCTTACTTAAAGCTGCCACATTCAATAGCAGATCAAATTGACAGTAGATCCAATGCAATATTTAATATATGGAAAATTTGATTTTACAAATTCCGAGGAGGAAATCCTTCTGAGCCTGGAGTCCTCTGTTTTGTTGATCCAAGATGTCAAGTACTGCTGCAGTTACCTGAAGCAAGTGGGCATTAAACTGTAGCTGGAGATGAAAACAGGAAGATGAATAGAACGGATGAAAAGAGTATAAAAAAGAAAGCCTAGAAGGGGAAATAAACTCAACATGTCTGCAGAATCTTAAAGTCGAGACTTGTGGGGAGCTAGGTCATCTATTTCATACAGGAAGCAGAGTCAGAATAAATTTACTTAAAAGTTTGCAAAAGGTGTTACGCTTCATGTAGAGTGCAAAGCTCGCCACCAGACAAGGGGCTCACATTCCTCCTCTCCACACTATTCCTCCAGTGACTGAGTTTCTGCTTATTTTTCTTTCTGTGACCATTTCTACACATCTAAGGTGGAAAATAAGTCCTACCTCTGAGATTTATTGAGATAACTAAATAAAACATTTTCAGAAGATTTTAACAGAAATAGATACTGAAGTTCAATAAGTAGCATGAGGTCTAGGAATTTTCAGCTTTAAGGTAGTAAGAAGTATAGAGCAGCTTACCCCGTAATCTTTTCCAAGGCCATGTTAGTAAGATACAATTTACATACCATAAAATTCACCCACTGTAACTATGTAACCCAGTAACTATTCTTACTAAATTTAAAGCATCATATACTTCTACCTATAATCTAGATATACTGTTAAAACATCTTAAACACCAGAAAACATTCTCTTAATGAAGGGAACAATTAACTTATAAAATATAGCAACTGTAAACACATATGCCCTAAATGCTGTGTCTCCCAATGACATGAAATAAACCCCAACGGACATAAAAGGTCAGATCAGCTCTGAAGCTACTTTTATATCTTTAGAGACCAACCTGATATTTCAGGATTCTCTTTGGTTTCATTTCAATAATAATAATAATAAATAATAATAATAAGCCTTTCTACAATAAGATGTCCCCGTCAAGGACATCTGCTCTGTGTCTACATGATACCAGTGTTGAAAGCACAGTGCTTTATTTGTGAGAATGGAAACAAGGACTGAGGTGTCTGCTATCACCACGCACATTCTCCATCTTAATAGAGATGGCAGGAAGGGAAGAAAGGGAGGATAATTAGGCATACATATTGGAGAAAAAGAATCAGAGCTACCCCCATTTGCAGAACATCTGGTCCTATGTCTAGAAAACACCAAGTGGAATTTTACTTAATTGGAATTAAGGACTTTTCAATAGAAAGCAAGGAGTTTCATAGAATATGAAATCAATATACACAAATACATTCTATTTAATTGCTGAAAATATGAAAATGCAATTGAAAAAAGCAATTCCATTTGCATTGGTGTCAGAAGTAATCAAATACAGAGGAGATTGCTCCCAGTACATCTGTGAGTTCCAGAATCTGTGGGTCCTGAAGTCAGTTATACAAACAGCCACATGTTTTCATAAACCTACACACATCCCTCATATACTAGAACAGACTGTAGATCACTAGTAATACCTAATGTAAGTAGTGTATAAATGTTATGCTACATTGCTTATAGAATAATGGTCCACAGTTAGATAGACCATATATATACAGGGATGAATAGGGTCATAACAAACCTGAGAGAATAAGTATATCAGTTGTACACGGAATACATCACCTAGGGAAATTAAACATCTAAATAAACGGCCATCCCCCATATTCAACAATGGAAGGCTCTGTACTGAGTAAAAACAGTTTTGTCTAAACTGATCTATAGATTCAAAATAATCTCTGTCGACATCTCTTTTGGCTTTTAACACACATTAACTAGTTATTCTTAAAATTTACACGAACGGCAAAGGACCTGTTTTGACCAAAACAATCGGGCTTTGCTCTTGGCATCTGTTTCAGCAGCATCTGTATTGTGAGCATTTCATCTTCGATGAAAACGTACACGGGGGCACAGGAGTGAAGACAGCTTTCTGTTTTTAACCTGCCTTGTGGGAGTGACTGTGATTCTCAGTGAGTTCCTAAGGTTCCTTAGGTGATTGGTTGTAATCTCACTCTTGTAAAAACAGTTACTCAGAAATGCCAAAAAACCAATAACACAAATTAGCTGATTGAACACTTTGGTCATCCTGATAAGCGTTTAGCAACAGTGATCACAGGAGTGTTCACATAACTGGGTTTAATGCCTTGCTTTTTCTTTGACTATTTGTGTTTATTGTGTTGCTTGTTCCTTGACTCTTTGCATCTATTGTACTGCTAGACCCTCAACCTAGAACTGATCTTAAAACATGCATGTAATCAAAATGGTAAAAAGCATAAAGGAGGAGGGGGGACGGGATGGGGGACTCTAGGGAGGGGAAATGGGGAAATGGGATGACATCTGTATTGTAAATAAATACAATATCCAATAAAATAATTAGCTGATTCGCAGCCTGAGATATTTGTCTCTGGGAAGGAAGGACCTCCAAAATTCTGAGAAAGAGATACAGCGATCTTTTCCTTTAAGCTGAACGCCATATTTCAGCTCTGTGCTTTCTGCTTGACGATTGACAGGTAACATGGTTTTGCTGACTGGAAATGGAGTCACAGATATATCAAGGTATTATTTCCCCAACTCTTCATGCACTCCAGCAGTCCATTGTTGGGGTAGATGTTGGGGTGGGCCAGCTCAAAGTCCTGGGTCTGGACATGAGAGGTATCTGAGCTGGTCAGCCTCTGGCCCTCATACACTCCAGTACTAGGTTGAGTTTTCCCACTGTGCCCCAGGCTGGCTCGTCCAATACAGCAGCCAGCAAGAAGCACAGCAGAGCTCCTCCATTCTCATGCCCTCAGGGCTGGCTCTACTGTGCTGTCCTGGTGAGGTGCAGGGTGTTGCAGTCCACAGGGATAGGGCCAGCTCTCCCATTCTCATGACCCTGGGGGCAGTTCTCTGGCCTGCCACAGGTGGGGAGAGACACAGGAGGGGATGATGGCATCTCTCATGAGTCTACACCACTGCACAGCAGAGAAGAGGCAGGCCCAGCTCTCCCAAGCTCACACCCTCGGCGGCTCACCCTCAACCACCACATCCAGGCCCATCTCTTGATGATGATTTGAACAGTGTCATCATTTGTAAGTCCCTCTCTTCTACCTGCCATCATTTAGGCACCATCAGCAACTACATGTTGACAATGGACTAAGAAAACTACTATAACATAAATTTTTACTGCTTCAGGTAAACCTCTTGATTTAGCTATGTCTTCTAATGGCACTGAAGAAGCTAGTTTGTTTCCCACTGATACTGTATCCATCGTCAAGACCTAGAGTGAAAACGGCCAACAGGACCATAAGCAGCTTCAGTGTTGACATCAGTAAATTTAAAATTAGCCGCTCCCTCTCCAAGATTTTCCAGTTTCTTCAGCTTATCCAGCTGTCGTCTGGGGAAATACACTGATTTCATAAATATCACTTCTTTTCAGGGTGTATTATATCTGGCATGCTCTTTATACAGTGCTTAATGGACTCAGCATCAGTATATGGTTAAGGGACTCTGGCCAGCTTGAGCCTGGCAAGCCTGGCTCTGGTGGCCCTTGCCCCTCTCCCCCGTTCTCTCCACCTTGCTAAAAACTGTTAGATTAGAGCATCTTCTGGGTGTATGCCCAGGAGTGGTATAGCTGGGTCCTCAGGTAATGCTATGTCCAATTTTCTGAGGAACCCCCAGACTGTTTTCCATAGTGGTTGCACCATCTTGCAATCCCCCAACAATGGAGGAGTGTTCCTCTTTCTCCACATCCTCGCCAGCATCTGCTATCACCTGAGTTTTTGATTTTAGCCATTCTGACCGGTGTGAGGTGGAATCTCAGGGTTGTTTTTGATTTGCATTTCCCTGATGACCAAGGATGCTGAACATTTCTTTAGGTGCTTCTCGGCCATTCACATTTCCTCAGTTGAGAATTCTTTGTTTAGCTCCGTACCCCATTTTTTAATAGGGTTATTTGGTTGTCTAGCATCTAATTTCTTGAGTTCTTTGTATATATTGGATATTAGTCCTCTATCGGATGTGGGATTGGTAAAGATCTTTTCCCAATCTGTTGGTTGCTGTTTTGTCCTATTGACAGTGTCCTTTGCCTTACAGAAACTTTGCAATTTTATGAAGTCCCATTTGTCAACACATAACAAGGACATATGCTCCACTATGTTCATAGAAGCTTTATTTATAATAGCCAGAAACTGGAAAGAACCCAGATGCCCTTCAACAGAGGAATGGATACAAAAAATGTGGTACATTTATACAATGGAATATTACTCAGCTATTAAAAACAATGAATTTGATAAATTCTTATGTAAATGATGGAACTAGAAAATATCATCCTGAGTGAAGTAACCCAATCACAAAAGAACATACATGGTATTCACTCACTGATTATTGGATTTTAGCCCAGAAGCTTGAAATACCCAAGATTCAACTCACAGACCACATAAAGCTCATGAAGAATGACAACCAAGTAGGGGGAGCTTCAGTCCTTCTTAGAAGGAGTAACAGAATACTCAAGGGAGCAAATATGGAGACAGTGCAGGACAGAAACTGAAGGAGGGACCGTCTACAGACCATTCCACCTGGATATCCATCCCATGTGCAGTCACCAAAGGTAGACGTTGATGTGGATGTCAGGATGTACATGCTGACAGGAGCCTGATATAGCTGTCTCCTTAGAAGTCTGCAAGAGTCTGACATACTCAGAGACAGATGCTCACAGCTAACCATCAAACTGATCATGGGGTTCCCAATGGAGAAGATAGAGTGAAGGCTGAAGGAGTTGAAAGGATTCGTGACACCATGAGGAAAGCAACAATACCAACCAACCAGAGCCCCCACGGTCTAAACCACCAGCCTGGGAGAGCTTAGGGAGGGACCCATGACTCCAGCTATATATGCAAGGGAACTATATATAAGTGGAGAAGAGATCCTTGGTCCCATGAAGGCTGGGCGTCGTGAGGGGGGGGGGGATATTCAAGGGTGGGATAAACCAACGTGGAGGCAGGAGGAAGGGGGAAGGGATAGTGAGTTCCTGGGAAGGAGGGGGGGAAATGGGGTAAGGAGAGAACATCTGAAATGTAAATAAAATTTCCAATTTTAAAAAAACAAACAAACTGTTAGATTACATTCCAATAGCTAGCTACCAGATCTATTCCCTTATTTGGTCACTTCCTCCCAAGGCCCTGCTATCAAAGCACTGAAGCCCAGTAATCAAAAGCTCCCCTTGGCTCACCTAATTAACATGTCCAGTTAAAATTAAACACCTCATGCTAACACAGAGTGTTAGCATTTTGTCTAAACTCCACCCCCACAGTTACCTGGCAACAGCCAGGTAGGCCTGGCCCACTGTAAAAGGGGCTGCTTGCCCCCCTCCTCTCTCTCTTCATCTCTTGTCTCTTTCTCCTCTCTTGCCTCTTGCTTCTCCCTGTCCTCTCACCCTTTCCCCCTCTATCCCCTATCTCTGCCCACCCCTGTCATGCTCCTCTACTCCTCCTGCTCCTCTCTCCTCTCCTCTCCTCTCCTCTCCTCTCCTCTCCTCTCCTCTCCTCTCTCCTCTCCTCTCCTCTCCTCTCCTCTCCTCTCCTCCTCCTCTCTCTTCTCTCTCTTCTCTTTCCTTCTCTCCTCTCCTTCCTTCCTTCCTCTTTTTCCTCTCTCTCTCTCTCTCTCTGCCTCTACTACCCTCCTGACTCCCCTCCCCATGCCCTGAATAAACTCTATTCTATACTATATGGTGTGTGGCTGGTCCCTCAGGGGCAAAAGATGCCTCAGCATGGGCCCGCTGAGACATCCCCTCCCCCATACCTCTCCACACACCCACAGAATATACTCTCTTTATCTCTCTCTCTCTCTCTCTCTTTTTTTTTTTTTTTTTATAAACACATTACAGGGTTTCCTCTTGTACCTTATAAACTGCCATTTTCCTATGTCACATGTGTCCCCTCTCTATCCAGAGGCAGTCCTTTGTTTCCCTTTGGGACAAATACCCCTCCCCCCTCTCCCTTGTTCCCTTCCCCTTCTCCCTCATCCTCTATCTCCAGTCTTTGTCTCTTATTCCCTGCCCTGTTTCTCTGGGGCAAATAAATCTCCTTTGTAGTGAGAACTTGGTCTTGGGGCCCTTTCCCTAACACATGGTTATTCTGGAGGGAAAAGAGACATAAGCTAGGGTAACCCAGACTGTTAAGCACACAGGGGTGTTCCTTCAAGGGAAAGAAAGTAAAACCTGGTTTCCACCCAGAAGACTGGAGTGGGTGAGCTCCCTAGCCTGGTGATTTTTGTGCAATTTGTGTGGCTGGAGATTTTCTGGCACCAGATCCTCCTCTAGACCCTTCTTAGAAACTTATTTTGCTCAGTCAGTCTATAGAAGCCATCTGTATAGACAGTGTCACCTGTACTTTACAAAGAGTTTTGATGTAGTCATGTCTGACCTGTATTTAGCTTCCATTGTTCCTCAGAGATACTCTGTTGTACACAAGGGATTGAATTAATCATCACAAGACTAGTTTTCACCAGATTGTGCTGTGCTTAAATAAAATACTTAAACAACTCAGGGTCAGACTCCCAAGGTTTGAACCAACACCAGCTACAGAGTCCTGTAGTGCAGAATGAACTGTCTTCCTGCCTCCTGTAACTCTTCAATCTGAGGCTTGTGAAGGTCAGAGAGACCCCTACAGGTTTTTTTGTTTGTCTGGTGGTTTTGTTTGTTTTTTTTTTTTTTTTTTTTTTTGCTATTAAATTTGCTACCACACTATTTATTGGCTTTTACCAGAGAATCTGCCTTGTAACTTTTTAAAGAAATATCGAGAAGACAGACATCTTTTTCAGTTCTACTGTTTCACATTTAAAACACAATCCTGACAGACATGGAATTTAGCACACTGCTAAATAAAAAATGTGTTTTTGCATATTGTGCCTTTTCCAATGGAAGTGTTTCCAAGCTTGCATCCAGTTTTACTTGACTTGATGTCCTTCACTGAACAATCTTTCTTCTTTCATTCCTTTTGCTCTGGGGAAGTTCTATTTTTTAATTCTTCTTTTATATTTGTGTGTTTGTGTGTCTGTCTCTAAGAGTCAGCTAAGATAAAGTAATTATGAGGCATAATCCACAAGATGAAATACTTTAATTTTTAGATAGACTATATACTCATAAATTCACAAAAACCTGAGAGACTAGTATTTGTGATCAATGGAAACCTTGTCTTTGTTATACGAACGTCTAGAAGAGACTCGTACCTGGAGAGATGCCTCAGCAGTTAAGAGTGAAGACCTGTGTTTAATTCCCAGCACTGTCTTTGGTGGCTCACAAGTGCCTGTAACTGCAGCCCCAGATCTGACACACTCTTCTGGCCTCTACAGATACCTGCACATATATGCCATACATTCGTATAACCAGACACACATACACATAAGTAAAAACAAGTCTAAAAACCCAGGACTGTTGCTCTCTTTTGTCCTGCCTGGTGCTCCAGGCCTGTGGAAAGCTGCTCTCCTATCCAGGGCTTCTGTGTGATGCTGAAGAGGACAGGAGACCACTGTTACTGGGTGCCAGCACCAGAGTTCCGTCAGTGTGGAGTGATAACATGTCTGGCCTGCAGCTTGTGAATAAAGGCTTGTACTTTTCTTCAGAAAACTCTTCACATGTCCAGCAGTTCCCCAGGGAACCCAACAAGACAACCAAGGGAAGGTCTGAAACCACAGACTTAAAACTGCCCCCTGGGAAAATGGCTCCTTGTAAATTTGAAACTGTGGTTAAGGGTTTTCTGAGCACTCTGCCCAGACTCTCCTCTTCGTTGGTCTCAAGGAGAATCTTTTATTGGCCTTGACACAGTCCATAGTTTACACAACATGCAAAAATACTTGTCATAATCTTCCCACCTCAAGCCTATTTTCTCACAGTGCTAAAATATCTGCATCCTTTAAACCAAAAGTTCCAAAGAGCAACTTTTGAACCTTTTAAAAGGACCCCAATGGAAGAGCTAGGGGAAAGACTGAAGGAGCGGAAGGGGATTGCAGCCCCATAGGAAAAACAACATTATCAACCAACCAGACCCCCCCAGAGCTCCCAGGGACTAAACCACCAACCAAGGAGACACATGGAGGGATCCATGGCTCCAGCTACATATGTAGCAGAGGATGGCCTTATCTGGAATCAGTGAGAGAGGAGGGAAGCTTGATGATCCAGTGTAGGGGGATGCTAGAGGGGTGAGGCAGGAGTGGGTGAGGGGGTAGAGGAGCTCCTTCATAGAGGCAAAGGGGAGGGACATTAAATGGGAGAGGAAACCGAGAAGGGGGATATCATTTGAAATGTAAATGAATAAAATGATTAATACATTAAAAAAAAAAAAAAGAGGATTCCAGAGGCACTGTGACACAGGTCACAGTGTGTGCTCCGGGTACCGATGAGCTATCCTAAGTACCTCAGGTAATCTTCACTCAGATTCGTCCTCACTCCTTCCAGCTTCTGTGCTCCAGGAGGTGGCTCTTACTTCCTGCTTCAACATGGACACTGCTTGGACCATTTTGAAGATCAGCCCCACCTCTGCCTAGATGGCCCTAGAATATCACAATCAGCTTGAATCAGAGCAATGGACCTCCTTGGGATGTAGATTATAATACACACACACACACACACACACACACACACACACACACACACACACACAGAGAGAGAGAGACAGAGAGACAGAGAGAATTCTGTAGTTCCTTCCATCTTCAGAAGCCCACAATCTAGCATGCGGCTTCTCACTAGGACCACACAGAATGTGACTACACCCAGAAGGAACTTGAAGGATCTGTAAAGCAGAAGTCTGCTAACTGTGGAGAGAATGTGCTGATGACTGGGAAAGTCAATGGGCTTTCCCAACAGTCCTTGCTTTTCATCTTTAGTTTCTAAAGCAGCCAGAGAAGTTCTTCAAGCTGTAATAGAGAGCACAGGCTTTGGTGAGGGGTAGTTGTCTTCTGCTCCACCTAATCTGCCTACGGAGGAGAAAGCCAACTTAAGAGTCCAACATTCTACTGTGCAGTATTAAGTTTCAATAGTAGCTACACATGTGTAACCAAGCTAGGCTTCGGCCCAGAAAACTAATCCCAGAATGTAATCAAGAGGTAGGATTTGCTCGGAGTACAAGATTGAAGGAATTAATGACAAGTCCCAAGTGAAGAGGACGCTGCCAGGGAGAATGGCACGTAGTGTAGGGCAGCGGCTAGGCGCCAGCTTGCCTACCCTCCCTGTTGCTTCTGAGTGCCCCTGCCCCGCCTTGTGAAAGCCTGGCATGAGACGGAACCCTTCAGTAGCTTTCAAAATGAAAGAGACATTGCTGCAATGTCCGTGGCAGCTAATCAGAAAAGGCAAGCCCTCAAGAAAATGTTGTGGTGAATTTTCCAAAGAGGAATTTGTATGTCTGCGTGTCTCTTAATGAATCTGTCTGCTTCTTTCCTGAGTGCTAACCAAGAGAACATCTGTGTGACAGAAAGTAGAACAAGATGCCCCGTGGAGCCTCAGGGGATGCTCTTAATAGAAAGGAACTTGGGGGCGGGGGATAAAAGCAAGTACAGATTAACCAAAGGTTCACACTGACGCTAGTAGGAGATTCAGCTGTATACCCACAGGCATTGCCCCTTAAAGATAACCTAAGAGCTTGCTCATGGTGGGAATTTGTGATGCATCTTTTCTTTCTAGTCTCTGTGATGGTATTACAAATGGTGCCTGTCATTCCTCTGTCAGAAGATATCCCTGGGCTACTTCAGGGAACTACTATGCATTTTGTCTTTATTTACACTTACACACAGGTATTTGAGATGGGCAGATTCACTACCAGAGTTGACCTCTGTGGATACTTGCCTATGGGCTCATTAGAAACTGAGCAAGCAAACAGCAGGCACTCATGAGGCAAACACCAAACATTAGTTTGGTGTTTCTTGTCATTGTGGAATCTTACACTATCAGCAATTGAATGGGAGCTGGTAGATTTTATGATCCAGTAGTTGCCATGACAACCCAATCTATCTAGTGAGACTACCTCCAGCTTAAACAGTGGGATTGTTCTTTGAGGCTTTGGGTGTTTCAAGTCATATTTTAAGAAAAATGTAAATCTCTCTTCTTTATTTGTCGAGAGTCTATCAAACTGAAAGTCTCTATTTTGTTCTGACCTATACTATGTGTATATAATACTCGGAAGGTTTGACATTTACCTGTCCTTATATGATAATTCATGATCCCCCTAATTGATTTGGAAATATAAGTTCATGAACTTTGGCCTGGGCCCCCTTGTACATTCAGTTTGGCCAATTGGTAATGGAAGGTTTCTGATGTAAGTGTTTGCTTACTGAAGTGCTCAGAGACACTTCTGAAGGAGGAGGACTTTGTGCACCTCCCGAGGAGCTACCTCTAGCTGGCTCTGCTGTTAAGCTTATTAGTCACCTCAGCCTAGGTCCCCTTCTCTGAAAAGCAGTGGTACAGGAAGAATTTTTTTCTCAAAATTCTTCATTTAGAAGCCCCTGATGAAAGAGTAAATTGACTCCTCAATATGTAATATTAAAGCTCTTTGCTTCGATTAAAATTTCATTTAAATTTAAAATTTCTGTTTAAAAATGCAGGTAAATGTGTACTCTTTTCTATATAATCATAAGCTATATAGGCAATGAACTTTTGTCCCAGTCTCCAAGTAAAACTAAAATTCAAGTAAAGAGTGGCCAGGTTATCTCATGTCTTCATGGACCCTGGTACGGAGTGAATTCTTCCGTTTGAACTGCATGTGTTAGAGTCACTCTGTGGCCTTCCACTTCCTGCTAGTCATTGCACTCCAGACAACACAGGTAGCATGCATTCTTCGTGCAATGGTAGAATCAGACTCTGGTTTTGGACAGGGTGCTCTTGCTTCTAACATCTGAGTCTGGTTCTTGGCCCAGTCTATGACATCGGTGCAACATGTACCAAAGGGCTCAGTTACTCTTCATGGAATAGACTGTTTGGTTTCATGGTCCCCCATGGCTAATTTTCAGTTTTCATGATCCCTGGAGTCTTGGAAGTCATCAGTAATGTCAGGTTAGTCTCTGTCTGGAAGGAGAGCCCAAAGGACAGACTGAGCTTTCTCAAGTCACAGCAGTTTTCTCTTTGTCATTGTGTAGTGTGTAGATATTTATACAAAGCTTTAGTTTTGTATATGTCTGTTATCCAGTCAAGACCTTCTCTGTGCTTTGATTTGGTTTCTATTGAGGAATTGATGTTGGGTTCTCTGGAATGCTTTCTCCTGGTCATTGAGAGCATCACACAGGTTTTTGTTATTGGAAGTAATTTGTTAATATAGTGAATTGTGGTGATTGGTTCTTAAATGCTGAACCAATCTTGCGTTCCAGACATGTATGCTATCTTTTATATATTTAGTGCTTTGACTTGTTAATATTTTTGTAGTTCTTGAGACCTGTTGGTCTGTAATTTTCTTGTAATGTCTTTGTCTTGTTTTGCATCACAGTAAGGCTGTGCTAGAATGTGTTGGTAATTAGTACTTATTTTAAATTTATCTTTATTATTTTTCTTCTACCTATCTTAAACTTAATTTGCCCCTTTCTTTCCTTATGTAAGTGGAAGGTAGGTTACTTTGAGGATTTATTGGTTTTTATAAATCGTATCTAATACTATAATTTCTTCTGTTTTGATAGTGCTTTACGCTGACATACAAATTTTTATATTTGGGGTTTTCATTATAATTTTATTTAAAACATCTCTAAATGTATTGTTTAGTCTTATGAATCAGGACAACAAAAGAATTGCAGTTTAGTAATGCAGGTAAGCATAATTCAGTCAGTTGAAGGCACATAGAAGGAAAGAGGGCGTGGCAAATGTGCACATTAGACTTTTTCTGTGCTTGAACACTGGCACACAAGTTCTTGACAACTAGGACTTGGACAGAAAATACACAGCCATCTCCCTGGGCCTGTGCATTATGGGATTTTTCAGACTCTACAGTCCTGTGAGACAATCCCTCGTTATAAATTTCTTTTCATGTATATGATATGTATTGGAACACTTTGTAATTTAATATGTTTATACATCACCAGGGTGGCAATCAAGAAGAATTAAAAGTTTGTCCTGTTTATTTGTTCTGAGCATCTCTATATTGCAGATATAAGACCCAAGTTCAGTGGGGCTTTATACTGCTATAATTTCCTAGTTAGAGAACAATAAAAATGAGTCCAGTGTCTTTTCTTGTTATCTTATCAGGAGCAGTTAGGGCAACAGAGGTACTCTACCTGACAAACCAAACATTATGCCAGTGAGGCCCTCTGCTCTGTGGCAGGGGATGAGGGTGTGTGATAGACATGATCCAGACAGTACGTGAGTGGATTGGCTCACAGGAAATTCACGTGTGTGTTGTTATAAACAGTTTGGCAATCTGCAGTCACATCTGATCTTACATATGAGGATACAAGCCTGTTATTGTCCTTTAGTGTTGATGAATGAACTACATAAATAAGAGGATGTGGACAATTGGCCCACACTGTTCTGTCTATGCAGGAATTGGTATATTAGTTAGTTTTATGTTACTGTAATCAAATGCCCTGACATAAAGTACACTGGAAGAGAAAAGGTTCATTTTAACTTACAGTTCTCAAAAAGATATCATGGCTGCAGGCAAGGAAGACATGGCTAGCAGAATGGGTAGCTAGATGATCACATTTCATCTACACACAGAAAGCAGAGGAACAGAACAGGGAGTTGGACTACATTATCAAACCTCAGAGCCAGTCTTTGGTGACATACTCTTTTATCAAGGCTCCACATTTTACAAGTTCTACACTTTCCTAAAACAGCACCACCTGGTGGGAACCAAGTGTTACAACACTGAGCCTGTCGTGGACACTTCACATTCGGACCAGAGCAATCTCCAGGTTTATCTTAAAGGGACCAAGAGAAGATTGAGGTTCACTAGAGGGAGAAAGTATTTATGGATTTATAAAGAATAAATAAAATAGTATTAGAGGACTGATTTCTTTGTAAAGAAAAGCCATATTCTCAAATCAAATAGCTCAGCTGATGGTTGAAATCACTACAATGTCCTCAATATATTCATGTTGAAATTGCTAAAGTTATGAATTCCAGTCCTCTGAAAGCTTTGGAAAGACAAACCAGAATGTTACTTATTTTTTCATTTGAAACTGAAACCTCTTGATCATTATTTTGTATCTTCTAATTCTGTCTGTCCACTCAGGAATGGATTTCTGTGCAACACTGAAATCTTGTTCTTCAAATTATGTTGTATTAAGAAGCTGTTGTCTCCAGACAAATATCAGATAAACAGAAAGTATAAGTCAGACTACCACACTTAGAAAGTCAGATAAGATTACTTCTGTTGAACAATCTAGACACATTCCCACTTTATTCATGAACCCCAGTGTTTTGAAGATAAATGTTCTTTTCTGACGAACAGATCATTAATTCTTTAAATAAAAAGCCACTAGATGTTCTGCCACAATCATGCACTTTCCCCCCAGTGTGGGTTTCAGGTTCCTGGCTTCTGTTTTAAAAGTTTCCATGAGCATATTAAGATACCCTAGAAGGAGACATCTATGACAATATGAACTTTGGATCACCTGTGAATGCATAAAATGAGAAAGATCTCATTCATCTTTGAATCCCAGGTACCCGGTTTAGTGCTTCGCATGAATTAAGCTCTCAATGGCTGTTTTGTTTATGATGAAGGCTTTGCTGTCTGGATTCCACTGGAAGAACATCAGAGAGTCAGGAAATGATTTGTATGTTCCTTGCCAGATGCAAACCTTATTGAGGTTCAGGTTGAATTTCAATGTCTCTCTTGCATTCACGATGTATACTTTCTTCTCAACACTGGGTTCTGATTGTCTTTGAAATGGCATTCTGTGTACAGTACAGAATGTCTAAGTCGTTCATGGAAGAATCCTTCTTGAGCTGGATCTTGAACTTCCTATGAGCAAAACCCAGAGAGATCTTTTTTTAAGATTGTCTTCACCAATTTATTAGCAACACTCTGTTGTCTAAATCCAGACTAGAAGCACTGAGCAGAAAATGGTTCCTGATAAAACAGCCACATAAAAGAATAAATATGAAGTAGATTATGTCATATAAAGGGGTTAATCTTCATGGATGGCCTGTGTATGCCAGGATGTGCCTGGGTGCCTATTGGTGTCTGAACTTCCCCTGGACTGAATAATGTCACATCTGCTTGTGACTCCAAACAGCTGCTCTAATTCCCCATCCCCTCATGACCTTCTTTTCTGGTCTCAGAGCTCTCGAAGACGTATCATTCACATTCCCTAATGTCACTTTCATGCGACTCTATGTACTTATTTTCATTTTTACATCATTGGGAGAATAGGTGATAAGCAATTTGCTTCTTACTAATTCTTTAGACCAAAGCTTCCCAAAATTCAATGCTTCTGTGCTGTTAAAGATTCTGATTCGGCAGCCTAGGAGTGGGAGGTGGGTGGAGTTATGCATTCCCTACAAAGTTTCAACAAGCTCCTGGATGGCTCCAGTGCTGAACTCTACAGCTAAATCCTACACTTTAGTTTTTTATTCTTTTTTTTTTCTATTTCTCTCCTTCTTTAGCTCCCCTTGCTGCTTTTCCTTGAAGCAAGGTATCATATATTCTAGGCTGGCTACTTCTGCCTTTGTCTCCCAAGTGCCGAGATTACAGGTATTATCCATTACACCAAACCTATGCTTTAATCTTAAGGACCTGTACTTAAGCACACATTTTTAAGCCCCCAGGAGTGTTTTAAAAATTTGCATGCCTGGGATAGACTCAGATTAGAATCTTTGAGGGTAGGATTCCATGGTATGCTGATAAATACCTACAATCAACTATTCTGGGAACAAAATTAATTCTGACTTAGAGCAGTTGCCAATTTCCATGGTGTAAATTCTCCATTTATTTTGCCACCCATTAGGTCACAAACAGGCTTGAGCATACCACCCAACTCATTATGTCTAATTTTTATAGGTCCCTAAATGAGTAAGCTTGAAATATGATTATAATGTGAGCTCAGAATTGACAACTGCTGCTTTCAAGTTAAAACATTCCCAGTATTTATAGACTCTTGGTGTTTCTGTTCTATTTTCACATATGCTTGATGTGCTGACTTTTGCATCTGTTCTTTACTCTCTTTACTTCATTATCTCATTTTTATCCTCCAAACTATTCTATAACTTTCTTCCAGTGGCACCTCTCCTAAAGAATCTACTAAGGGCACAGTTTGCACTTTAAGCACTTCTGAATTTCAAGTTGACATTCTTCCTAGACCCCTTCTTTTACTTAGTCCCGCCTCAACAGCATGAGGTAGCTTAAATGCAATCTTACACACAAGAGACGATCATGTGTCAACAGCCATAAGGTTTGAAATCTAATTTAAAATTCAAAGTCTGTTTCCCAGCTACAGAACCAGCAATCCCATTAATATTAAATAGTTTGGCTCACCTCACTGGAATAACACTTGGTAAGTAATCTGCCTCTGGTTCTGTTGCTGATTCTTCATTTATCCCGGCAGCATCCTTCCCAACTTCAGTTGTCAAATTGTCAGGGTTGATTACAGTTCTGACTACTTTATAGGTTGGCTGCAAGGATTAAATAAGGCAAATAAAGATAAAAGCCATGATACCTGACACATAGTAGACACTCAGGATTACTAGTTTAGCTATTATTGGTGGAAATAACTGAATATTCTAGGAACTAAGAGCACAGATGAACATCAGTGGGGAGATTAAGAAGAAAAATGATAATCTATCTAGTCAGAGTTGAAGACTGACCAACACCCCATCAGCCCAGGGGCAACCTACAGCTTTCCAATATTCACACCTCTATGATAGCACTTATTTTTGTATTTCCTCAAACTCTAGGTTGTCACCTCGGTTTTCCCTTGCTAGCCATTTCCATCCTTTTTTATGGATTGAAACAACATAGAGCCCACCATGTTTGTTTTAGACTTTCCAGTGTAGGAGCTTTTGTATGATACCTGTGTGTGTGTGTGTGTGTGTGTGTGTGTGTGTGTGTGTGTGTGTGTGCAGCCAGTGAGAAGGAAAGGAGGCATTCACTTTCAGTGTCTGTATAATAACCAGTAAGGGGATTACTTTCCCAATGTCTACCTCTAGGTTACTCTGGGCATTTCTATGCAGAAGGCTGACAGGGCTGTGTGTTGAGGCAGAGTAGATGAATGTCTGAATGAAGAATCAACTGATCAATGGGAAGGAAGTGTGGGTGAAGACCACCTCCCATAAGGAAACTTTCTTCCAACTGTTTGTTTTACACAATCCCTTAAACTGAATGGTGCTGCCTTTTTTATTATAGGCTGTCACTATGCTTTTGAAATACACCCTTGGCTCTGTGATTTATGACTACGTTGTGTGAGAAAGTTTTGTTCTGTAACAAAATACTGCATGTTTATGGCAGGTGATATAATGCATTGGCCAAGGCACTTCAGTTTTTGGAAAGACTCACATACTTCATTTTGAAAAAAAGAAAAAAAGAAAAAAAAAGAAGCAAGATTCAACCTTTGCTAAATAACCGTATTTTATTACAGACCATAAATATCATAAGCTAGGGGTATTTTTATTTCATGTACTACTTATGTTTTATCTCATGTAAATTAACTCCTTGGTAACCCACACTGAAATAAACCAAGCCAAATCTTCAAATATATTTGGGACCTACTAAGTACCTGATCATTATCCTGAATTTTCTTATCTGAATAGCCTCTAGCTTGTGTTCATTGTCCAATGACTTTCTCCATGACTCTTTCCTATGCATTGTCCGGAGTTGTGATAATCTGGGGAAAAAAAAAGACACTATACTAGTTCAGGAAAATACAGTTATTTGAGTCAAGGTCATGAGAGCATGTAAATGTAGGTACCTGTGGAGGTCAGAGGGGTTCTTCAAGCTGGACTTACAAGCAGTTAGGAGGCACCAACCATGGGTGCTGGGAACAGAACTCTGGTCTCCTAAGAGAGCAGTATGCTCATAACCACTTAGATCATTGGGATGCAAGGGAGCTCCATCTCAGCTGCTCCCACCTAAACTCCTTGACCACAAACAACCACTAGTCAGATATTGACAGACATTTTCATTGTTCCTGGGATGCTAGATGCATCTCAGGTTATCAGACTCTTGCTTTCTGGGCATTTGCATTCTGTTTATTTAGGCATGTTCATTTTTTTACCTTCTAACAGTCCTGAATCCTGTCTCTATTCAACATTGTGTGGTACACAGATTCAGAACCAACTCACCTTGATTCTACCAAACTGTAGTTCCTGAGACTCTGAATAAAGTCCTTGCTCACATTTGAAGTTTCTGCGTTTGGACTGATTGACAATGAGATCAATAAAAACATGGCAGTACTCAATACAATTGAAAATGCTCATGAAGTGGAAATTTGTGGTTTCCTTGGAGTCTCAGTTGTGTCTTATGAAGTGTTTCTGGAAACTGTCTTATGAGAGGATGTTTTTGCTGAAGCTGACATGTGGGAGGATGTTTGGCTAAGAATAGACACGTGGTGTTTTTCTGGAAGCAGCCTGGGAAAGGGGCATGTGATGCTGTGCTAGAGCAGATACGTGTGATGCTTGAGAGGACAGGTGATGTTTGGAAAGGGCACAAATATAACCCAGCAGACAGTAGATGGTACTGAATGGTATTGGTATGCCTTGCTATTCTTTGCTGGTCATCACTGGGCTTTGCTGATGCTGGTCTTCACTGATGACGCTGGGTGGTATTGGTATACATTATCACTCTTTGTTGGTTACCATCTGTCATGACTTCATAGAGAGAAATGCACCAAAAAAACTTCTGATGGTGTTCTGACAGCTTCTTGTTTCCATGGATTCAGGATGATTGGCAGAGCCTTGCAGTTTCTTCTGGATCAGCTTGCCATTGCTGATTCAGAGACCGTGTTATGAATGGATTGAGCTGCCACTGCTGACTCCTGTGAACTGAACTGCTGATATCCTGACAACACAGATTGGGTTTACTCCAAAGAAATATTTCTAAACAGGCCCACATCCTCTTCTGCTTTGTTAACCTTTCCTTTCCACTACTTCGGGTGGGTGGTGGTCTAGAAGGGCTGTTAAAGCATTTAAGAACACTTATTAAAAGTAGGTTTCGAAAAGTCTAAGCATTCATACTTGGCCTTAAAACTCCATAATTTCACTTTTAGGTGTGTGTCCTTCGGGAAATCCCATATGTATGTAGAAGAGATATGTATATGTTCATAACAGTACAAAGAATTCAGCTTATAGCAAAACCAAAAGCAATCAAAATGAACATATGCCATAGAAGACATAAATGACCTATGATACACTTGGAACTATAAGTAAAGGAAGCCGTAGTTAGGGCTGAAATACTTCTTTCTCACTAGAGACGTATAACTTAGAAGGATAATATGAACACACACATAGGCAAAGGAGGTAGGCGTGATATGGAGCTACCCAGGCAGTATACTCACATTTGTACACTCCACTCCTGGGGAAGGCTCTTTCTAAACTCCAGCTCACGACTGCCGATAAGTCATCCTCCTGAGATTCCTGTTGAAGGCAGGGAAACATGACATGTGGCTGAAAGAAAACAAAAATGTCTTTCTGTCATATTTCTGAGATGAGGAAAAGAACAAAAGTGGAAAATTCAAATTTAGCTGTGAAGCATGCAGGGGAACCCAGACAACAGAGTTGCTAAGAAAAACTCAATAAGGGCAAGAAGACAGGCTGAGGGGTCAGGAGGTAGATAAAATGGCAAGCTGAGGGCTTGGTGAGAAAGAGTAGTTAGGCAAAATGTCAGATGGGAGGTGAGTGGGAGCGGAGAGGTGTGAAGATCTGCTAGAATTTGTAGCATGCTTTTATGGGTCTGTGTGAGCGAGTTACCCTGGCTTAACGTAGCAGGGTTGGCTTACACAGGAAGCACAGGGACCTCCAAAGGTGGAGCTGAGAGCCAAGGCTGGAAAAGAACTGCGGGACTGCTCATTTCTTGAGACCTTGCTTCAGTAGCAGGTCAAATTACTTTGAAGCAGGAAAATTCAGAAACACCATTTCTAATGGGGGGAAAAGAACTAGAGGAGTATTTGGAATATGAGACCTCAGTACTGTGATCAAATGTTTTCATTCAATAGCCATATAACTGAGAAAAACCATGCAAAGTTTCTGAGATGAAATTTTCTCATGTTTAAGGTTGGGATAATGTCACTTGGTCATTGGCATGGGTGACATGATAGGAATTGCTATGGTTTGCATGAGAAGCATCCCATAAGGGCTCATACATTCAGAAAGTTTGTCTTCAGTTGGTGACACCCTCTTGAGAGGTTGCAGCACCCTTTGCACATTGAACCTAGCTGGCAGTTGTAAGGCTATGGGATGAGGTTAATAGTGGATTATAACTTGTCTGGTTCTGCCCTGGGCTCTCTGCTTTCTTATCCACTGAATGTATCAAGCTGTGGCTCAAGCTTTTACTTGCAGGGACAGAAGCCCAACCACCATGCCCATCTCACAGTGAACCTGTAGGCTAAAACACATCCCTCTTCTCCTTCAGCCAGGTATTCTATCCCAGTGATGAGAAAAATAACTATTACAGAAAATTGATATTGAAAACTCTGTCGGTGTCTGTGATAAACCAGACTGCCTGGTACATAGTTTTTTGAAACCAGTTTTCGGGAGAAATGTGGAAAACCATTGTTGATAGAAATGTGGATACTAAAAGCTGGGCTCATGAGGTTTCAGAGGAAAACAAAGTGTATCTGGAATTGGACTAGCAGCATTTCCTACAGTGTTCGTCAGTCTGTCCATGCGTGTTGAAGTTTAAATCAAGCTAAATTCAAAGGTAATAGAGGTAAATTCAAAGGTAACAGAGGAAATTTCAGGACACAGCATTCAGGCTGTGGCATGGTTGCTATTCACTGTGTTTGTGAGAATTAGAGTAAGAATTCAAAGCAGGGAGTACAGCACAGAGGTGTGAAAATGTGCCCTTTTGTAAGAGAAGAACTGAAAATACCATAAAGTTATATAGAAAGAGTGGCAACAGCAGCTAAAGATACTGGTTCCACTGTGGAGAAACCTGTGCTCTGAACTGGGACAGTAGGAGTGGTACCTAGTAAGTATGATCCCACACATTAGGGGCTCCAGAGTGTAAAATGCAGCTGTTTGAAGGGGGAGTATCTGAAAAGAGAGTGCCTAAGAAAACACCATTCAGCATAATTTGTGGAAGCAGGAGTACTCAAAGGAGCCTCAACCCAGGCCCAGCTGTGATGGTACAGAGGCCATTGTGTCTATGATTCAGTCTAGGCTACATCCTGAGCTGTCAGCAGAACTTGGCGTTGTCCACATGCTGCAGTTTTGTAGGCATGCAGGATGTAAGTGTGAGAGGGTTGTGGAAGCTTGCACTAAGGTTCTTGAAAGATGTTGAGAATAGGCAATGCTGTCAGACTCCCTACATGGCCTGGCACACTTGAATAGGCTGTGTATGACTGTGGAGTGAAAGCCAAATTGCAGTGGAGACCCCAATAAACAATGTGAGAAATGGGGGATCATCATGAGGAAAGCTATGGGCACCACATGAAACCATCCTAAGAGAGGCAATGTAATTGTCACAGACAATAGAATTAGAAGGATAGGGATACCCAAAACTGTTAGAGCCCAGACAATGCCACCATGAGCTCCATCACTGTAGAGTTTGGTGTTTAGCCTTTGGTCTTTGAGTCTTACTTTGATCCAATATTTTCTTGCTATCCTCCTGATCCTCCCTTTTAGAATGGAAATGTGTGCTCTGTGCCCTTATGTGGAACTTGGTTTGACTTTGCAGGGGCTCACAGTGATAGGATTGTTTTGGCTCTTGGAAGAGACTTTAGAATTTTGAATAGTGTTGGAACTCTGAGACTGAGAATTTTGAAGTTGTGCTGAATACATTTTGCTTTATAGAATGGCCAGGACAAATGTCACAGTTCAGTGGTAAAATATTCCTTTATAGACTCATGTGTCTGAACACTTAGTCTCCCGCTGGTGGTGCTCTTTTGGGAAATTGTAGTTTCTTGTCCAAAATAAACACTCCACATACAATATATACTGGTTATAGTTTTCTCTTCCTCAATTTCTCTCAGTTCCTCCTCACCTTCCTTCCCCTCCAGATAAAATTTCCCCTTCAGCAAAATTTCTCAACGCCAGTGGAACAACATTGTGGTAAAGATAATTCTTGTGGCTAATCGATGGTTACCAATGTGTAGGATGGTTAGCAATGTGTCTCCAGAATTTGTCTCCTGTCTCCTAGGAGGCAAAACTCCCTGAGTGTACCTTGGTTAAACAAAGAAAACCTCTTTCATTTTATTTCCCAATGATCTTCCATGCTCTCTACTTCCTGGACTTTGATTGCTATAGATCTTATTTTGTGCCACAAGATACCAGTGTGTACTATACTTCACCTGATGTATCGTCAGCATCTTTTGTTTGAGTCACATCACAGACTGCTAATTCATGCTACTCTATTCTTCACTCACCTTGCAGGGCCACAAGCTTTTAAAACACATAAATATAAGGCGCATGTCTCCCTGTTGAAAACTCTGTGTGCTCCTTTTCCATCAGGTGAACTCTGTGGGCTTGAACTTGTCTCCAGCTCCCTGGGAACAAGCTTGCCAGACTCTCTGGCTTGCAGTTTAAGCTGCATCTGCTTCTTTCATTTCAGCCTCCGGGAGCCTGGACCTCTACATGCACAATTTAGCAGACACCCAGTAATTTAAGGGTGAATTACACCAGGCTTCATCTCCTGCAATTTTCACCTCTCTGGGATTTTGCTCCAGAATAAAAGCCAGGGTGGCTGTAAAGCTGTACCTCACCTCTCTCGGGGATCTTAGCTCCTGCGGCCTCACCAGAACTACTTACTTTCCAATACTTCCAAGCAGTTGTGTGTACTTCAGTGAACTTTTAAAGTTATTTCCAGTGGAAAGTTCAGTCAAACAAGCTACTGTCTAGTGGAAGACGCCCTGGCACAGGGACATTCTAAAGCTCCAAGGCAATTTGATTCTGCAGTATCCAGCCAAGATTGAGAACTACCAGAGCTCTTATCATTACTCTCTGTTTGAACAACTTAGAATTTGCCTTGGACTATGAGCCTTGCAGACTCTACAGGCTTCTCTTTCCTTTGTTCTTGTTTTTCATGCCTTATTCGTGTGATCTGAAACAGTATCTGGAATATAGATAAATCTGATAATCTATAGTGTAGATTTATTAAAGGTAGTGAAAAGACGGGTTAAGAGATGAATCAATGGATAGCATTTGTTTTGCAAGTACAAAGACATAAGCTTGACTCCTAGAATTCATGTTAAAAAAATTCAGGTGTGGTGACACACCGTTTGGAATCCCACCTCTGGGGGAAGTGAACACAAGTGGCTCTCCGGGGCTCACTGGCAAGCCAGGCAGTCTAGTTGATGAGCTCTGGGTCAGTGAGAAGTTGAGTCTCAAAAAGTGTGCATGGTACCTGAGGGATGACACCCAACGTCCTCTAGCCCACACACATACACACACACACACACACACACACACACACTCATAGTCACACACACACTCACAGTCACACACGTACACTCTCACACACAATGAGTTACAGATCAGAGGGAGAGAGAGGAAAAATAGAGTTGCAAAGAAACCATCCCACTTTTAGAAAAATGAAAGACGCATAGAATCCAACTAGTAATAGATTAGAGAGATTAAATGATGAATGTGACTGGTTAATAAAACCCTTTCTGAACTAAAGAAATGTACAATTCAGCATCGAATCTTCTGGTATTGACTGGAAGCTTGGAGACCAACTGAGTTTGCTTTGCATGGAAACTGGAGTCAGCGGTGTGTGAAGCATGGAGTTTGATGGTGCCATAAATCATGTGTGACATGTCAGCATTGAACACGTGAGTGATCTGAGACAGCTTGCAAGTAAATGACTAGTTAAGAAGAGTCAGAAAATTCCATTGAACACCATCAGCACATTTAGTGTTAGAGAAATCTCAGATTCAAGGAAGCAGCTGGCTTAGCTAAAGTGTGGCTCAAATTAAAGCCAGATGAAATGGTGAAAACAACAACAACAAAATAGATCTCAGATCCCAGGGTTTAAGAAGATCAAAGAAAGCCAGGACAAGATGCAGCTTTCTTGATATAGGTCTGCAACATGGGTTGACAATGACCTGAGAAACACAAGGGTCGCATGATCTTCAGATACACGAAGACTGCATCAGGACCATGTATTTTGCATCCTTTCTTGAGTCCTTGTTACTTGTCAATCAGAAGAGTTTTCAAGTTGCTTCAGAAGGTCAGGATTACTGACAGACAGAGTCTCTGAAGTACATTGGTGGCGCCTGCTACTCCAGCTGAGGCCTGCTTTGCAGATGTCTTACTGCCTTCGTGAAATCATCAGTAAACTGTATGACCATAAACACACACATGCTAAACGATTTGAAGACCTGGGAAAAGGATATCTGGTTCTTTGTGGTGCTAGTTATTTAAAACCCAAAGGTTAAATATTACAAACAGGAGTAAAGATCTCCATGGGATGTATAAATCATAGATTTACAATTTGATCCTTGATCTATAGGAATTTAGTACATCAACTAATTCATATGGGACAGTTTTCCCAAGGTCCTTGATGGGAGGAAGGTTGAGGAAAGGAGTCACAAAAGTCCAGGTTGAAATTCAACAATGACTTAGCTCTGTGTCACTTTCTTAGGATCATGATGGTGAGATAGAAAAACTGATTTCTGCAGTATCCCCATTATCTTTATTATCTATCTATCTATCTATCTATCTATCTATCTATCTATCTATCTATCTATCTATCTATCTATCATCTACCTATCTACATCTATCTATTCATCTACTATTCATCTATCTATCTATCTATCTATCTATCTATCTATCTATCTATCATCTATCTATCTATTTATCTATCTATCATCTGTCTGTCTATCTGTCCTTCCATCTACCCACCCACCCACACATCCATCTATCTATCTATCTATCTCTATCTATCTATCTATCTATCTATCATCTATCTAATCTATCATCTATCTATCACATCTATCATCTATCTATCTACCTATTATCTATTGTCATCTGTCTGTCCTCCTGTCCATTTATCCATGCATCCATGCATCCATGCATCCATGCATCCATGCATCCATCCATCCATCCATCCATCCATCCATCTCTTAGGCATTTGTATTTCCAATGAGAACTACAGCCTATAGAAACCACAAGGACAGGCTGGGGTGGATTTGCTGTTTCTGATGGAACCTAAAACCACTTGAATTAGTTTCCTAGTATGGCTGCAACAAAACACCCTAAACTAGGTGTCTCAAAACTAGAGAAGCATGAATTCTCACCTTCCTGGAGACAGGTTCAGGATCTCACTGTTGGTAGATCATGCTCCCTCTGGACCTGCAGGGGATCCTCCTCACCACCCTCCTCTCCTCTCCTCTCCTCTTCTTCTTCTCTTCTCTTCATGCCACCTCCTTTTCTCCTTCTGCACTGCTTTCCATCTCTTGCCTTTGTCAACCTCTTAGCTCTCTCTGCACATGTCCTAGTTCATCCCATCTTCTTATGATGTATATGTACATTGGACTAGCGATCTGTCCTACTCAGTAAGATCTCCTCAGTCAATTATACTGTAACAACTTCATTTCCCAATGAAGTTGTTCTATGGTATGGCAGACCTCATCTTACGTGGACACACTTATGAATGACTCTCATGTGGTGACATGTTGACCACAGAGAGTCAAGAAATCACTTGGTGACGGAGCCTCATTCTGTGTTAATACCTCCTGGAGCAGGTATGTGATTTTCATGAAACGTGGGCTAGCCTCTGTGAGGCGGTCTAGTTTTCTTTCCCCCAGATTCATTTTACTTTAAACATATGCAAACCCCACATTCCACCCTGTCATAATAACATAGATTTTTCTTGTCAAAAAGGAAGCTTTTGATAAAAATTTAAGGCATGTTTTTGACAATTTATCTAGACTTATATCTGTGGTCACTTCTAACCACTCAGGCTTAGGCATGAAAATCACATCTGTTACAAGCGAGCCCAACAGTGGACATGGGGAGGTGTCTGCTTTCTATCTGCATTTCTAAGTTGTGTGCCAAGGGCATGTCTCCCAGTGATAGGAACCATTTGCCTTTCACATACCAGCCAGTTGACTATGCTTTGAGGTTACTAAAGAGACAAAAGAAGAATGGTCAGATATATTTCTTCTTGACTGCTTGGATAAATTGAACACTAATGTCTTAGGAAACTGTCCCAGGTATTCCTCTACATTAGTGAATGCTTTAAGTTTAAGGAGATGATGTACAAATGTCTGACTTATAATATTTTAATTAATCAGGATTTCCTCAGGGGTCCTGTGAATAAATCTGTTAGGAAGATATAATTAACAGTTGTGCTTAATTTGCATAGGTCCATTCAATTGTATCAATTGAGCTGAAACCCCTTTTTTTTTCCACTTGTAAACCCTGCACACATAGCAGGATGGTGAGAAAAAAAACACAGAGGTTCTAGGGTCAAAAACAATGAATTGAAATCCATTGACTTCCTGGCTGCTAATTTTGAGCAATTCTTGATTCTGTTGCCATATCGGCAGAACATGTAAGTTTCCCAGACATCAATGTCTGTGCTATAATCTACCACTGGGAGACTGTGTCCTTGAAGTTCATAGTTCTGAATTCAAGTATCTTCATTGAGCCGCTTGAACTTAGTGCATTTCTCCATCATATGGATGACAGCAGGGTCTACCTCATAGGATGATGGAAGCATAGGAAATGTAGACCCTTGGTCAGTAAAGAAAGCATCATTGCTGCTAGGTGATACTTGTGAATTGACTGAATGTGATGAGTGAATATACTGAAGGATGGTGTTTTAAATAACACACTGTGACAAGGGTGACTTAAAGGAGAAAGGGTTATTTTACCTCACAGTTCACCAAAGAAGCAGGAGCTTGACACGGCTGGTCACCTCAAGCCATGAAGAAGAAACAGAAGGAAGAATGCCTTGTTGATGCTCAGCCTTCCATCTCTTCCTATTTAACAAGATCCAGGATCCCAACCAGTGAGCAGGTCTTATTGCCTCAGTTAAGGTATTCAGATACCCACCCGAGGCATGCCTAGAAACCTGTCTCCCATGTGATTCTAGATTCTGAAGAGTTGGTAACGAACATTAAGAATCACACATTACAGTGCATTCATATTGTAAATATGAATAGAGATTCACTTTTTCAGGAAGCACGAATCAATGTTGCACAGACACTGATCACCAGGCTAACAGCCCAGGACAGTCAGAGGAGAGAGAGATGTTTGGGGGATTTCTGCTCCTTTACGTCCTGCTTCAATTTTCCCTTTCCCCAGAGATGATATTGAGAACTGGGCATGTGCTTGGCTGAAGTACATAATGACATTTGGAATCCATTAAACTCTTTGTGCTGGGTAGGATTTTCTGGAGTCTAACTCAAAGTCAGATATGATTTAAATACTTTATCATACACTGACAGTCCTTCTACCACACCCTTCCCCCACCCCGACTTCTCCTCCCACTGACTAGTCCAGGCTAAGAAGGGAAACAATATGAATAGACACTGGAGATCCAAAGGTCTGCTGCAGTATCCTCATGTCTGGAGCATTTCCTAGTCCGTACATGGAGTGCTTGGGGAGTGAAGGCTTTGAGGAGTGGAGATGAACTCTGCCTTAGGAAACTGGATGGAGCCGCCATTCCACCAAACCCACGTTGTACTTGCCCACCTCTGCCTCTGCCACTGCCTCTGCAGCCTTCCACGACTCTCCAGTCAGCCTCCTCTGAGTCTGCTGGCCTGGGATTTTCATACCTGTGCTTGGAGCAAGAGCACAAGTCCCTTTCGTAGAGAGAGTTGTGAAAGGCATCTCAGATGCCGTTTGTCATTATTTTCCCAAGGACTATCCTGGCTCTCATAGAGGCTGTGGGTTTGACAGTTTCCCAGGATTCCTCTCAGTCCCAGTTTCATTTTCTTTCCATGGCTAATGGTGCTAGGCTCTCTCTTCTGCCTTGCTGTTACTTTCATCAGGAACTGTTGTGATGGTGTGTTTTTTTTCTATTTTTGATATTTGCTTAGGCTAAAGTATCAGACTCCACATGGAGCTGACCCAAATTAGAGAGAAGGCAACAGAACGGTCAGGCATAAAAGCTCCAGTCTTGGAAAACCCCACAGTTCTCCCAAGGTTAACACTTCTCTGGAAGTGAACGAGCAGGCTCTCCACTTGTGAATTTGGGGAGGAAGCTATTTTTTTCCCTCGGAATCCATTGCCAGGTTTCATTTTCTCATAGTTTGTCATAGCCACTAGTTACTTCGTGTCCACTGTGTGTCAAGCACCATGCCAAGCGTATACACAGCAGATGAGCAAGGCATCCCTTCTCCCCGCTTCCCACCCTGTGCCCCATCCCAAGAACCATCAGAGACAAGGAGTTGAGAATGTGCCAGTTCAACCAGGGAGATCCCTGTTCATACTCTCTGATCATGCTGTGTGATAGACTGGCCTGAGCTTGTAAATCAGTATAGTCCTCATATGAAGTCCTCCACAATGAACCTCTGTTTCTCTGAAGACAGAGCCAAGACCTCCTGAAGCCTCTCACTATCTAGGATGCTCCAAGTAGTGAGCATTTGTCTAGCCCTTATGTTAACCTTTAGAATTTATAAGGTACTTACAATTATTTATCCCTGTATAACATCATCAGGACAGGTGAGCACGAATTGAGGCTCAGGTAGACTACATAGTGCAGGCAGCCAAAATAGATCAGCAAGGAAAGGCACACGCTAGGGTAGAGCTCAGGCTATGACAGCTATGACAGTTCTGTCTTGTTTCTGTCATCACTATTTTTCAAACTCAATAATCTGATGGTGGTGATCTAAAACTCATGATAATGTTCTGATACAGGCTGATGAGTGTGCATCAGGGAGAACATGACTTATGCCAACCTTCTAGTGATAAAAATTGTATCTCTACCCTCAAAGGAAAGAAAAAGTAAGTTAATAGAACCTAGGAGCAAATAATCCACTTTAGACAAGAGTTAAATCTATTAAACTTTAATTTCTCAGACAAAAAAAGAATGATATTGGTACTAATTTTATACATAGTAAATAGTCAACATGGGGTATAATGAGTGTTATCACTATAATTGAAATTATATTAAAACAAGCAAGAAATCAATTCTAAGCAACCCAAGGTCTTTAGGAGGGTTCTCTGGAGCTGTCGGAAAGTGCTAGAAGAAAAACTGAGGGTTTATCTCGAAGGCCCTGCACACTGGTCCTTTTACTTTGGAAAGGCATTTCCCAAGAAGCTATTGCTTTTGAGGAATTTAGGCAAGAAGGGGAGGGAGGAGTAAGGGAAGCAAAAGAAAATGAACAACAGTTTGCTGAATCTGGCTTGTTATCCTTTAAAGAGACGGTCATCTCTAATGGTCAATGCAAGAGCTTGCTCACTTGTCCTTGCAGAAGACAGTGGTACCTTGCTATAGGTGTAGATGCTGAGGAAGAGCTGTAAAGCTGAGGACGATGATTAGGAAGTGGGCCAGGAGTTTGAGTTCAGTTTAGCTCAGGAGTTCCCAAGGCATATTAGCATCTCATTGCCTTAAATACAGAACTCCACGAGAGAGCTCCCAGTGGACACTTCACACATTTCCTAGGCATCCAGGGAATCAGTAGCTTAATAAGCCGATGCCTGCATCCCAATGGAGAAAAAAGTGGTGAGAAGATTAGATGTGAAAAGACCCAAACTGATTTTCCTCTGAAGTTGCTTTTCAGTTGCCTAACTCGAATGTTAAAATGCCATAAGCCTTTGAAAAACAATTATTTATGAATACTGTCTGGATAAGCTATTTTACATCGATTTTCCTTATTAAGCGATCCAAAGAATTTGGAAGAAATTCGAATGGTCACATGGGGATGTTTTTTGACTTGTCAGGGTGGAGTGGGTGGGTGGGTAGGGGTGCCATGACTTTGAAAGAGCCCGACGAAAACATGCATTTATACGCCACAATTATGATCTGTTGCATCCAGGAATCCTCCCATCCCCACCAGGATCCACCCACAGTACCAGTGGGTCAAAGTTTACTTTGGACCGCATACAGTGAGACACGTGAGAGGCTCTCTCACATAGACTTTCTCTAGGCAGGAGCCGCAAGTCTTTTCCATTTCCTCTTTAAGACTGAAGACTGGGAAAGTCATCACGGAGACAAATTCATTCATTTTAAACATGTTATATAACCTGAGATTGTTAGAGCAGGAAGGGAAGTGGAAAAGACATTTCTGGAGCGGCCTGTGGTGGCACGCTACCAGTAGTGTGCACTGTCAGGGACTGGCAGCCTCCTGTGGCTTTATGTTCAAAAGTTTTAGTCTTATCACTGGCATTTGTTATAGCCTATCTGGGTATTTGTAAATTTAGCTCATAGTTATTTGTTAAAAATGCCCAACTTACAAGCTGGTCTAGTCACTGGCGTACATGAACCATGCATGAAATCATACAATTTTGATTAAGCTACAGTATTTGCCTTCAGGAAATAAAATATATATCCATTGGGCCATTTCCCTGTCCTGTCTGTTATTTGAAGAAATTCACAAATGTATTTTCCCATACCAGGATGCTATGTGTGTGAAACAGCACTCAGTACAATTAACTTTAATCAATTACATTATGCAGTAACGTTGCTTGTGTCTTATCATGCATATGCTATTTGTGATGACATGTGCATCTTTTCTGTAAACTGGTGCGTGAACTATGTTGGTTTCAGTTTGACTAGCCTGACTGGACTGTTCAAAAGGCATGCTCTTGCCTTCTTGATTCTGATATTTTCAGTTGACCTCCTTTTCCAGCCTTAGAGAGCTGAAAGCCAAAATGTATACATGTAGAAACTGGCACCGTACCAGTCTGTTGAATTCTTAAGTAAAAGCGGTCACTTAAAGTGAGGCAAAAAATACCAAAGCCATCTTTGGCAAAGGAGCCACCAGGAAATTCCTATGGAAGATGTTTAACATCCGTGGCTGTGAATGAGGCTCTGAGAACAGCTAAAGCAATTCCTGGGACTCCGGAGATGCTCAATGGAGTGTGGAACTAAACCTTCATTGTCTGTCATCTGGGAGGCCTGACTGATTATAACAGAAACAGCAGATTTGGGGTAAAATCCCTAAAAGTCATGGGCATCAAGCATGCAGACACTGATGCTGTCTCATGTCACTTTGGAGAAGTAAGGGAGACGACCACAAGACAAACTGCAGTTTTCCATGTGAATAAATGTTCCTTTCATACAACACTTATCTAACATTTTCTATCACGGTTATAGCAGTGGGTGCACACACCCTTGCCAGTCTTAGCAGACACACTTTTAGCTGTGCATTTCTTTCTTTCCATTAATTAATTTATTTATTCATTTTACATCCCAGTTGCTGCTGCCCTTCCCAGTTCCATGCAACAGTCCCTCCCCCTATCTCCCTCCCCTTCCCCTCTGACAGAATGGGAGCCTCCTGGGGTCCCACCTCCACCCTGGCCCATCAAGTCTCTGCAGGGTTAGGCACATCCTCTCCCACCAGGACACACAAGGCAGCCCAGGTGGGGAATGATACCACAGATAGGCAACAGCTTTAGGGAAAGTCCTCAGCTCCGTTGTTGGGGGACCCACATGAAGATATATTTGCTACATATATGCTGGGGCCCCTGTCCAAGTCTGTGCATGCTCTTTGATTGATGGCTCAGTCTCTGAGAGTCCCCAAGGGTCCAGGTTGACTCTGTTGGCCTTTTCATTTCTAAGTGTGATGTTCACAGCGGGTTTTCTTATAAATACCGTTTTACATATTAAGAAAGGTCCCTTCTACTACCTGTAAGCATTTATAATGAATAGATGTTATATATTGTCAAAAGTTCCTAATTTAAATTATAGAGATGATGAGAAGTTTTTAACTCTATTGATGTGATGGATCACATACATATATATTTAAATTAAAATAAAATTACATCACTTTCTCCTTCCTTTTGCTCCCTTTAGCCCCTCCCATGTCCTCTCCTACCAACCTCTCCATATCTCCTCCTACTCTTTTTTTTGCTTGTTATTGTTTATATTTATTAAATTTGCTTATTGTTAATATATATTATATCATACATATATATACTATATATTATTATTATATATTATATCTGCTTATTATTGTTTATATTATTTTGCTTATTTTATATATGACACCAATGGCCTACCTTGTTTGGGGATTCATTTGAATTCCTCTTCCTACCACTTGAAAAGAGGATTTTCGTTGTCATTGTAGTTGTACATACATTTTTGACTGTTCAATTATTTTAAACTCTATAAGCTTGTCGGTCAGAACATATTATTCATTTGACAGGTGTTTAGATTCTGTTTGCTGATGTTCGTTAAGCATTTTGGTCTCTTGTCAGGAATAAGGTGAAGGATAGAGAGACTGCTCATCAGGTAAAGTGTGTGGTGCTCTTCCAGGGAATTCAAGTCCAGCTCTAGCCCTCATGTTCAACTGCCCAGAACTCCAACCCCAGGGGATCTGATACTACTGGACCCTCGTGTCACCTCACTCGATGTTACAGAGACCCTTGTGGTGACTAATCAGTTTGGACTCCATCTACAATCAGCTAACACCCAAGCAGCTGCACTCTCTTGGTTGGATTATTTGTGTGGAAGACCAACCTGATCTAGGCCACACCTTCTGGTGGCAGCCATCGTAAGGATGTGAAGGAAGAAGTTTTGCTTTGCCTGTTTGCCTTCACCCTCACTGGCAATGCATCTCTCCTTTGCTGATGCGTTCCTTCCCTGGCATTAAAGCTCATATTCTCAGTGATGAACTCTCAACATATTCCTGGCCATCAGTAATGTATTGTACACTTCGAACCGATTCTTAACTTTCTCCATTGTTATCTAAAGCCCTTCATATTTGGTTATTCCTCATGGTTGTGGTCTCTTGCAATATCATTGTCAAGTTCTGATGGCAAATTCGTGCAGCCTCCATGTAAACTCTCCAGTTTCGCTGGCTTGGGAAACAAAAAAAACAGGCTGCTAAGAAGTATGTGGTCTATGTACATAGGAACCACGGTGGCCTCAGGACTGAGGGAAGCTCTGTCTCACACAAGAACCTGCAGAGAAATCCATCTTCCCCATAGCTGCTAAGGAGATGCCCACTCCCCTGGGCACTATGGATACTACTTAAGTAGCAGCTTCCCATGGTTACCACCTCTCTTGACTCTAACTTTTTCTCTTACTCTTTGATTTAATCTGATGTTGTGTTCTTCATTATGCCTCCCAGGTCAGCTAAGGTAAGGAAAAGCCACAGTGAGTGACACGAAACCTACATTGAGAGTGATTAAGCACAAATAAGGTAGAAAAATCAATGATGGCTACTGTTCACTATCCTGGGCTGTCTTGTCTCATCACACCTACCATCTCCAGGGCTGTGAGCATGCTCCATGGTGTCTGAATGCTGACAGAGATCCACTAATGACACTCCTCTAGACATAGTCCTGTCAGTCATAACGTGTGTGTACACTTCAAACGAGTTATTACCTCCTCCGTTGTCATCTAAAGCCTCCATATTTAGCTGTTGCCTATGGCTGTTGTCTTCTCTAACCCCATGAAACTGACCAGAGCTCAGCTCAGCTTCTTAACCTCTTCCAGAATTGGAAGAATCTGCTGAGAGGGAAAATGATCCCAAACCAGGTGGAACTCTCCACGTGTGCTGTGGCTTCTGAGAATTTGGTCCCAAATCCCCCTCCCACTACTTAATGTTTACTATTATTTTCAAAGTATATTCTGTCTAACTCACCTAGCTGTTAGCAGTAGGAGAGTTGGCCCAAGTTGTCAAGTCTCATCTAACTCAGCAAAGAACCTTTTCTACACGGAGCAGTTTAGTTTACCAACAGCTTGCCATGTATAGTTGCATGATCCCAGTATGGTTTAAGCCTTTTCTATGTTCTCTGTGCTGTATCACATTCAATTTTAATGGCCACCCTATGAGGACATATGCTAATCCACTTTACAGAACCCAGAGTACAGTGCAATAGTAGTTTGCCAAGGTCACATATTATTAAGCAGAGGTCAACTCAACTCTAAAAACAACTAGTAAGACACTGAGCTACACTGTCTCTCACTGTTAACTTTTCTAACTTAGAAACCAGGGACTCTGTAGGGACAGGATGCAGAAAATTCTGAAGGGAAGTGGGAGACAGAAACTCTTTTTCTAAATTTGTCCAAACACACTTAGGATCAAAAATAGCATTTCAGTTTGGGCTCCAAATGCCCTATTCTTTCTTTCTTTTATCTAAATAAGAATGTGGCTAATTTTAAGTGAAGTTAAACTACGGAGGTGGGAAAACAAATCACCACTTTAAATCCATCTTTGTAAGGTTGTGGTGCAAGTTAACTTACAGCTCAGGAACTTTCAGATTCCTTCATAGACGGAATCTGTCAGTTGACATAAAGTCGTGCACCAGGAGCGGATGTGATACAGGCAGACAAACGAGGCACATTTCACAGATACATCTGGACAGGAAACCCTAAATATGGTTTGCTTTTCTAAGTCAAAGAAAATCCTGGCCACATATGTTTTGATTTTCCTTCTCAGCATTTGGTGTATGAAAACATAGAGCATGTTACAGCAGGTAGTAGTTCCCAGGAGAGTCTTAGCACTTCTAAAAATATTTTCAGGGCCTTGAATTCATTCAGAATTGAAGAGTAATATCTTTTTGAGCCCCGATACTTTTCTAAAATGTATTTATTTGTGCTTTTTATGTACACTCTAGAACAGTTGGCTGCCTTTTCCTTGAAATTTTGGGGGAAGTTATTCCTAATCTGGAAATATTTCATACTTTTGGTCAGCGCCCTGGTTGGAAAGCTGTGAAGCTGAGTTCCTGAGCTTCCAGGTTTTCTATGGACCGTGACTTTTGTTGTGTCTCTTTGAAGTTTTAAACGTAACATCTGGTCTGTCGTCTCGGAGAAGTCAGAGCTTTCTCAGGAGGATGAGAATCCTTCCTTCCAAGATGCTTTTGAGGTTTGTGAAGAAACAGGTCCGGTGTGTGTTGATTGATCCCTCCAGATCCTCTGAGGCATGATAGGGTGGCCCCGATGACATGGCATAGCAGGCAGCGTTGTGTTGCTAGAACAATCTTTCAGTCTTGTGCTCTCAGTCTTGCTCTGTGTCTGCTTCTGGTTCATTTTTGGCTGTGAATCTACATCTCTTAGCTCTCGAGTTTTGAACTTAATTAAATAGTCCTTTGACAATTTCACAATGTGCCTAATACATACTGACCAGTCCAGTGCTCCCCGCTCTCCCTCTCCCTACTACCTTGTCTTCCCCTGCTCCTCAGTCTTACCTTATAGATCTCTTTGTCACATCTATGACTTTGTTTAAATCGAGTTTAACCACCATGATATGGTTCAGAATATCCATTTAAACCTTCTTCTCATAACCTTGAGAAGCCAGGAATATGCATTCATCTCCATTCACTGCACAGACAGGCTTTTGTGGTTATCAACACTGAAGATAGAATATTTTATTTACAGGTATAAAGAGAGTTTTGGGGGAAAAGAGTTTGATGCTTTGCCAATTTAGCTAAACCACTGTAGTAAGTTCCTCACAGGGGCCACGTCTTCCCCAGACATGGGTTGGAAAGGAGATTTACAGCGTCATTCGTGGGTTCCCTCCAGTGGAGCAGACCTCAATACCAATCAAGGACCTTTTGCTTTCCTCATGACAGTCATGTCACTATTACACATGGGAACCTTTTGCCTAGAAGGTTAGTTTTGTCATTCAAAGGGTTCACGGCTTGGGTAGGATTCCTGACACCTTTTCCCTTCAGCAGGCAACACAGCACAACCAACTGTGAAAGCCAGCCATGGGGAGGAGGGAGTTTCTATCTCAGTACTAGCTTGTTTTCTTCTCTACCGTGGCTGCAACCATCTCTTAATCATTTTCCCTATTCAATTTTCATCTTGATCTCATGGTTACCATGGATCAAGCAAGATTCAGTTCCTGCATCAGATAGTGAAGAAGAAGAAGAAGGAAGAGAGAAAGAGGAGAGGGAAGAGGGAAGAAAAGAAGGAGAGAAGAGAGGGAAAAGAAAAGAAGGAGGAGGAGGAAGGAGGAGGAGAAGAGGAGGAGGAGGAAGGATGATGAGAGAGTGAGATATAGAGAGAGAAGAGAGGAGGAAGAAGAATGGATATATAGGGCCATTTAAGTCCTTTAGAGGAATCTCTTTTCTTCTTTCTTTTTTTCAGTCTAGAATTTTCTGGTGAAAGCAGCAGATGAATGCATTAATACTCCTATACACCCACTTCTGTGGAACTGAGCATTGGAATGATCGGTCTAGACTGAATCAGGTTAGGTTCTCCATTAGTCAGCCTTCTTGTCACTGAGACAAAAATACCCAAGAGAGTAATTCAAGTGAGTAAAGATGTGTTTTGCTCACAATTTCTGAGTCCATCTGTCATGGAAGGCTTGGTGGAACAAAAAAGATTATGCCATAGTAACCACGAAACGGTGAGAGACTACACCTGTTCTCAGGCGCCTGTCCTGCTTTATATCATCAGTGCCTCCAGGCCACCTGGGCAGCTTTTCCCACTTTAGTTAATCCTCTGAGGAAATGCCTTCAATGGGGGATTTGCTTTATTTATATCCCGGTTACTTCCCAATCCAATCTAGTTGACAACATAGGATTATTCCATCACTCATAGGAGATACATAGGAAGATAGTATTTTCAAAAATCTTTTTTGATAATTGATCAGTAGAGATAGTAGAAAATGGTGTCTAGCAATATAAATAAATATCAAAATTAAAGAATTTGAAAGAAGCATTTGTAGGGCTTGAGGAGATGTCTCAGTGAGTAAAGTCCCTTGAGTGGCAGCTGAGACATGTGTTTGGATTCTGAGCATCGTGTGTTACCTGGGTATGGCCACACATGACTATGACTTGGTGCTGCTGGGGCCAAAGTGCTGAGCTTGTCTCAAGGGAATAATGCAGAAACTGATAGAGCAGAATGCCCAGCATCCTCCTCTGGCCTCTGTATGTCCTTCCCACCCCCAAGCATATGAAAACACAAGCATATACCAGACTCATATGCATTGCACACATATACTGTATATACATACTTACCTATCTATAATATGAAATTATTGGAATTAGCTTCTTGGGTAAAATATTGAATTGGGTAAACTTTCAAATGAAAAAATAAATATCTAAAATCTTTACTAGATTATTCATATTCAGAATATTGACAAAATGATTGGTCTCAGAGCTGCCTTGTAGCATTAAAGTTACTGTGTGTACCATAATAAACTGATGTATAGACCAGGTGTAGTTCCCACCCATTCCATTTTGGTGGAAGCAGCTATCTTCTTTTGTAATTTCCAGTCGGTGAAATTGTTTTTACCAGTTGTGTTTGAGTCACAGAAATCTGAGTCGGTTCATGTGGGTTTTCCAATTTGTTGAATACAACATTACAGTGTTTCATGTATCCATTGTGAATAAAATTAACCCAACCAAGAGCAATGGAATTAATTTATCTGTGGGCTTATTAGAATTTCTATTCAGGGCTGATGTGACAGTTGGTCTTGGTTGTCAACTTGACCAGATCAAGTGCCACCTAGAACTGGGGAAATCACATGTGGGTCTGTGGGGGTGTTAAGAGATAAATAGGACAATTATGGTAGGACCCACACCAAGTATGGGTGGCCTCTTCTGAAGAGCTGGTGGCTATGTCTGAATGTCCCTTTACTTTCTGAGTAAGTGCATCTTTCACTTCTGCCCTAAATGCCAGACTCCTGCTCCTTCCCTGTCAGTGGAACCCTCCAGGGAGCTCCAGGGTTCAGCTCTGGGTGGCCACTGCTAAGCCATCCTGTTTCTGGGACTGGAAACCGAATTCTCTGCCTCTGTGCTATGCAGCTGCCATGGGTATTGCCCTCTGTCATAGAAGCCAATCCTATAGATCATAGTATACTTTATGGTCCTCCAGAGGACTCTGCCTAGCACTTCATGAAAGGACAGGTTCAACCTTGAAATTATACCTCAAGGTTTTATGAAATGAGGCCAATATTTATAGCTTTGAACCACAGCATGGCGAGAGTGGAAGCTGTACAGCTTTAGAAAGGAGTGATGATTGGTGCTGGCTTCCTAAGAATGGGATCTGTAAGAAAGGCATTGGGCACGGCTGCCCTTTCTGGGAAGTTTGCAGGGAAATCTATTGTGTGAAAAGTCAGGAGACATTTGCAATGATCAGGAAACTGAACCTCAGTTCAGAGGGTCAGCTCAGCCTTAAGACAGAGGGTGCAGACCAGTCTATGGCCAGAAAAGTTTCCATTACTGACATGTCTGAGAGAAGGTTTAACAAGTCTCAGATGAACATGCCTGACTCTGTTGTAAACTTGCGACTCCAAGCTTATTTTTGATAGCCCTCTTTGACACATAGACTAGTGTCTTTGGAAAATGCCTCGCAGACTGGCTGCTCACCTCACCTCTGGGTGTGATGTGACCAGCTACACTGCAGCTGAATGAGCTTAAACTTATGAGGAATTTTTACAAAGCTGCTGAACTATATTATCTTCATAAAGGCAATTGAGAAATTCCATTTTAGTCTCAAGTCTAAGAAAGGCTTCTAAGCAAATGACTTGTTTTGACATGTCAAAAACCAGAAGTTAGGCAAATGAGTAAATTTCCTTATTTATTGCTTAAAACAGAAACATAGAGTCAGATTTAAAAAATAACTTTTTGAAAAATCTGTGGGCCTTTGTAGGTAAAAGGGAGCAATTAAACATTTGCCTTATTTTCTGGCTTCATTTCTGTTCCTACCATTGCTTTTCTTTGCATCTTAAGCTGCCTTTCTTTAGTATCTTCATAAGCTGCCGTTGATCTTTATGGAATAAGAAAGGCATGTAGAAAGTCATCACACTTTCTGACTTCATAAAGATCGCATTTACTAGTTTCACAGAGAGGACGCAGTGCACTCGGGGAGTGGAATACTGTTCCATGGGAGATAGATTTTCCACCTATGATAGTAGCAACAGCCTGGCCCTTCTGCACTGCAGACAGTAGGAGGGCTAACCAAATGGAAAAGGGCTTTGACATCGAAGCTGGCACACTTGACTTATTTCAAAGTTCTGCAGAGAATGAACTCTCAGAAACACAAAAACTATCAGATAAATCATTGCTGGAAAACCTTGTGGAAAATTGGTGTATGCCTCAATTCTGGTAGCCTCTACACGCCTATTTATCTCTAACTCTCTCCAAGACACGCATCTGGGGTTAATTATGTTGAATTATCTCTAACAGGATTGGCTCACGACCCCACTTCTCTATGAGTCTTTATCAGCTCTGTCGGCCCTGGCCAAGTGGTAGTCTTCTAACTGCTGCTCTGCTTCCATTCTGTGAGCAGGCTGGACTCCTGAGCTTTAAGCCTCAGGTTGCTTTAGGATATAAGTTATTGGGGCAGGGTCAGGAGGTGAGTCCATCCTTCCTGTCTCATCTTGTGCTTCTGTCTGTCATGACCCTGCCAATGCCATGATTCCGCCCAAATGCACACAGCCAGGTGACTATGGGCTCACTTCTCTGAAGTCATGAACGAAAACAGATCTTTTCTCTTTCAACTTGTATCTGTCAGGCATTTGGTCACAAGGTAGAGAGAGTCATTTTCAGACTGAGAGAGTAAGCCTTAACAAACAGTGTCCAGTGGTACCAGAGATGTGCTTATAAATTATCCTTCAATATACATACATTCAGTAGGTACCCGTTGAAATCTATCACACTTGTCTTAAAATAAAATAAACTGCTGAGACAGATACAACAGTATATTTGTCCAAAATATTTGACAGTGGTCTTTTCAATGTATTTTGCTGATGAGTTACCCACAAAAGGCAAGTGACAGACACTGAACATTCCATAGTGCGCGTTCAGGGTTTATGAAAGACATTTGTATCAATGAAGCAGAGACACATTGCATCTAATAGTAGAGTCATCTTAGCCCTTGATCTATGGAAATGACTGTATCTAGGAGGGTCAAGATAATTGGTTACTTTCCTTCATAGCCAAGCCAGTTCTCTGTTTGTAGCAGGTACCACTTGATCTGTGACATCTACTTTCCTGTTGAGTTTTAGCTGCACATGTGGCTATATTGCTCAGTTTCCCTTTCAGCTGGACAGTCATGTGACCAAGTTTCAGTTTGTGGGATGAAAGACACATGTGTGCAATTCTCAAGCCATGTCTTTAAGAGGGTTATTCTTGCCTTTCATAGCTCCACAAAGTGGTTGCATTTGTGAAAGCTGGCTTCACCCAACATATGAAGGCTAGAGTCTACTGGATAGGAAGAAAGCAAGAAAACGAAAGACTCTTGCTCTCTAGACCATGACCTCATCACAGCTTCAAACTACCCAACAGCTTGGACCTCTGTCATCCCTCTAGAGACAATGGGACCTGGGAGAATGGAGCCGATAAATGAGCTGGACTAAAGTCTCATGCAATAGCCAACTTTATTCAGAGCATCAGACAATTTATATTATGACAATTAAAAGTCGTCTCATCAGTACAGTGTACAATCAGAGGGCAAGTTGCATGTGGCAGACAAACCAGACACTGTAAAACCATGTTTCTCCACAGAGGCATATAAACAATTAAAAATAGCCCATTGAAATAAATAATCTGACATAAACTTACTTCTAAAAACAATTTCTTGTTTTTGAAGAAACTGAAGTTGCAAGACTCTTGTCTTGGTTCTGTTGAACATTTCTCACAAGCACTCAGAATTCTCCTCAGACAACTCCATTCTTCCTGCAACTCACCCTTTTTTATTTTTTAATAGCAGGGTATCCAGTGTGTTTCCTTTGAGATGTTGCAGATAAATCCTAGTTATCATTTAATTCACCAATATCCTATGACTGAACAAGCTTTAAACATAATGAGTGTCTTAGTTAGGGTTTCTATTCCTGCACAAACATCATGACCAAGAAGCAAGTTGGGGAGGAAAGGGTTTAATCAGCTTACATTTCTACATTGCTGTTCATCACCAAAGGAAGTCAGGACTGGAACTCAAGCAGGTCAGGAAGCAGGAGCTGATGCAGATGCCATGGAGTGATGTTACTTACTGGCTTGCTTCCCCTGGCTTGCTCATCTTGCTTTCTTATAGAACCCAAGACTACTAGCCCAGAGATGGCACTACCCACAATGGGCCCTCCCCCTTGATCACTAATTGAGAAAATGCCTTACAGCTGAATCTCATGGAGGTATTTCTTCAATGGAGGCTCTTTTCTCTGTGATAACTCCAGCTTGTGTCAAGTTGACGCACAAAACCAGCCAGTATAATGAGTAATCTTACAGCAGTGAAAGCAGTATTGTGATATTCTGCCACTAAGAACAGAGATCCAAACAATATCTAGTACTACTGGTTACATTATTATGTTGATCAGAAGGATCTAGGCGACCATTTGAAAAGAGACCTATGATTAGTAGCTCTGGTATCTTGTAGAACATAAGCTCATGGACATCCACATGAAGGGGGATGGGATTCTGCTCTGATTAAGCTATTTTCAGGCTCAGTTTTTTTTTTAAACTACTCTCTCCAACACCTTGTATAGTAGAGTATCCAAGAGCTTTTGTGTAGCATACCCAAGTATGGAGTAAGCACTATATCTTCTGTGTTAGAAACAGATGCTGTTGGTGTGGAGTCACCAGAGAGCCTCCCAAGTGGGCATAATGGTCTGGAGGAATGTTCTAGAGCACAGAGCTTTTATGGAATCATTCTTTAATCTGGAGCAACTCTAGGCGTACTAGAGACTTTCATGTCTTCTTCACTGAACTAATGACATGTCCAAAGCAAATCAGGGAGGGCATACTTAGTCGAGTGGGCAAGAACCTAGCACTTAATGCAGAGTCATAAAATGTGAAGACTTATAAGGGCTCGTCTATATTATCTTTTATGAGAATTAATATCTGATGCTGTATTAAAAGTTTTCTGTGCATGACACAATCTTCACAAACCATCCGTGAAGGTTTTTACGTAACAGTGAGACACCGAAATCATGGAGAAGACTGAGCCTGACTAGGATTTGAACCTACATCACAAAATTAGATACATGTAAAAACCCACAGCAGCTAAACCAGCTAAACATGTCTGTTAGTGTATCGTTGGATGATGTGGCTTGCTGAGGGGAAAGTGGTGATTATTATCTACAGAAGATGTTTATATGCTAGAGAAATAATATCATCCCAAAAATGTGATTTACAGGAAGAAGATATTTTTTATATAAATATATTTTATATAAATATCTTTGGGTATGATGATGATGATTGTTGTGTTTTATAAAAATGAAATAAAGAATCATGACATGTTTGGTAGAGTGAGGTATGGTGAGGTGGAAGGGAGTGCCTCTGTGGGCCCATGCTGAGACATCCCTTCCCCTTGAGGTACCAGCCATAGGTTGGATATAGTATGGAATAGAGTTTATTTAGGGCATGGGAGGGGAGTTGAGGGAGTGGAAACAGAGAAAGGCATCGAGAGAGAGACAGAGAGAGAGAGAGAAGGAGAGAGAGAGAGAAAGAGAGAGAGAGGAAGAAAAGAAGAAGAAGAGGAAGAGAGAAGAGAAGAGAGAGAAGAGAGGGAGAGGGAGAGAGAAGAGAGGCTGGCCAGGAATACGTGGAGAGACGGGGGGAGGGGAGTGGGGAGAGAAGGGACAGAGAGTAAGAGAGTAAGAGAGAGATGAGGGGGCAAACAGTCCCTTTATAATGAGTCAGGCATACCTGGCTGTTGTCAGGTAACTGAGAGGCGGAGCCTAGAAGGAATGCTAACGATGGTGATGATGCTATTATTACTATTATTGTTGTTATTGTTATATCATCATCATTATTTAATATCAAAGACAGCAAAATGTATAAATGCTTGCCAAAGGACTCATTGTTTCAGTGTGATCTGGAGCAAACAGCTTGTGTCCTTTGGGACTTGAGGACCAAGTTACAGCTGTGCCCTGGGCGGTTCTAACTCACAGTGGGGGCTGTTTCAGAAATAACATGATGGCATCTTGTGTGACAGTAGCCATTCAGACTTTCAAAAATGACACATCCCATTCTCTGACTAGAGACCAGCAGTTTAGGGGCAGAGACTGGAGAGCAGTACCAGAGAAGATACAAAGGAAGCCGATCCAGACGTTTGCTTAGCTCTTGGTTGCCTAGAAAAGTCTCACCTCTTTCCAGGTCTCCAGACTCCCCTACCCTCTGTTAGCCTCCTCTGCTTCCCTCCTCTGCTTCCCTCCTCTGCTTCCCTCCTCCTGCTTCCATACACTGCAGGATTTTCCAGCCAGAGATCCTTAGCTGCTTTTGTCACTGCATCTGCCTCCCTGGGCAAAGCTTGGGCTTTCAAGCTTTTCCACACACATCTTTCTTACTCTTCTCCAGTTGACTTTCATCGTTCCCTATGCTGGCTGCCCACCTAGTGGTTAGAAGAATTAATCAGGGCTCCAGAAGCTACAGTTGGTGATAAATTCAATTCTTTTCATAATGATGGGCCAGATGGCTTCCTACCAAGAACTGAAAAGGGCCGCATGGAGGAGCTTTGAGGCTATGCATACACTAGCTGTAGGAAGATCTTAAATGTGCCTTACTGACAGAAGAGAGACGTTCCTTCAGTTCAGGCCAATGGAGTAAATATTTCCGAAGGGCTTCGCGGTTATGTGGCAAGGGATTTAAATGTTCCCCTCATGCAAACTCTGCTTGAACAAATGCAGAGTTTGTTTCTGGAAAGGGTTTCTGTACTCAACAGTTGCCACTTTTCTAAGTCCGAGGACCAGAGGGAATAATCTAGAAAGAAATTCATGGTGTTGAACCCAGAACAAATCTGGAGAGGCAGTTCTGTTTCCATAGACTGTACTGATCCCTTATGTCTTCCAGATTATAGGTATTTCTAAGGAAAATCACCCTGGAGGACAGATATTAAAGAAAAGACTAAAGCATGGAGCTGGGACAGTGGCACTGGCTGTCACATGAGTATGTGCAGTTATGTGTTCCTGATGGACTATGCTGCAGGGACACTGAAAACAAGGCTGGATGTTTTCTTACATAGAACTACTGAGAGCTGGGTTTTGAAAATAATTTGGAGTTGGCCAGGTTAGGTAGTAGACAAAAATCCATGCCAAGGAAAACACATGAGCAAAATTGAAAAGCTATAAGCACACACGGCAAGAAACACCACGGAACAAGATGAAATGGTGTGGACCTAGACAGGAGTTAATGTGGGAAGCAACGGAAAGCAGAGCCCGAGTCCTCAGCCTGGAGAAAGATGGAGTAGACTCTCAGCATTTTCCATGCAAATGGAAACTGTAACACCATTAGAGTCAGGTGGGACAGTCTTGTGGTGGTCAGAAAATATGGAACTTAGTGTGAGTACTGTCTTAGTTAGGGTTTTACTGCTGTGAACAGACACCATGACCAAGGCAACTATCATAAGGACAACACTTAATATATTGGGGCTGGCTTACAGGTTCAGAGGTTCAGTTCATTATCATCAAGGTGGGAACATGGCAGCATCCAGGCAGACATGGTGCAGGAGGAGGAGAGAGTTCTACATCTTCATCTGAAGGCTGCTAGCAGAATACTGGCTTCCAGGCAGCTAAGATGAGGGTCTTAAGCTCACACCCACAGTGACACTACTCCAACAAGGTCACACCTACTCTAACAGGGCCACACCTTCTAATAGTGCCACCCCCTGGTCTGAGCATATACATACCATCAGAAGTACTATCTGAACCAAAATTGTTTGGTAGAAAATTCTTCAAAAGTAAGGTAGGAATCAGGCCATGTGATCCCAGGTCCTCCTTCTCCACTTCTCTGCTTTTAAGAATGTCGGTCTGGAGATGGAGAGGTGGCTCTGTGATCGAGAACCCTTGCTGCTCCTGCAGAAGACCCAGGTTCAGATATCAGCACCTACATGGGACCCACGACACCCACAACTCCAGTTTCAGGGAATGGTGTCATCTTTTGAGCTCCCTTGCGCACACACGAAAGACTTACATAAGTACAGGTGAAGTACACATATGCATAAAATAAAAATAAAAGAAATCCTTTAAAAACATTTAGAAGAATGTCAGACACGAATGAACACCGTTCTGTTCTGGTGTCGCCTGCAGCCTTAAGTCAGTGCCGGCAAGCTCATACCTGGATCATCTTTACAGTTGGGACTTTTTTAAAAATTTGATTTCATTTCATTTTATTGTCTAACTCTCAGGAAACCTTGGCCAAGTCAGATCCCTGCACAATTTTACTGGGAAACATTTGCTGTTTTGTTGAAATAGATGACCTCAATCCAAAATCTCTGAGGAAGGTGTGTGTGTGTGTGTGTGTGTGTGTGTGTGTGTGTGTGATGTATGGACTGACATTTTGCCTTGAAGTCACTCTAACGGTTGAGCTGAGAGTTCTTCTGTAGACTGTCAACTCCATGGCATGTGATAGGGAGAGGAGGATGCTGGGAAAAACTGAACTGTGTGTAGCCGTCAGCAGATACAAGGCAACCAGGGTGCTGAGATTTGTAGGTCTTCCCAATACATCTCAATCTTCACTTCAGACGAGCTTCATAAGCAGGGACTCTCACAGAGCAGCCACTGCTGCTGAGGGTCCGTGGAAGTCAGATGGACAGAGAAGAATTCCAACCGCCCTCTGCCTTGCCCATTTAAATGGCTGTATTTTGAGAATTCCGAGTCCCTCCTGGTAAAATGTCCCGTCATGGGGTTATTGTTAAGATAAGAAACTGAGGATATGCAGGGCTGGGCTCACGTGTGAGTACTTAGAAATCAGCAGAATTGAGTCGTCCTGCTAGTCCTAACTGCCCCAATGTGTATTGTTGAGCCTTCCCTTCCTTTGGATAAATCATTCGGTTCCTCCAGTCTTTTGACGACTCTCCTTTCCCAGTCTCTGATTATCTCTGTGGTAGTTTGCAGGCCTTGCGTTTGGTTCCCACTTTGGTGACATTTGAGCAAAGCCCAACCTTTGGGGAGCAGACAGGCGGTGAGATTCCAGTGCACCTCATTCTTAGCCATCACACTCCCACTTCCAGGATCCTCCTGGGAAAGAGGCCAAGCAGAGAGAAGCTTAGCCATCACCACCCCTTCCCAGATGGTACTGGTGACTAGTCCTGTGAGAAGCAACCCTGAGAGAGAGCAGTTCTGGGCAAGGTGCTGCCAAGAAGCAACTCTGGACCTGCTGTTCTCTCATCTGGGATGAGGGTCTCCAAAGAGCAAGGTGGGCAAGGATGTCTCTTGGTTGTGAGTCCATCTGTAGCAGTGTAAGACTTAGCCATGGCAAGAGTGACTCTATATAAATTCTTTGAGGGTCCAGAATTGACACTCACTGCCAAACATTCCCAGTAAATGTGTAACTAATGCAAAACCAATGCAAGGCTGGACTTTCAATACGGGGCAGACACTTCAACTGGAACAGAACTCAAATAGCAATTGCTATATTCTATTGTTTAGCTAATGTGACCCACAGCTGCTAAACAATAAAAGAATCCCGGCAAGTTCCTCTGCTACACAAAATAGTCTCCAACTCATTTAATATTTTCAGTATATATTATGGATCACACTCTATTTATAGGGACTTTATTATGTGTTATCCCCACTGAGACCATCTGTGATAGTTACAGTGTATCTATGTCTACACTGGCGTTTTGTTTCTCACATGGTTATTTGATTCCCACAAATGTAAAAACAGGCAGAAAGCATGTGTCTGGTGTAGCCTGAGATCCTGTGAGCAGTGTCTAGGGATCAGCCTGTGGTTTGCATGGAGCACCATAGCCTTCATAGCAACTGCATGTCAGGTTAGGCTAAGGAGTTACTGCTTTTGGCAAAATCATTTCTTAAACTCTCCTTGGCGTTCAGTTTTCATTCTTACTCTTAATAAAATGCCCAAGTACCAGGGAGGCTCTTTGACATCTTGTTTGCTAATGCTCTAGGTCCGTCCAGAATATTTCTAACACTGAAATGGTTGCATGGCGCTGGTACTGAGCGAATGAGGCTCAGACATGGAACTTTCCACATTAGGAAGCAGGAAAATCCCTGACCTTTGTCAACCTCTGAGTCTTCACATACTGCAAGAATATGTCATAAAGATGTGCAGGGGACCTAACTTGGTTGCTTGGTGGATTTTGATCTTTAAGGTAAAGGTCAGATTGGATTTCACTTGAAAATGTCAGACGAGAAGATTGAATTTGGAAGAATTGTTTCAATATGTGCATTAATGTCTTTAAACCATATTTCAAAGTTTTTTCTCTTTATTATCAAAATGGTATCAAGGTTTTTCTGACTGTACTTTCTGACTTGCCAGTTCCGTGAGTCATATTTCAGGTAATGTCTCCTATAATTATTTCAATGCATGCTTGAAGTGCGAGGAACTATTACAAAGTTAAAGAAATCAGCAATATTTTTTAGCTGGAGACATTTAGTCATCCTGTTTAATTCAAACCCAACTCTATTAAAGACCTTTTAAAAAACAATTCCTGGGATTTCCCATTCCTCTCTTCCCCGAAAATAAGATTAAAAAAAAAAAAAAAAAACCCAAACCTTTGAAATGTTTGTCTGAGTAAGGAAGATAGGAATGGCTCCTGTACCTTTGTGCCGGAGCTGTGGGGTTAGCATGAATCACAGCACTCTATCTGGGGTTGCTGATTCCGTTGGATTTTTCTTGAGTGAGGAGCATGAGCTTGGGAGTGCTCCCTTAGGGCAACTATGATGCAACACTTCAGGGTGGGGGCTGGCATGAGGTCATCATGATCTTTGCTCCAGGGAAACCTGATCCAAGGGTGTCTACACTTTCAAAATCATGGTTGAGACAAGTGGGCTCTTCCGGCTACAAAGAGGCTGATTTGACAACACCTTTACTTTCTCCCAGATCCCAGTACTAGAAATCCAGTGAACTTTACCAGCCAGGAGTTACTTCTCATTCATCCTTGCTTTCTGCAGCTTCTCGTCACTGAAATGGGAGTATTAAGAGGTGGGCATGAGAAAATTTAGTCCCTGACTTTGTCCCATTGACATGGTGAACTAATTTAATAAATTATTTTTCTACTCAAAGGAGAAATTATTTACTAATGTTTACTATACCTGTCAAGCCTATTCATTGTTAAACAAACTGGCTTTCTCTTAACATATTTTACGTTCTCTTCTCTCATAAACATCTCAAAAATGTCTATTTTCAGATGCTAAAATAAAATGTAAGATATTACCACAAAGCCACAGGGTTCTACACAAGGGATATAAAAACACATGATCTTTTTCTATGGAGTGAATGTTGGAGGATTTCATTTCAGAGTAACATCTGTGGGGCTGGCTATCAGTCAAGTAGATCAACAGCAGACATGTAGGTAATCACAGAAATGAGTGTGCTTGTGAACGAGTGCACACATACTCGTGGTCATCCTTTGGTATGCATAAAAGTTTGCTTCAACATACCTACTGAGTTCCACAATTCACAGCAAGGGTACTTACAATACCCAATATAATTTAAGCTTTAAGAAAATAGTTGTTATATTCTATTGTCTAGAGAATCATTACAAGCAAAATATATGTACATGTTGAGGACAGATGTGATTGGTAGAATACATGAATGTGGAACTGGTAGATATAGGAGGTGATTAGATAGACAGAGAGAGAAAAATAGGTAGACAGAGATAATAGGTGATAAATCATACATAGGTAGGTAGATAGATAGATAGATGATAAATAGCTGGATAGATGGATAGATAGATGATAGACAGATGGATGCATAGATAGATGGACAGGTAGATAGATGGTAGATGCATAGATGGATGGGTAGATGATGGATAGGTAAATAAATGATAGATGCATGGATGGGTGGATGGATAGATAGATGATAGATGGATGGATAAATATATGTATAGATGGATGTATAGATGGATAGATAGATGGGTGATACAGGAAGACAGTGAGAGAAAAGAAGGAAGAGACACAGACACAGATACAATGACTAGAAAGTTGGATTGTTTTTACTAGAAATTCAGATGTGAATAAATATTGTAGTCTTGAAGCAGAGTTTCTTTTTCTCTGACAACCTTGTTTTTATTCTTAAGAGTAATTTTAAGATAAATTCTTGTCAAATTGTCAGACACATCTTTCTCCAATTGAGGGTTTAAGTTCTTGAATGTAAAATCAACTGATGTTGATCTACACGTCTACAAAATTCCTTACTTGCAACATTGAAATGAATGTTTGGTTAATGTTTTGTGAATGATAAAATTCACCATTTTGAGCAAAGCAAAATGTGAATTCAGTTGATACTATTTTCAACTTTTGGGCTTTTTGACAAGCTGTAACCACCACGTGAAACCCTTCTCATGTTATACTTTAGTTCTTGCTTTCTATCTCCGTTTCACCCTCTCAGTAAAGCATACATCTTGGATATACTTTGGAAGCTTTATGAACTTTTTGGGGGCAGGGAATCAATAGGACTTAATAACTGATGTCTTTAGAAGGAGAGAGAGGGGAATGAAAATATTAGATCGATCCCAAGAGTCTACCTTGTACGAAGCAGTGAGTTCTGTTTTTCACTGATTCAAAAACCCGAAGAAACAGACATGACAGAGAAGATCACTATTTAGACACATTGATTTGGACACATTGGAGTGGGCTGTCTATGAGACAGAAGAAGTGAAGACAGGTAAGGAAGATAAAGCTTAGAAATATTCTCTCTTTTAGACCCCTATACATATGGGTCTAGGATGTGCTCCTGTGTAAACTCTTAAAACCGTGGAAATGGAACAAGATACCCAAGAAATTGTGTGAAATGAGAAGAACATTGGTAGAATCCTGGGAAAGAAGAAGAACACAGAAGAGCAGACATAGGGAAGAAGGTGTTTTTAAAGGAGAACGAGAAAGACTTGTCAAAGAAATAGAAGGGAAATGAAGTGTTTTGGAATGAGACAGAACATGGAGCAGACACAGCAAACTCAGTGGTATAAGAAGTGCTCTCTATTGGAGCTGGCACCAGGGTGCTTGGTGATCTTTGGTAAGATAACTGAGTGGAATGGCACATGTAGGAGCTGGAGTGCAGCAGGATGAAGATTGACAAGCAGTAAGTGGATGCTGCAAATACTGCACGTTATCTGTTGACTGACATTTGCATTGCATGAATAGGTCAGTTCTTGACTGTCTGGGTCTGATCAGAACATTGAAACTACAAAATGATTTAACAAGGTATGTAATATAGAGTTAGAATTGCTAAACTATGGTGGTAGAGGGTATAAGAATATTCCTCATGGCACTCTAAAGCAGAGGAAGAGTGATAGACTTGGAAGAGAGTCCTGTTACCAAATTTGCAATTTAAATCTCCTGGGCATTATGTAGTTTGACCCAGTGGATGATAAAGAGCTGTGCTGGTTTGCTCCAGAATGGGTCTGCAGTGACAGGCAAGGATGGTGAGTGACAGCTAGGGTCAGTGCAAGAGCATGCAGTAGGAGTTGGATTCCAGTGTACATGAAGGCCAAGGAATGAGGTGATGTTAGGATTGAGAGGACTGTGAAAGACCTACTGAGGAGGAAAATGGGTAAAAACAGTTAAGTATCTAATCAAGAGGCTTGGAGCACATTTCACAAGATGAAGACTACCAGAGGCTATACTGAGGCTGCAAGACTCTTGAGAGAAGGTGTCTTCTGGGTAAGAGACCAAGGCCAGTCACCAACAGGTGTCTTCATACCAACACTGTCACCTAATGATGCTACTTAGAAACCTCAAGAAAGAATTCATGGACTCTGTACTGAGAAAGGATATTGCGTGTTCATCTTAGTGGAGACAGGCTTAAAAGACTCCAATCAGTACCCCCAGAACATGTATCAAAGAGATAATGGCAAGCTTATGGATAATACCTAGATGTTGGCACTGACTCCATCCAATCTGTTGCTGTGTTTCCTAGAAACACTTCTTCCATCACTGAGAAGAAAGCACAAGATTTGGTAGAGGAAGCAACTGAGTCTACAAATAATGCATTGATAGCAGCTCCACTTAGCAGAGCTTTTTGCTTTTGCAGTGATCATTAGCCACTTGGGAATAGAACTAAAGAATCTAGATAAGGCAATGATGCAGAATTGGGCTTTGCTGCTGAGGGAAAGAGAATAGCCATGTGCTAGCCTTTATTAAATAGGGACTGCAAATGACATTGCCAAAGAGGAATGGCACCGGGACAATGGATGACAGGAGCTTCAAGAACCACATGCTTTCACTAAATGAGGATGCTCCATGAGAAACTGAGGGAAGCCAGAAGGAGCTAAGTCCTCTTGGCTCAAGGATCTAAAGAGGTCAAAGGTGTAAGGAAGTTGGTTAAAATGGAATGAAGTAGGGCTCTTAAATGTACCCCATTGCAATCCCTAGTCTGAGGAAATTTTATATTACTCACAGGTATACAAATCAAACATTTACTGATGATAAACAGGAAATAGATTTATTTTAAATAATTTTGGGATGAATATAATTTTGACATTTATTAAGTATAAAGAAATCAGATTTTCGCACTAATGAGATAGATATGTTTGATTATTTTAAACAAAGCATTAAATTTGGCTAAAATTTGAAACTACAGCATGCAGAACATCTTTAATATTTCTTCAGGGTTGATCAATGTTTTCATTTTCATATTATTAATGTTGGGAATTCTGCTTCACAGAAAATTGTAGTACAAAATGGCAGGAGTATGTTTTTGTTATTTCAGAAACTGTTGGAAATCTGTCTTAATCCCATGCTAAAATTCTGTTTTTAAAATGAATCTCAAATCAGCAACTCAAATGTGACTTTTAAATCAAACATTTGTCCAATCAGTACACATAGTAATTCTTTGTTTTCTGCAATAAAATCATTATAGTTCTTTGGGAGCAGCAAATTTTGTGTGTGCGGCAAATGACCACTTGGGAATAAGTGAGAATAACCCCATGAGGGTTAGGATGTGTGTAATTTCTCTGTCTCTGTCCTGTCTGTCTGTCTGTCTGTTCTGTCTGCTTCTCTCTCTGTCTCTGTCTCTGTCTGTCTGTCTGTCTCTCTCTCTGTCTGTCTCTCTGTCTGTCTGTCTCTCTCTCTGTCTCTGTCTCTCTGTCTCTGTCTCTCTCTCTCTCTCTTCTCCTCTCTGTATGTGTGTGTATGAGCAGTTGTGTGTTTGAGTGCACATGTCCATGCATGTGAGGAGGCTTGTGTTGAGTACTTCTCTGTTGTTCCCCACCTTCTTTATAGAGACAAGATCTCAACTGAACCTGGAGCTCACTGGTTCAGTTAGACTGGCTGAGCAGCAAAGGATGTACCTGTGTCTGCTTGCCCTCAGCTCTGGGCTTATCCTACCACAGCAGCTTTAAGTATGCTAGGGACCAAGCCCAGGTCCCCATGCTTACTCAGAAAGTGCTCTATCCACTAAGCTATCCATTGTTCTAGCATAGTAGCCTATTTACTGCATGCATTAAATTTTATTTATTTCTCTATCATTCCTTTAATATCTATTCATACATACATATAATCAAATTTATAACTAGTCATGAAGAATTTCCTCAGCTACAGTTGGAACTCAGCAAATCTTTGGTGACATCATAGTGGAATGCCTTTTGTTTGAGAAGGGGCACACAACTTTAATCTGATGTTTCTTTGACTCAGCATATGAAAAACCTCTTTTATGCATTTGTTGGCCTTTTATAAATCTGGAGAGAAAGTAGGAGGAGCTCCCTGTCTTTAGCAGTCACCCTTTTCTCTAGTGGCTGTAAATATAGAGGCCATTCTGCTGTAGTACTTGTCAGGGAAATCGCCCCCCCCCCCCTGCCTTCTCTAATCAAGCTGCCGGTAACTCTCTCAGGGACTTTAACCTCCACAACTTATAAAACATTAGAGTAACGTAAACCCTTAAATGTGTGCTGAGATGAATTTTAATTACCATCTATAGAAGCTCACATCTAGTGGCAATAGGGTTGCCTGGCAGTAAGCCAGCCCCAGGGAGACTGCAGTTTCTCACAGTTAACCAAAAGCAAAACAGGGGTGTGAGGAAGTGTGAAGAACTCAAGGCTGCTTAGTAAATCATTAGCAGTACCTACCACTAAAGAGTCTCTCTATCCCATTGTCTGCTCCCCAGGTCTAGGGATAAGAAAAACTCAAAATCTGGAGCGTTGGGTGTTAAGCCTGCAGGTTGAGCTTCAGCTGCCTTGCCTCTGAAGCACAGAGCAATGCAGGACAATGGGAACAAGTCTGGCCACATTACCACTGTAGCCAGAATTATGTTTGAGGTAAGCTGGAAAGGAGATGGGCTGACACCAGCTCGCAAGGGAGATTAGTAGTTTTCAATCAGTTACAGTGGAAAGATTTACACAACAGAAATTAGCACCATTGTGTTTATACCACAGAAAAGCTATAAACAGAGATACCCTGACCCCAGTTCAGTTGTCAGACATTTCTTAGAACCTCTACATATATCAATATGTAACTACATTTTCTCCAGCTTTTGTTAGAGAACAAATCTCTTGGAGCTTCGGTTCTCTTATCTGTAAAATGTAAAGCCCACCAATTAATTATGAGTTCTCAGATAATAGTGGGCCCCATCTCTCTTATTTCCCTAATGCTATTTGTTTTAACTAGAGAGTGGTTATTTGATTTTTCTCTCTGAGAAGCCACTGGGGCATCTACCTGCATCATTAAGTCTCATCATTTATTTTAGAAAGACGGTAATAGTTCTTCCTGGTGGTTTACCTATCATGCTTTCTGAAATGTTGCTATCTTGGAGTGAGTTTTTCCTCTGAGGATATCTACTCCCATAAATTCATGAAGTAAAATACCCTTCAGTGTCTTCAATAATAAATACCCATCATATTGATAACTGAAGGAAAAGTAGAGAGAAGGGTAGGTTTGTATAACTGATGATATTCTGTGTCCCTTTGTCCACTAGGCAGTACTAATTCTGTACAACCAATGGACTAATTATAACAGTGCTGTCTGTGATGTTCACTCAACAAAATGGAATTTGGGTGAACTAGTAAAGTTGAGATGAGGACAGGGGCCCAGCTTGAAATTAGGCACATGGTTCTATTAGTCATGGATGTTAAGAGCAGTGGGAAAAACATGAGTTGGGATGAGGAAGACACAAAACTAGTACAAAGCAGTGCAGGACATGGATTCGACATCATTTTATCTCGAGGAAGCCCATCTCATCTGCCCTTCTGCTTGTTACAATATTGGAGACTTGACTGATTACACCCCACAACTGATGGACTGTGAAGAATGTACCAAAAAAAGCATTGATGTTAAACAGCTGGTTGTGATTTCCAATGCCAGCATCAAGAAGGCCAAAGAAAATTAAGATGTTCTGGCATAATACAAAGACATCATTGTCAGCCTCGAGACACGTTTACACGTTGTCCTAAGATCATTGTGTAATTGTCTGACGATCTTGACAAGTTCTTCTCTGCCACCGGGCCAGTTCTTTTGGGAAACGAAACATACATGATTTACTATCAAAAAATAACAGTTACAAATCAACAGCCAGGCACAGCGTTGGTGTTAGAAGAAGTACCTATCAGTCCTGTTTATTGACTTATTAGTGGCACCCCACGTTTTACAAAATGTATACCCCTTCCTGTATGCACACCTCCTCACAGACATCTCCGGCAGACATTTCTATCTGGAGGAATGTATTTGTTCTTCTCTGCAGTAGCTAAACCCTCAGCTCTTCCTTCCTCCACCCAGTACTGTGACAGCCCCATACCAGCTCCCCAGCGTAAATAGGCCTGGCCTTGAGTTTGTCTTCTGCTGCCTCTGTGACCCACATGCTGGGACACCGTCATTTGATGCCTAAGGCTGCTACCTGAATTCTAAACCATTTGTTGCTGACACTGCTCATGCTTCCTAAACATTTCTAGATGTTTCTGTAACATCTAAGCAATTAATGTACTGTCTGTTGGCTTCATTGATAATTGTTATGGCTGACTATAAACTCTTTGGGGAACAAAGATTCTGGAATAAATTAGGAATAACTGAGTGTAAAAGAAAAAATCTTGGTCAGACCAACCTTGGTCAAACCAACCTAGTCAAATTTTCCTTTCTGTCTGAAGTTTAAATTCTTGATTAATTAGAGCTCAGATGGAAATTTAAACTCGAAACCAGATGAACTGGGTAAGGACCACCTCCTGTTGCAGGCAAAGCATATTTGAGAGTTTTGTCCCTAATTTTGTCTTTCTAGTGCCTTTACGAAGGTCTGGTGGTTTACTTGAAAGCTACAGAAAACTTTTAAAGACATTATCTATGAAACTACATGAAAAATATTCCTCAACGAAATTTCAACTTTAAGACTAAAAAAACAACAAACAAACAAACAAACAAAACAAACAAACAAAAAACCTATCCGTTGAGGAGAAAACCAAGTTATTTCATGTTTTAATCATATCTTTAATTTTTAAGTTGATAAGTATTAAGAAGCTTCTTGCAGACATTATTGGAGCCTTCATGACCAAATCAGTAAAACATGACATTCACAGTTGGTTCAGACTTCTGCCACACTACCTCAATATCATCCACAGTGAGGCAGAGACACACTGGAAGTCAAACTCTTCTGCTATTCGTGTTTGGAGTGGGGATTGCAGTATGGAGATTGCATTGGATAAATGAAACCATTTTTTCATTCAGGAGAGAAAAGAGGTGGGGAGTCCAAGGAGGGGAGAAAAGTTTCTGTGGTTAAAAAGTAGAAGGGAAATAAAAGCTGAATTGGCCAAGTTCATGTTCAAAGCTTCAGATCCAGGGTTTGGTTTTGGACTCAGGTGGAAGGTGCCAATCATGTTCTTGGTCCCTCCCCTTCGGACTCCTCCAGCAGTGAGCAGGCCTGTGGAAGCTGTTTTGAAGCTGATCAGCAGGAGATGCAACCTTGTGGAGAGACTGCTTGACTTCTGTGGTGGTAAAGCACTTGCATTAATGCAAGGGCAGGCTCTCCGTCTGCCATGCTGGTAATTCAGTTAGTTATGCATCTATTCGCTCAGTTTTCAAGACAGAGTTCTGCCTATGGACAATGTCCTGGCCTTGAGCTTGTCATCTGCTGCCTCTGTGACCCACATGCTGGGATTACAGGAATAAACCACAATGCCCAGATTGTCATACTGTAAACTCAAAATGAGAGTTCCTTCCTACTGCCCACTTAGATTACTTAACCATGCTATGCTGTGCCTGTAGCAAATCTGTCTTTAACAATCTGGGTTGTAAGTTCACAAATTTAGCCTCACTACCCTCCGTCTTCACCTCATGCTCACCTATGACTACTCCAAGTCATTGTCATTGCTTCAAGTGGCACTCAGTTACTATTTTACCCCAAGTTCGTGATTTCCCCATTAACATCATAGGCTTTTTCTGAGCAACAATGAATTGATTCTGCCTGAGGGAGACCTCTAGCAGTCTGGCTTCTCCAGTTCTCTCTGAATCTAGCCCAGGCTGCTTTTAATTCTTACCAGGGAGTTTGCTCCCACTAAGCGAGGGCTACTGTTGGCTTCAAGAACCCAGAGTTTTTAAATTAGAAAATCATTTTGAAAGGTCAAAGGACAGATCACTTAGGAAGTCTGGGACTGAAGGAAGCCCTTGATAAGAACCACAACTTGTGCTGATTCTTCTGTAAGGCTGACTAACTGATTAGGACATCAGTAATGGTGGAGAGTTTGGAGTCCAGACCCCGATTCCAATTTGTCTTGGGCTGTCTTCAACCTCCGTGATAGCCAACCCTTCCTCTCCTCTGTGTCTGACCTAACATACTATGACTAACAGGCGAGATCTTTGGGAATGTATCTCAACTTCACAGACGGAGGCCTATGGTGGAGATTTCGCTACTGGGCTAACATCCAACTACCTGATGCTTCTACCCGAGTATTTGAAAATTTCTTGATTTATGATGCTTTTCACTGTGTTGTCGTGAAAGCCCCATAAAACTGTTGCCACCATTAGAACATAAACTTTGGGGTGACCCGATTCTGTGTCCCCAGCTCTGGTCCCTCAGCTTTGGCTCCAGAGTAAGCTGCCTCTTCTTTCCTTTGAGGTGAGAGTTGTATTTTCCCCACTGAGTCTCACAGTACAAAGAATATTGAGTGTGGTGGGTGCAGCCCAAAGTTCTCATGTTTACGAGACCTCACCACTTTGAGCTTGCTTGATGCTCGCAATATCTACTTTTCATAGGTATTGCCATATGTCTATAATAACATATTTAGTATTAACATAGTAATATACCTATATTATTGTACTATCCCATTTCAGAAAAGGAAACAGAGGGCCAGGTATGTTTACCTGTTTAGAGGAGCAAACTGCGACCCCAATCTAGAACCACCATCACATACAGAAACGAAGCCAAAAGCAAACACACAAACATAGAGACAGAATCTTGAAGGAGAGCAGGATAGCCCTGTGTGTGGATTCCTCAAGAAAGCACGCAGCTGTGCATTCTACACCTGTCATGGCGGCCCTTTTATATTTTCATACTTGGTATCCGAGTACAAAAGATGTTATAAGGCAAAATTCTCCCAGCAACACGCTGGAATGTCATGGAAACTAGAAGGAGCCTGTTTCAGGGACTTTTCTAGAGATCTCAGACTCGGAACAAACAACAAACAAGTATATGTGCTGAATTTTTTTGATGTCAAGAACCTGTGATCTGCTCCCTGCTTTAGAAGCTCCTGTAAGGCCCCATGAAGGGCTGCTGAAAATAGAAGGGGGTGAGGAAGGTCCTATTAATTTTGTCATTAGTTCTAATGAGTCACCCTCATAAAAATGCTGTTCTGACTCTTCTTGTTTTTAATAGTCATTAGAGATAAAGCAGAATTTGTGTCTGGTATTTTTACAACAGAGTATTTGGTTGCATTGGTATCACACACACACACACACACACACACACACACACACACACACACACACACTGAATACATGTAGTGACCTCATGTGATAACTAAGAAGCTTCCACATGCCAGAAAAGGAAAAAAATCCTTTTCTGAAACCAGAGCACCTTTAGTGTATTTTCTAGGCCATAATAGTGGCAGTTGCTAACAGTTATGGAAGGCTTTTAGTCTTTTTGGTGGAAAAAATAATTTTAAATGAATTGTCAGGGCCCAAAAGTTCTTGGGAAATGCTCCAGCTGGTAGTTCAGGGAAGCAAGGCTCACTTCCTATGAAGAAACAGACTGTGAATATTCCAACCTTCCCTGTAGCCTTCGACACAGCTACTCAGCTATGTGGTTATCATGCCAAAATCTTTGTAGACGCTGTATTCCAATAAGGCTTTTTATTAAAACATGCGTGGGTCGCATTTCGCTTAAACAAAGCGCTTTGCCAAATCCTGGTCTGGAGCAGAAGTTTAATAAGTGTGACCCCTAGATAGACTAGTAGCCACACCAGGCCTTATTACAAATGCTTATCTGGCATCCCCACCCCACAACTGAATCCAAAAGACAAGGACACTGTTTCTAGTGTGTGTGTATGTGTGCACGTGTGTGTGAATATTTTGTTACGTGTGAGCATACACCACAGACACAGGGAGGTAGGATCTGAGAACAGCTTGCAGGATCTGTTTTCTCTTTGATCCATATGAGTCCCAGGAATTCATTCAAGTTGTCTGACTCGACAGCAAATGCCTTTACCTGCTGAGCCATCTCTCTGGCCTTGTTTCTGTTTTCATTTTTAACAATTTTTTGAAATTACAATATAACTATGTCATTTCCTCTTTCCTTTTCCCCCATCCAAATTTTTCAGTGTACCCTGTCCCTGTGTGTGTGTGTGTGTGTGTGTGTGTGTGTGTGTGTGTGTTTCTAAATAGAGAAATACTGCTCGGTTCATAATGTTGCTTACATGTATGCTCTCAGGGCTGAGCATTTGGTATTATATAACAATTGGTGTGGTGTTTTCTGTTTCTGTTTTAACAAGCCCCATAGATGATTTCTGACTCACACCGGGAACTGCTGATCTAATAAAACAGAACCGACATTCACTGAGTATCTGCTCTGTATCAGCTGCGTCTAGTACTTTTTCTCATTAAATCTTTAAAACTCTTTCAACTTGATACTTTCCCTGTTTTACAATGGGGCGACTGAAACTCGGAGGGGTTAAATGATCTGCCAAGGACCAAACTCCTGTAGGCAATGGATTTACGTTTTAAGCCACGACTGCCTGATTCTAGAACATACATCAACTCAAGTATGTCAAAAGAGTCTTGGATGTCCATCTATCTTCCTCCCTGGCTGTTGGCTTTTCAGTGGGAGGAATTAAGGACTGGGTAGATTGGATAGATTTGCTTCAGACCCCTAATCCTTTCTCTTAATGCAGTGATCTCCCTATGCACCACAGCAGAACTGCAAAGTCAACAGAAACTTTCCAGGGTCAGGGCAGAAAGTGATAATAGCCAAACAGACCCTTCACAGATCTGTCTTGCCCAATGGAAATCTCCCCTCCATCCATCAAGAAATCCAACAGGTTCCTGAAAAGTTAAGGCAGATCCTGGACTGTCCTTGTCATTGAACCAGAGTTCAAATCTGGGCACAGCCCAGTCACTTCACCCAGCCTTCCCAGTTCCAGGATACAAAGGCAGTCAGATGATCTTAAGAATGTTTTAACAATTCAACATGGAGAGCCAGAAGACATTTGCCGAACTTCTATTAATACAATTACTGTCTACTTTATATATATTATCTTCCAACGAGCTTAAAAAAAAAACAAGCCAGATTAGACCTCTCATTATCCAAGGGAGAGAAATAAAAGGTAAAATTGGTGTAACTGGATGTGTAAAAGTGCTGTATAATTATCTGGGCTCTGTAACTTACAAGCTCTCTTCTCCCCTGTTCTGCTAAGCACCCCAATCCTAGATGCCCTGCTCCTTGATAGGTTTAATGTGTGTTCATAATTTTGAGGCACACCTCCTGTGCCTCCCTCTCCTAAGTAGAAATGGAATCCCCCAAGAACACCGTGTGCTTTCTGTTGTAAAGGCTTGTGTTTATATTTTGATTTTACTTCCAACTGAGATGTGTTTGTGTTAAATGCAAGTGAAACTAACTCCAGAATTGTGAACAAAAACAATGAAATAAGAGTGGATTTAACACTTCATAATTTGGCATTTGGGAGCATAATGCAAGGTCATTCCATTGAAGGCTTCTTCATCCCCCAATTCTGGTGTTTTCCCGTATGCAACACTTCTAAGTCCCAGCCAGAGACCCATGAAGCATTATTCTCTTCCAGGCAATGGTTTCATGCACAGTGTTCAAAAATGTAGTCTCCTGGAAAAGATTATCCAAAAGTTCCACTGTGCTCAGATGAAACTCACACCCCTTCCCATCATCATGTCGCCGAGACAGAGCCCCATTCGTGAACAGAGCCCCACTCGTGGACAGAGCCCCACTCGTGGACAGAGCCCCACTCGTGGACCGCCTCTTGTTCCTCCACGCTTCAGAAACATCTCCCTACACCAAAAAAATCTTCAGTGGAAACTGAAGTGTCACGTTCCTGCTTAAAACCATACTGCAAATCCAGCTAAAGTTATTTTTAAAGACTTCTTTTGCAATGAACTCGAAAAATGGATGAAAAAAATAGACCCTTTTTTCTTAAGTTTTGTTAGTTTCCTAGCAATGCCTTAATGAAATACTTAAACTCTGTGACTTGAAACAACAGAAGCACATTCCCATGTAATTCTGGTGAGTGAAATTAGAAAGCAAGTTTCTGGCAGTGCCATATTCTCTGTGCCAGCCATGGGAAAATCCTTCCCTGTCTTATCCTCGATTCTGGTGGTTTTCAGTGTTCCTTGCCCCTTACAACTGCCCCTTTCTAAGCTCCGCCTCCATCTCCTGACGATCTTTTCTTGTATCTCTGAATCGGAATCTCCTCGTCTCTGCTTGCCTTATCCCCTCCTGTATCATTTTATCCTCGCCTGATTACACCTGCAAAGGTTTTCTTCCCAGATAAGGTCACGTGTACAGGTAACAGCATCATGAATTATTTCACTTTCCTCTATCCCTGAAGCCAAGACACAGGATATCTCTGTTTGTCCTCATGTAACCTTGATTAGTCCAGATTAATACAAGTTACTAGGCATCTATTTTTTTTTCTATAGCAGGGATCCCAGACAGTATGAATCATTGCGGACTGCGGACTCAAGATTTTAGTGCCCTTCGCTGCCAGCTGCCTTGTGGGAATTGCTGTAAGCCGAGCATAAGCAAGAAGCTGCTCTTCATGTATACAGAGATGCACTCGATAGGATTTCTATCTGCCAGTGATTATTCCTGAACGACTGCCCAAACAGTGTGAAAATCTATTTCACAGTCGTCTTTTATTCTATGACTGATAAAGCTAAAAATTATAATCGAATCATAGTACTTCAGATTTGTACATTGGTAGATTTTTTTGTTTAAATTCCTTAGCCCAAGTACATCCATCATTATCGCTCATGTTCCCCCAGGGCTGTCCTATTGGTGATTGGCATTTGGAGTTGTATTTCTCTCAGAACACTGTGTGTGGTACAGAACTAGATCTCATCTTCTGTAGCCAGGATATAATAAATCATGAAATAGTTTCACAGTCTGATGAGAATCTATTATTTTGCTCCTCATTAAAAAGGGAGATCTGGAACCTGCTATGTCAGCACTCAGAAGTCTAAGGCAATAGGATCTTTCAGCCCTTGAGATACATCTAACCAACTGACACATTTGGAAAACATCCTGGTCTATTCACAGATCCAGGCTGTACACTAAACAAACTGAGAAAGTGGTTGTTGGACTAATATGAACAAAAATTAATACTTTTCAAAGAAAGATCCCAGAATCTTGTGTCTTCACAGGGCTTTGTGTAATATAGATAATAATAGTAGTCCTTCAAAGAAACTGAATAGTGGATGACATATTAATATGAACCAACTCTGATTGCTCATGATAGTTTTAACAAAAATACACTGTAAGAGGATTGCAATTATAATATATTAAATAAATAGAGGAAATGCATTCAGATAAAGGATAATAAAATCTTACTGAACAAAGAGATTCAACATCTGAGTATGGAATTAATTGTAACAAGAAGGCAAATGGAAATTTTAGAAAAAAATAATTATAACTAAAATATCAAATTTGACTTGTGTTTAACATAAAACTGTAGATTACAAAGAGTTGCTGATCTTAAAGAAAAAAAAAAAAACATCATGATCTAGCCTGAGGAACAGACAGAATCAAATGGAGCTTTCTAAGAAAGAGAGAAAAAAGGAAACGTTCCAGTCCGAAAAATACATTTTATAGAAAGAAGAAGAGTGCCTCAGGACCACTGAAACATCTAATGGTCTAACAAAAGAGTAATAGTTTTTAAAGCTAAAGAAAGAGACTAGGGAAGTGGCTCAGTTACTACAGCACTTGTATCCAAATGTGATGACCAGAGTTTGGACTCCCAAGACCTTCATAAATACACTGTAGGTACAGTGTCCTGCCTGTATTCCAGCCAGGATCTCCAGAGGAAGCCGACTAGCAAGGTAAACAACACCAGTGAGCTTAGGGTTTGACTGAGAGACTCTGTCTCAATGAATAAGATGGAAGCGTAATCAAGAATGATTATGCATGCATTTACACACAGGTGCACAAGCACCCATACACATGCAAACATGCATACATGCATTAAAACATACAAACACATATATTTATCGCCCCCTCTCTCACACACATACAAGAAAATGGAAAAGACAAAGGCAGTAAAAAAATATCAAATGTATAATATGCATGATTTACACAAAAATCTGAAGATATCGTGATGAGACAATTCCTGACTCTGTCTAAATACAGTGACTGATATTCAAAATATGAAGAGTTAATATAAAGGGAAAAAATAATAAATGGACATTATAGCATTGAAGGCCAACTAAAGAAGACATCTGAATGTAGAGGGGAAAGACACACTAAGTGCAGAAGAATACTAAGGCACACTAAGTGCAGAACAGTACTGAGGCACACTTAAGTGCAGAAGAGAACTGACTCAGGTTTTCATCGGAATCAGTTGAGGTCAGAAGACAATGGAAATATCGTTGAAAAAATGTCCTAAAAAATGAATGTGGTGGGGAATAGCTTCTGGAAATAGCTTTTACAAATTCTTACAGTGAAGACCTATATGATAAGAAATATTTAAGAATACTCTTCAGGCTAATGGAAACGATATATGGAATTTAAATCCATAGTCAGGATTGGATATAAAACTCCATTTAAAAGAAATGCAACAGAGCTGGAGAGGTGGCTTAGTGTTTAAGTACATGGATTGCCCTTGGAGAGGACCCAGGTTCAGTTCTTGGCATCCACATAGTGCTTCACAACTTCCTGTACCTCCTGTTTCAAGAAATCTGATGCCATCTTCTGACCTCCACAGGTACCAGGAACACATGCAATTCACATACATCCCTTCAGGCAAAACACTCATGCACATAAAATAAATAATACTTAAAATATTTAAATGGAAATAAATCTTTAAAAAGCTCTATTAAAGTAAAAGGCAGATAAGACAAATGGTAGGGCTTTGCTCTTGTCATTCTTACGTATGCGACATGAGATGCTGCCACTGGGCAGGTATAAGGAGTGAAGGGGAAACACTGGAGTCTGGTGCTTCATAACTATGCATGGTGCTGATGCTGCAGCCTCACTTTAAAATGTAGTAAACACGTAAGTCAGAACTCAGAAGCCAGGGGTAGTGGTTCACATCTGTTAGATGTGAGAAGCTGAAGCAGGAGAATTGCTGTGAATCTGAGGCCAGTTTAGGTACTCAGAACATGGAGCTAGTTGAGTGTGGGATACATCCCTATTGCTATAATCCCAGTGGCTTGGGAGGCAGAGATAGCAAGGTCATGAGCTGAAGTCCAGTGTAGGCAACACAGTAAGGCCTTATCTCAGAAATGAGGAAACAAATAAATATAGGATGAATACAGATTAGTGGTAGACTACTTGTCCTTGATTTCATAACCAGTACTAGAAAGGTAAAAATAAATAAATAAATAAAGCATCCAATAAAGGATATAAGAGCAGTATTATAACACACTTTATTAATTCAAGTAAGGACAGGAAAGGAGAAAGAAATATAAAGAGTTTTAAAGGACAAATAGCAGAATCATAGATCAGCCATAATAATGAATTCACTTAGCAATTCCACTAAAATCAGAGACTACACAAGGCTACCCGCTCTCTCTCTACCTATTCAATATCATGCTCGAAGTCCTAGCCAGAGCAATTAGACAACAAAAGGAGGTCAAAGGGATACAAATTAGAAAGAAAGAAGTCAAAGTATCAATATTTGCTGATGATAGATAATATACATAAGTGACTCCAAAAATTCTACCAGAGAACTCCTACAACTGATAAACAATTTCAACAAAGTGGCTGGATATAAAACTAACTCAAATAAATCAGTAGCCTTCCTCTATTCAAAGGAGAAATGGGCAGAGAAAGAAATTAGGGAAACAACACCCTTCACAATAGTCACAAATAATATGAAATATCTTGGTATAATTCTAACCAAGCAAGTGAAAGATCTATATGACAAAAACTTTGAGTCCCCGAAGAAAGAAATCAAAGAAGACCTCAGAAGATGGAAAGATCTCCCATGCTCATGGATCGGTAGAATTAACATAGTAAAAAATAGCCATCTTACCAAAAGCAATCTACAGATTCAATGGAATCCCCATCAAAATTCCAACTGAATTCTTCACAGAGATAGAAAGAGCAGTTCTCAACTTCATGTGGAATAACAACAACTACAAAAACCAAGATAGCAAAAACAATTCTAACACTTAGGAATATTTTCAAACTACAAACAGCCCATGGCCATCATCAGGTGAATGAGTAAATGAACCGTAGTATGTTTATATAATAGATAATTCTAAAACACAGGGGAGTCTCAAAACCAATTGAGTGAAAAAGAACCCAGAGGGAAAAACAATGTTCAACAGTTCCATTGGCAGGAAATTCCAGAAAAGATAGAACTTTGTATATAGAGAGCAAGAGATAAGAGCAGCGACCTCCTGTGTCAGTGATAGGATGTGTCTATGAGGAGTCTGAGGTGACCACATACAGGCGTGAGCTGCCAAGCCTCAGAAATGTTCCATGCTTTGCTTGGGATGATGGATTCACAGGCATATGCATTCATCAGAATAACTACACATAACTCTTAAGGAGGATCGTTTTATAGACATGTCTATAGAATTCCTACTCATCTGCCATGCCATTAATCCTGCCCAACCTTAGGATGGCATTCTAATACCACACAGCCACTTGATTTTTGTTGTTGTTGTTGGCAATCATTTTAAAAATTTTGTATTTTAACAGTCATTGATTATCATCTTTCCTTAAGAAGTAAATTTCTGGGGACAAATATTAATTAAGCTATCTTGTACTTTAACTTTTTCCCCAAGTAACCTTCCATGTGTTGGGACCATCTGGTTTACTTCCTAGCAAGGGAAATCCTTGGAGATGTTGTGAGAATCAAGGTCCCTGCTCCCAGTACAACTTTTATCAGAATAGGGAATGGAGGAATTTATGTGTAGTCAAAAATATAATAATATCATTTCAAGGAATTGGTCTTAGCATTTTATATCTCTTATTTTAATGGTTTGGCCATTCTTAAGCAAATATTGGTGATCCCTAGGAAATTCATAAACATTGTATTACATCATTTTCTCCTAATCATTTCGAGCTAAATATTTCATATTTGATTTGGAAGGAAAATAACCCAGTTCACCCAAATATAGATAATAATGTCTGGGAATCAAACATGAATGTATTTTCTCATAATTTTTTTACTTGGAAGACATTGACATTTATTTTTTAAATTCACATGCACATATTCACACACATCATACACACATAAACATACACACATCATACACACATGCACACACACAGATATCACATATTACACATCCATGCACACTTCACACATGTGCACACGTCACATACATGTTATACACAGGCACACACATATGCACACACATACAGACATGTAACACATGCACACACATCACATGTGCACACAAATATGCACACTTCACACATGTGCACACATCATACACATACACATGACACATATACATACAGACATGCAACACTCATGCACACACATATGCATACAAACACATATACATGGTTGTAAAATATTCATGTAATTACCTATTGTAACAGTATTGTAATAACTTGGAAACTTGTTTTACTTTACATATTGAGTTATATTTTAGGAAAATAAATGCATTTTTAAATATTTCACAAGACCTTTGGATAAGTACTCGTTGGGGGTGGGCAGTCAGACTAGGATGCTAAGAAGAGAACAGGTGACTATCCATCACCAAAATCAATGTAAGAATAAAAGGAATTTCTGAGGAGTGAGCCAGAAGTGCAGTGAAAAGAAAGCATTTTGCAGAAAACATACTTGAAAGCTCATCGGACAACCGTCCACCCAACTTCATAGCACCAATAAGTTTATGTGGTAGATTTCCCTATTAAGACTAAGAATTCTTAGGGCTGTGCTATGCCCTGAACTTAAATGTTCCCATAAAGACCATTTGCTGAAGGCTTAGTCAGCAGCCTACGGCAGTATTGAGTGAGGGCTGGCATCTTTAGGAGGTGGAGCCTCAGGGAAGGGAGGGAATTAGATGATTGGGAACAAACTCATGGAGGGGACAGTGGCACTTTGATCTCTCTCTCTCTCTCTCTCTCTCTCTCTCTCTCTCTCTCTCTCTCTCTCTTTCTCTGTGTGTGTATGTGTGTGTGTGTGTGTCTGTGTGTGCATGTACGTGTGCCAGTGTGTGTGTGTATGTTGGAGGAGTGATATTGGGACTTTGAGCTCTGTGTATGATTGTGTGTGTGTGTCTGTCTGTCTGTCTCACACTGTCCCCTCATGACCATTATGAAGAGAATATATTCTGCTCCACCATGTGCTTTCCACCATGACTTGTTGCCTAGCAACACGCCCAATAGTAACCACAGGATGATGCCTCCAAAACTGTGAGCCAAGGTAGATGTTCTTTCCTTTGAGCTGACTACCTTATGTATTTTGCCACAGCAACAGAAAGTGCATAAACATAATCTTGAGAAATTTTTTTTAAATCCATTTCTTAATTCTTCCTAAAAAGTGCATCCTAAAAGTCTAAGAAATACTTGTTGGATCAAAGTATGAGTGGGAGAACTAGGCCAGGATGGGTCGATTTGAGCACTGTAAAACATGCATTCACTATTCAGTATTGTTCAGGGATATCGGACAAGGGCGTGGGTTTCAGCTTCCTCATCCATACAAACAGGGAGCACTAGGTTAGGTAATGATAGAAGATGGCCTTCAGCCCTGAGCGAGATTCTGTGATTTGCTAAGGACAGAGTTAAGATATCTATGCTTACTCACTAACAAATAGCAAGGCAGGACTCAGTCCTCATCATTTGACCCCAAAAGCAGCACGGCTATGTGAGTTAGTATGTAACTTAATATCAGCTCCCATCAGTTAGGTGGCCTTCTATCCTAAATTCCCTCTACCTGGAATTTAAGGACCTCTCAGGTCAGAATATTTTAGAGATAGCTTTATATTATAAAAAGAATCATATCAGAAAAAAAACCTGGAGACTCTGGGCCCTAAAACAGTGAGGCAGGTTTTAATTCTCATCATTTGACCCAGAAAGAAAGATCACAGTTTTCATACACACTTATTTTCTTAGCCCTAACATGAGTCACATAATGGTGTGAGAAAGGAATAATTCAGCTGTTAAGATAATAAGGACTTAATGCTTTACTTTCCAAACAGTCTTGCCTATGCGTAGACTAGTTTCCAGACTATTCACATTTGTTGACAAAGCCAGTTAGCATTCCTTGGAGACCAGCAGTGTTGTTACATTGTTACATTAGCTGTTGAACTGAACTTCATCCAGGTCTGGTGGGCCTTGGGTGCTGGCCCTGTGTGAGGGAACGCAGCTGTGCTGTCAGCATCGTGAGTCAGGTGGGCTTCTTGATGAGTTACAGAATGACAACGGAGGCAAAGATGAGGGGTGGATTGTCCTTCCAGCCAGCCAGGAGATGCTTGTCAGATCATTCTCCAGATAGAGTTTATCTCAGACACTTTCTACTCCCTTAGAATTCTGTAAACCTCATGTACAGAACACAAGAATAATTCTGGTTTCTATTCTCATTCATTTTCCTTCATTTATTATCCACATATTCACATTAAACTATTAAAAGTAAAACTTGAGCACATAGACACTTCCTCACACACAGGGGAAATTGTCTTCCAGTCATCTTACTAATGCTGGTAAGTTCTCTCTTTTGTCTTACCAGGACAAAAATGTTTGGTCAATAAGTCTGAGCCTTTCAACAAGCATTATTTATAAGAAAATCACAGTTATTGCCTTTTATTCCAAAATATATTAGCAGCCAATTCTGACTGGGATATGCCTTGCCCTTCACTTGGAAATTCCTGAAGCTCCACGTATTTCTCTTTAACGAATTCAATTAGTTTTACAAACCTCAAGTACCAAACAACTAAAGAACTCTCATGCTTTGGGTAATTCATTTTGCTTTCAAACGAGACATTACTTTTCCCCTTGTCATTAAAAAGTATAGTTATCTTGAGAGCAAGTTGTCCCAGTGAACAGACTGGTCCTTGGGTCAGAGAAGTGGTTGTTCCATACCCAGCATCACCTCCAGGACCTGGAAATGATCATTTCTGAGCATCTCTAACTTCTTTTTTATTAATCATTTTATTCACTTACATTTCAAATGATACTCCCCATCCCATCCCCCATCCCCTTTTCCTCTATGACGGTGCTCCTCCACCCAGTCACCCATTCCCACCTCACTCCTCTAGCATCGTCCTATGCTGGGGCATCAAACCTCCACAGGGCCAAGGGCCTCCCCTCCCATTGATGTCAGATAAGGCCATCCTCTGATACGTATGTAGCTGAAGCCATGGCTCCCTCCGTGTGTACTCTTTGATTGGTGGTTTAGTCCCCAGGAGCTCTGGATGGTCTGGTTTGTTGACATTATTCTTTCTATGAGGTTGCAAACCCCTAAAGCTCCTTCAGTCCTTCCCCTAGTTCTTCCATTGGGGTCCCTGGGCTGAGTCTGATGGTATACTGTGAGTATCTGCATCTGTGTTTGTCAGGTGTTTGCAGAACCTCTTAGAAGATAGCCATACCAGGCTCTTGTTGGCGAGCCTTCTTGGTGTCAGCAATAGTGTGGGGCGTGGTGTCCGCAGATGGGAAGGTTCTCTAGGTGGGGCGGTCTCTGGATGGCCTTTCCTTCAGTCTTTGCTCCATTTCTTGTCCTTGCATTTCCTTTGGACAAGAATATTTTTGAGTTAAAATTTTTGAGATGGGTGGGTGGTCCTATCCCTCATCTGGGGGCCATACTTCTTTCTATTTTTTTTTTTTTTTGTGAGCCTATCTTTCTTTTCCAGATTCAAAAGCATCACTAGTCCTCAAAAGTCAATATACTTTTAATTTCATACACTGTGTCAGGACAATGACAATTTCAAGATAACCATTCCCAGTGAAGAATTTATCTTAAACCCGACCTTGAGTGCAGAGTTTCAGGTCAGTATAATCAAACAGCAGCTAAGTATCTATATCTTATAAGTATCTACATCATAGACACCTCATATCCAAAGTATTTGAATCCTAGATTTAGAGTCCTAAATCCAGCATACAACCACCCGCCCAATATCTACCCAAGCTGAAAACCAGGAAGATGTCCTGGACTTCTTCCATGAACCATCCAGTGCTTTTACTACTTCCCTTTTCAAAATCCCATGCAGAGTTCATCCTCTTTAACAGCACTGCAAGGGGCTCTTACTGTTTCTTTACTGACAGCTATAAAAGACCAGGCAGTTTGGGTGAAGTCTCCCTGCTTCTGGACTATTCTTCTCTAACTCATATACTCAACATCCCTACTATAACCAATTACCACAAGAACCTCCTTGACTCTGTTCTTAACATCATCATACATAATTTCATCTTGCAAGAGGATTGTCCTAATGTATTTGATGACACTCTGGATCCTGTACACATATTCTTAGAACTCTTATAATCCTACATCAAAAATCTCATTTTCACAGGTTTCCTGCATTGTCCAAAGATATAGGAGATTGATGTTGATAAAGAGAATGAAGCCTTTTCTTTTATTGACCATTTGTTTTCAGTTGTCAGTATAACCTACACTACTGAAATAGCATCTGTGAGCCCAGGTAGAGCCTTGGAAGCTTGGCTGGTACCTGGTGAGGTGGTTGAGAGAGCCCCATGTCTACTAGCTGCTTGAGCACATATCCATATATGAGCATATGAACACAGGTCTTGATTAGTGACAAGCCAGCAACATTAAAACCAGAGATCATTACCACTTGGGGAGGTTTGGAGGCCGCTGCATCTGTTTTCCAGCTGATAGCTTAAGCAGTAGCAGAGTTTGGAATGAAAACAAGACTATTTCTGGTCACCTGGGGTTGGGATGGTGCAGGTGATGCAGAGACCACAGGAGCATCATCTGTGCTCTGCCTTAAATATAAACTTGATAAGAGTTGCAAATAAGAGATAACAACTACAAGAGGAGGAGGAAAAGCTGGTAACTAATTCACATATAAGACTTACAGTTACTTCCTCAGAGTGAGAGGGAAAGTACTTGTATACTTGATGATAAGTGGATTCAACATCCCAATCATAATAATATTCCTGGAGAATGCTAAATTGTAAAGTACAGTGTCATCAGCCAACAAGCATGAAGCTCATTACTTAATAGCAGTTAAATGTAGCATTACTACTGCTGTTTTCATTATCGGAAAGATTCATATTTTGGGTAAGACTCTGCTCTGGATTAGCCTCGAGCCTGAAGCTGTAGTTTTAAATCTGTTTCACCATTTGTGAAAGGATCAATCGCTAGAGTTCCAAGCTCCAAGCATGGTTGGGGGATGGCAGCATTTATTATGCATGTGTTCCCTTGCATGGGACATGTTAATTTAGTCTCTAGGGCGCTCTGTGAATTCCCTTCACCTCTCACACAGGGAAATTGAAAAAGAAAGAGTTAGGAATGTACATGAGGTTGCATGGATGATGCCCAAATTTTATTCCATATGGAGATGTCTACTACCTTACGTGTCAGTATACATGGTGTCTTTTACTGTAAACTATACGTTTGCCTATAGAAATATAGATACATAAGAGGCCAGTCATTCTCTCATTCACGTGGCAGGGGAAATTTACATTCCTATGATTTCCTATTGTTTTCTTAAAGCAAAAGTAGGGCGGGGTAATAAAAGCTTTTGAATGCATGGGATAGCAAAGATGATATGCACATAATATTAGAACCATTGCCCCTCATTTACACAACTGCACTTGATGTCATAATGCTTTAGAGAGAAGCTTCACCAGGCAGCAGATCCTCATTCATGATTTTCAAGGGCTGCCTACAATTCTTTATGTAACTGTAGCCTAAAACCCTTCTTTCCACATGCCTTCTTTATAAATGCTGATTGGGGGAGGGAACTTTCTCCAGAGCTACTGTTGTTCGCCAATGTTTCTCTTGTATTTTATTCAAACCAAAGTCTAAACCAAAGATTTTTTTGAGAGGAACATCCGTCTGTCCTCCAATTATTCTGGTTACTTTTGAAAGCATGCTCTAATTTTTTCCGTTTCTTGTATTTCCTAAATATTTTTCTGTCTGCACTTAGTATTTCTTTAAGCAAAGTAATCTTCCACACTTTAGGTCTGGAACTAATGAAATTCTAAGGACTTTCACACAAGATGCGTTCTATAATGTATTGTCATAGTCTCAGTCTAGGAGGTGACAACATGTCCACTATATAGCAGTTACGAGGGTGGGAAAAATGTAAAATACCAAAGTATGCTCATAAAAATGACCAGAAATGGCAGTGAGCAGCTAGCCGTCCCAACTTCCAGAGTTTGAGATGATCTAAATAGCAAGGTGTTCTTGCATTTCTCCTCAGTTGAGTCAATCTTGGCACAGATTCTCCCATTCATAATTAATTCCACGCGTTAAGTGGAGAAAGTGTTAGAGAACCTTGAAACATAACTATAATTTCTGAGAAAAGTCATCTGTACATTTTCCAATTCATTTTCCAACTTCCTTCCACTTACAGTATGAAGGGGACACTGTAATGTCTCAGTGGGTAAAGCTGCTGCCAGCAAGACTGATGATGTGGGTTTGATCACCAAATCCCACATGGTAGAAGGAAAGAACGATTCCCACAGGTTGTTTTCTGACCTCTACACACTCCTTGTGCCATGTATAAGTGTATATGGACACACACACAATATATATATATATATATATATATATATATATATATTATATATATTATATATATATATATGGAACATGAGCTGAATTAATTTGAAACAAAAAGCAGCCATAACAGTGGAAGAAACTGGATCTTCATCTATGTTTATACACACACACACATACACACACACACACAGATGTCCTCTGGCAATTTGAATGAGAATGACCCACATTGGCTCATATGTTTGAATGTTTGGTCCCCAGTTAGAGGAACTGTCTGGGAAGAATTAGGAGGAATGGCTTTGTTGGAGGAGGTGTGTCACTAAGGCTAGATTTTGAGGTTTTAAAAGCCCAGGCCAGGCCTGGTCTCTCCCCTGCCTGCAACTTGCAAATCAGATGTGTGCTCCCAGCTACTTCTTTTTTTAATTGGGTATTTTATTTACATTTCAGATGTTATCCCCTTTCCTTATTCCCACCCCCAGAAACCCCTATCCTATCCTCCTTCCTCTTGCTTCTATGAGGATGTGCCCCCACCCACCTACCCACTCCCACCTGCCCGCCCACGAATTCCCCCACACTGGAGCATCCAGCCTTCACTAGACCAAGGACTTCATCTCCCACCTATACCCGACAGTGCCATCTTCCCCTACATATGCAGCTGGAGTCATGGGTCCCTCCCTATGTACTCCCAGGCTGGTGGTTTAGACCCTAGGAGCTCTGGTTGGTTGGTATTGTTCCTCTCCTCATGGGGCCGCAAACCCTTTCAGCTCCTTCAGTCTTCTCTCTTCCTTCTCCATTAGGAACCTCATGATCAGTTCAATGATTAGCTGTGAGCATCTGCCTCTGTATATGTCAGGCTCTGGCAGAGCCTCTCAGGAGACAGGTATCCATCCCAGCTACGTCTTTAACATCCTGCCTGCTGCCATATTCTCACCATGATGATCATGGACTGGCTCTCTCAAACTGTAAGCAAGCCCAAGTCCTCAATTAAATAATATATTTTTTTCCTGCAAGTTGCCTCATGGTGTCTCATCACAGTAATAAAACAGTAACTAAGACAGGTTCACAGGGAAAAATAATAATTCTACCCTTTCTGACATGAACTTTTGCTATGTATCCCAGACTGACCTCAAAGTCAAAGCAATTCTCCTGCCTCATCCTCTTGGAGGATGAAACTACCGGCATGAGGCACCAGGCCCGGCTCACAGGAAAAGACTCTTGATTTAACAATCCGTGTGCAAACGTATCATAAACAAAAAGAATGGAGATACCTCTAAGCAAGGAGTCCCCGTTGTTTGTATAAGCTTTAGCTTTTGCTGTAACAAGGGGGGAATGTCCTGTTGCACAGTGAGTGGTCTCAAGTCTTAAGACATGAATGTCAGGAAAAATAACTTTCGGAAGGCCAAGGAAAAATTTATAAAATTTCATCTTCAAACTCTCATTAATCTGAAAACTTTAAAGTCTTTAAATAAATGACTGCACCAGAAATCCTATTTTTGAGCATAAGAAGGCCAATTATTAGCATCTAGGTTCCTCTCCTCTGTTAGGTAAAGCCGAGTGGATGCGACGACAGTCACCATGAGTCCTGTTGCTGATCCCACAGTGTCTTTTCAGGTCTGACAAGAAACAACTGTAACAGAGAGACAGAGGGGGCTAGCCCTTCAAGATCAGAGATGGGCATGTTCTTTCCAAATAGAGGCCAAGAGGAAACTCTGAGAGGCATCGTGGGTGAAGTGCCCAGAGAAACGCAGGGCTCCGGAAGGTATACTTAAAGAATTTGTTTTCATCATAGAAAACTCTACTATAGTCTTTCTCCGAGCCTTCAAGTAAATATGAACATTTTGTACGTGAAAACAGGATAGGTCATCCTAAATTTTGTTTTAAAATCCTTCTTGAATGTGACAAGCTGTGACTTAAAGTTAGGGTTGGTGGTAGGAACTAGGCCACAGAGGTTTCAAAAGCACTACCAAGAACTTTTAGTATCACTCTTTAATTTCTAAAAGATTTATTTCATTCTTATTTATGTGCAAGTGACCGTGTCTTAGTGGGAGTATGAGGACATGGGTTGATGTACGTCTTTAACGTGAAGACTAAAAGCGAAGTATCAGATTCCCTGGAGATGAAATTACAGGCAATTGTGAGAGACCTGATGTGAGTTATGGGAACCAAATTTCGGTTCTCTGGAAAAAACAGCAAGCCTTCCTTTTTTTCTTTTTCTTTTTTTTTAATTAATCATTTTATTCATTTACATTTCAAATGATACTCCTCTTCCCAGCTTCCCCTCTGCAAACCTCCCATTCTGTCCACTCTCTCCTTTGCCTCTATGAGGGTGATCCTCCACCCACTCCCACCTCACCGCTCTCCCATCCCTCTACACTGGGGCAATGAGCCAGCACAAGACCAAGGGCCTCCCTTCCCACTGATGCCCAACAGAGCCATCCTCTGCTACATATGTAGCTGGAGCCATGGGTCCCTCCATGCATACTCTTTGGCTGGTGGTTTAGTCTCTGGAAGCTCTGGGAGGTCCAGTTACAGATGTAGATATTCACAGTCAACTATTGGACTGAGCCCAGGGTCTCCAGTGGAAGAGCTAGGGAAGGACTGAAGGAGCTGAAGGGAATTATAACAGAATAGGAAGAACAGTGTCAACAAGCATTCTTAATTGCTAAACTATCTCTAGCCCTCCATCCCTTCTTTTAAATCTATTCACAACATAATCTTCCAGTCATTCATGTATAGATAATTTTAGTGTTAAAGGAACAACTAGTGTACTACTGTGATCCTGAGGGCCACATTGTCTGCTAGTGCATCTCTAACTCACTGTGTAAAGATGCATTTCTTTATACACATCTACAACGATACTATATTCTATCTAGAAAACGCAACATTAAACTTTTATTTCAGAAAGTTTTGGGCTAGAAGTTTGTCCTGTGAAAAATGAGAGAATTGCCAGAGGAGATTCGGGAAAAGTAAATCTGGGTGGAAACTTTCCTTTAACTCCTGAAATACCTAAAATACCTGTAGTAATGTGTCTATAAAAGACTGCGGTGGAAACTCACTAATGGGTTCATAGAAAACTTAGTTCTCTAGAGTCTGCCGCAGTGCTTCAGGCTCTGCTGTCAGGAGCATGTTGTTTGTAGCAGTTAATTTTTAATGGAAGAGAGAACCAAGCGAGAAATCCTGAAAGTTTCAAAGGGAAACCCCAAAGTACCAGTTTTAATTTAACTTTATGTGTACATTTGAAAATTAACGAGCTCCCTGGAAATGCTGTAGCTTTTGGAATTCATTCTGGAGGGGCTTAAAATGGAAATGCTGACAGATTGTGAACTTCAGAGGTACGTGTGGCACCACTGTAACCCTTCACTACACAGGCCTTCACAGCCAGAATTCTGTCTCTCTGTGAGCACGTGTGCACACACACACACACACACACACAAATGCTCACATACACAGATATGCATGCACACACATGTACACACACAAACACATGTACTCATGCACATGTGCACACACAGATGCATGCACATGCACTCACACAAACACATGCACTTATGAGCACAAATGTACACACACACACACACACAAATGCTCACATACACAGATATGCATGCACACACATGTACACACACAAACACATGTACTCATGCACATGTGCACACACAAATGCATGCACATGCACTCACACAAACACATGCACTTATGAGCACAAATGTACACAACACACACACACACACACACACACACACGCGCGCGGCGCGCACACACCACACACATTTGAAGGAAATACTAATATAAAATAGCTGAGTAGCTAATGGGACAATACATACATTCTCCTTTATTATATTTTGTTTGATGTCTGCATTTAAATTATTTAAGAGCCTTGGATCTGCCCCTGAAGCTGATTAAGGACCCAATGAGATGTCTCAGTGTACAAAAGTACTTTCTCTCCTAACTTCTCCCTTTTTTCTTGCTAGGTCCCTAACTAGGAAATCCCACAAAAGTCTGCCAACTGTTTAGATGCTGTTTAGACTCCAACACATTTGACTACATTTATAAAAGACTGAGAATAAAGGTTCTAACAAAGAGGAAAAACGCAGCCCTAAGTAAATAGAAAGGAAACTGTGGAAGAAGAGTCTATGAAGTTTGAGTAGTAAACGATAGAAATCCAGATTGGATTAAAATGTAAAAATCTTCCCTGTTTAAGCTAAGGCTCTTCTTCTGTCTCCCTCCTTCATGAGGGAAGTGTGTGAGGTCCTATCGTTTGTAATCTGTCACACATAAATAGGTTTTATGTGACACATTGCATGTGGGGCTCTTCCCAAAGAGAACACTAAGTTCTGAATCCTTTAGTCACCTCCTTGAAGCGTCCAGGTGAAATCCTTTCTGTTATTGGCCGCCAACTGGCTCCTACAGAAAGGATCTCTTACTAGTTTGATAAACTCTGTGCTAGTAGCCAAGGCACTTCATCTTCTAAACAGAGTAAGAAATCTTAACTCTAGGGCTCATATTTTAAACTGAGTAAGGGTAAGTGTGTGTGTGTGTGTGTGTGTGTGTGTGTGTGTGTGTGTGTTCATATGTTTCATCACTCTTTGGACATTAAGGTTACTTGCAGTGGAGAAAAGAGTCCTTCAAATTTTGTGGGTTTTTTTTGGAAACAGACTCTCACTATGTAGTCTTAGCTGGCCTGGAACTCAATATGTAGACAAGGTGGCCTCAAACTCACCAAGATTCACCTGCCACTGATTCCCATGTGCTGGGATTAAAGGCGTGTGCCACCACATCTGACCTTTCAAGTTGTTCCACTCTAATAGTTAGGAATGAAACTTAAGCTAAATTCCAATGGCTGAAAGATGCTCTGTGATCTTTCCAGCACATACATACATACATATACACGCATACATACATACCTACCTACATACATACACACACACATACATACATACAGACACATACATACATACACACACATACATACATACACACACATACATACATACACACACATACATACATACATACATACATACACACATACATACATATACACACATGTATATGTATATATATATGTGTATGTGTATGTATATGGTGTATATGTATATGATGTATATGTATACGTATATGATGTGTATGTGTATATGTATGTGTATGTGCATGTGTATGTGTATATGTAATTTGCCATTTCCACCACTGGCCTACCATGCCTCCATGTTCTCGTCTATACTGCCACCCCTGCCCAGACCAGACTGATGGCTCCTGTCTATTTGACAGAAATCTTCATCCTTGGAGCTCTGAGATTTCAGTCATGTTCTGTTCCATTGGATCTTAATGGTCCCATGCCTCTGGAGACTCATTATCTGTCCTACCATCCATATGCCTTAAGTTTTCTTGTTACATTCCATTCCTATTATGTCTTCCCAACAGTGCCAAGTATGTTATATCTTCATAATTCTTGATCTTACAGTGCTGTCCTGATACATTGTTGGCATGTGACCATTCATCCACTCAGTTATTAAACATTTAAAACATAAAATTTTCAGTTAAGTCATAGTAATACACACCAATACATAGTAATACCTTGCAATATACAGACCAGAGTCCTTACTCCTGAAGAGGTTCCATAGGCAATCAGTTAAGTGTTGTCATGACAGCCAAGCCAGGAGTTGCTTAACACATTGATATGTGGCATTCGTGTATACAGTGTTTGTTAAAAAATGAACATTACTTCTAAGAGTGGTGGTTCATGTTTGGAATCCCACTATTTGGAACACTGAAGCAGGAGGCTACAAAATGAGACACTGTTGTTGTGGTAAATATTATTTGGGGGTTTCTATCCTCCCTCCCCCTAGATTACTTAGTTCCTAAATAAAAGACACAGCATATTTATAATTATATTAAGCCTTAAAAGCACTAAAGCTGGGCAGATATCAGCCCTCTATGCTATTTTGTCGACTTTCTTGTCAATAACGCTGAGATATCACTTGCCATGTTCTGCCCCGGCTGCTCCTACTCCAACAGGCCAGCCCTCACGGCCATGGGCTCCCGATCCATCTACCACTTGGTGGGTTCTTCCTCCTCTTTCTCCCTCCCTGCCACCACCAGGAACCAAAGCCCCACCCATCTCCTTTCAGCCCAGCTACATGTTGTAGGCATCTTTAGTAAGCAATCTCGGGTAACTTGGGGACAAGGTTCTACAACAGAAGCTGGTTGAGGATCTGCTTGTCTTGGAGCAACCAGATCTTGGTGTGCAGAATTTAGCATTTGAATACACACAGCATCAGATCATCCTATTCCACACTGTCTCAATAAAAACAAGAAAGAGGAGAACGAGATGTAGCAGGAAGAAGGGGGAATTAACTTGGGTCTTATCTCAAACACGATACCCACTAGGTGCCAGGCTCTGTAAATAGTGACTTATATGTACACACAAGTCTGAAGATGACTACGCTGAAAAGACTATGCACTTCAGAATTTCATGGATCTGAGTTCTAAACTAGACAAAGTATAGAGAACTGTGCCCACATCACAGAAGGGTTTGGTAATACCAACTCTCTCTTCTGTTTTCCCACCTACTTTCTCCATTTTTGCTTGGATGCTTCAGCTGGCAACATTGAGGAGGTGACTAGAGGAATTTATAAGAACAAGCCAGCGTTCCCTCTGGGAAGAGAGCTGCCTACGTCTCGTCACATAAAGCTTATTTATGTTCAGCAGATTACAAGTGATAGGACCTCTCGAGAGCTCAGTCAGTTTATAAAATTTAAATCACCTTCACAGTCACATCACTAGGCAGCAAGCCTTTCATTTGCCTCTTATATGCCTCCTGTGCTGAGATTGTGACTATCACACCATTATAATCATTTTGAATATTATTGGATGGAATTTGCATATGCTAAAATAATTCTGCTTTACAACAAAGCTTCTTATAGGAATTCATAAGATTTTGATGTAGGTTATGTTGAAATTTCACTTTATCAGAGAAGAATATTCCTTATTTCATTTATTCTGAGTCCTGTGGTTTTTCTGATGGGTTGTGTAGGCTCTCCATGTTACCATCTTAGCTTCAGGGGAGCCTGGCATACATTAGCTTTCCTCTTCTTCCATGGAGAAGCCCGTTGTTTGCATAATATTGCTATTGTTACAAGAATCCCCTTCCAAAGTCTTGGAAGATTCTTCCACCCTTATACCTCAAAAATATTACCATTAATCTGACTTCCAATCTCAATTGGTCAAATGTCTGTGCTGCGTTCATTTTGAATTCATAAGGAAAATTAAAGAATAAATGTCTGATGAGAATTTTCTTATTGCGCATAGTAAGGCGAGAGGAATTTTAGCTTATGATGAATCTGAGTCAGGGCTCTTATGTGACATCACAGGCAGGTAACTCCACAGTATGTCCCCATGGTACTGTGGTAACACTTGTATCTATAAGTTCATTTTTCTATTAAAGCTGTTAGCATAGGAAAAAACAACCTTATGATGAAAGGACCAAAATTATAATAAAACAGTAGAGACTGGAGACATTTTTTTTGACTCTCAATACTTTCAAAAGGCAACAATCATTGAAATATTCTTTGTTTCTCTCTCTCTCTCTCTCTCTCTCTCTCTCTCTCTCTCTCTCTCTCTCTCTCTCTCTCTCTCTCCCAGTTGAGCTGCTTCTTTCATTGGAAACAGGTGAGATGTTCTGAGTGGAACAGTGCATCTGGTGTCTCTGCCCTGACCCTGGCAATGAATGCCCTCAGTACAACCCAAAGAAAAGCCAAGCCAAGATGGTGAAGCCCTGTCCCTGATTCCACATGCAGGGCCTGCCTGCTGCTCAGTCAACACTTGAAGTTTAATTCAGTGAAACTGTCCTCAATCTCCTCGTCAGGTTCCGTCCCTCTGTGGACCTTCCCTCATTCTGCAGCAGGATAATAGAACTCAGGTTCTAGGGCAGGCAGACCAGGCCAGAGAGACATTCTAGCACTCCCTCCCCCTCTCCCTCTTCCCCTCCCTCCCCTCTCTCCCTCCCCTCCCCCTCCCCTTTCCCCCCCTCCCAGTCCCCCTCCACAGAAAGCTAATGAAAGCTGAAAGATTATGGGGCTGGAGAGATGGCTCAGTGGTTAAGAGCACTTCCTGCTCTTCCAGAGGTCCTGGGTTTGCTTTCCAGCTCTCATGTCAAAAGACCCATAACCACCTGCAACTCCAGCTCCAGGAGACCTGACACCCTCTTCTGTCCTTCAGTACTTGTGTGAGCACACAGACACACACATAGACATGAGAGAGAGAGAGAGAGGAGAGAGAGAGAGAGAGAGAGAGAGAGAGAGAGAATTTTTAAGTTCTATTAAAAATCAAAGCTTATATTCTATACTTCGTTACATTTGAACCAAAACTCTTCTGTTTCCTCACAGCTCAGTCCAGTCAATTCTGTTACCTTCAGAAGATTCCAAAGATGGTGAAGCCAGGACCTGCTGGTTGCTCTATAATCCTTCTTGTCACTGTGAGCCCTCTGAAGGCCCTTTCCTCATTCCAGCTCTTTTTGTTGGTGAGGAATAATAGTTCTGTTATGACAGGATGGCACTGTAGAAATTAGTGTTGTGCTAGTGAATGAGTCGTGGGCTGGGGAGTGGGAGGACCTCTGTCTGTCTCTGGATGTGGACGTGGTACCCTGCCATTTCTTAGTTCCAGATATAAACGCTGCCCCTCCTAGAACACTGTTCCAGCAGAGGGCTCTAGTTGGCTTTAACATATTACGAGTGAAAGTCATTGGGAAGATTTTTTTTGTTTGATACAAACTTTCAACATGACATCTCAAATATAGCATCCTCCAACCCCAGTTTAATTATGCAAGCTTAGATATTGCTAACTCTTCTTTGTTCTGTCTGTCTGTCTGTCTGTCTTGAAGCCTAGTTCTTAAGGATCTACCTTTCCTTAGTCACATAAGCACATTTTAAGATAGTGTCTTCCTGGTGTGTGTATGTATGTACCATATGAATATGTCATATGCATATGTACATTTGAGTAGATGGGAACATACATGTGAACACACATGTATCATATGTGAATGGAGGCAGAAGTTAAACATCTGCTATCTTCTACCGTAAGTTTTCACCTCACCCTGTGAGGCAGTCTATGGCTGAGCTTAGAATTCAATACTAGCTAGAGTGGGTGGCCTTTTGCCTCTACCCTGCCCCTCCTGCACCCTGTCTAGGAAAGCCTACTGCTTTCCCATAAACATTTATTACTAAATAATTACATGAATGTAAGTTTTTATTTCTTCTTTAAAGGAGTCTCACCTCTAAAGGAATACAATGCTTATATTTAAGACTAATTGTTTCAAACTGTTACAAATCCATTCTTTTTCCTACAGCATGTTCAAGTCTCACCTCCACTGTACACTGAATCTTGCATCTTCAGAGTGATCAAGGCAGAGTATTGTATGTGATTTTCCTAACCCCTTGTCTAAAACTTCTGTGAAAAAGAGTAAGTAGGGAGAAATGAGTAAGAAAGGAAAGAAGGGAATATTGGAAACTTGCACTGCATCCAAAGCCAGTCTAAACTGGTTTGAGTCCTATCAGTGTTACAATCTTAGGTGGTTTAACTTCTTCCTGACTTAATTTCCTCCTTCGTATAATGGAGATAAAAGACAATGTCTATTTTAAAGGATTTATTAAGAGGATAAATGAGATCCTTGGTCCTGTGAAGACTGGATGCCCCAGTGAAGGGGAATTCGAGGGCGGTGAGGCAGGAGTGGGTAGATGGGTGGGGGCACAGCCTCATAGAAGCCAGAGGTGGGGGGATGGGATAAGGGAGTTTCTGGAGGGGAGAATGGTAAAGGGGACAACATCTGAAATGTAAATAAATAAAATATCCAAAAAAACTAAAAATAAAAAATAAAAGAAGATAAGCAAAGTGTACATCTACCTAGGACAGTGCTGATGCCGTATGATTCTCTTACATTCCGGTTGTCACACTGTGCTTTGAGTTGTCTCCTGTGGTCTGCACCTAGGTTCATATGTTCGCTTTGCTCTGCATTTCACAGTCTGGTCTTTGGAACTAGACTCTACTGTCAATGCATTGATGGGTGTGTGCATTTACTCTACAGAGAAGCTTCTACAGGGAAGTTGAGGCATGACAGAGAAAGGATCGATAAGAATGAAAGTACTTTTGCTACTTTTCTATCAATGAAGCATCATTTCAAAATCAACAGTTAGGACATTGAAGAAGAGGACGACAGATTGAAGTCCACTCCTGGAGAAAATTATAGTTTGAGAGTAGTGTCAGGTATTTGGGTTGATGGATTTTAACCTTCACTGTTGCTCGGAGGCGGGCTCCTGTTCAGCAAATGGAAAGAGCCTTAGCTGAGGTTGCAGAGAGTAGAAAAATGTGGAGAAGGGTATCCTCACAGGGTGCTCACTCAGCAGGCGTGCCACGTGGTATAGGTGCTGAAAGCACAGCAGTCAGCCAAAGAATAGATGTAGGTCTCGCTAAATTTACAAACATCAATTAGAAAAATCATATGAGAATATTTAGTGCTTTTATTACGGGTAAGTTCTAAAGGTCGACTTTCCAGTAATGGAAAGGACTGTAAAAAATATAGGAACTTAGGTTTAAAGCCTGTCACTGCCATCAGAGGTGAAAGTTGTAAGGCTGTGTTGTCAGCAGGTCCTTGCATGACTGCGCAGTACGAATCTAGACTTGTAACGAAGTCGGGCTGGAGACTAGGTGGAAAGGTGAATTACAGGAAAGAAAGTCACTAGAGATAGTGTAGGGGATGGACAGTAAACGGAGAAAGGGACAGGCAGCAAGGGGAGCTGTTCCATTTCTAAGACCACTGGGACCTCCAAGCTAATTACAATAAAAGCAAAACGAGATGGGAAAGGAATGAAAAGTTAGCTGAGCTCAGGAAGATCCCAGGTGTGGAGAAAGAGAGTAAAGAAAAAGCCTGGGGGATGGGAGAGTCCTGCAAGAGACACACAGGGAAGGAGAACCCGCCTGGGACAGGGACAGAGAGGAAGCAATGACCCCAAATCACCTACAGCTAGGAAGTGGGTGCATCTCGAGGGGTGGCAAGAGGTGACTTGAGAGCTCAGGGTGCAGCTAGCCCAGCCTGACCCTGCTAGACTGGCAGACCAGGGCAGTGGGGGCGGCGCTGGGGTGGAAGAAGGGTTGCGGGGCAGAGGGGGAGGTGTGCTCCGTGTTTAGTGACGTCATTGCAAGTCAGTGCGCGGTGAAATTTAACACCAGCCGGATTTTCTAGGCTCCTCTTCTTCCAGGCGAAGCGGCCGGCAGTCAACGCTGCCTGAGCAAGCGCCTGCAGTTGCCACCGGCCCCCTCGCACCAACTTGATTTCCCAAGTGGGTGTGTGTGCTTGTTTGACAAATGTTTGGGCGCAGGCTGCTCCCAAGGACTTCCTCTCCTACTTTCATCTCCTTCTTCCCACCCCCACCTCCCACCCCGCCTTTCTCCTCCCAGGCCCAAAGCAGAGAGCTCCACTGGAGTCACGGAGTCTCCTTTGAACCGCAAGTGAACTCCAGGGCTGCTCTCGAAGCCTAGCTCCGGCTGTTGCCGCTGCCCCTGCTGCCTCAGGGAGAAGTCTCGCTCATCTCTGGCCCCCCAGGGGAGCGCGACCCCGGCTGCAGCCAGGCACGGAGCATCCTAGCTATCTTTCCCCTGGGTGCTGCTTCCTAACCCCATACTGCTTCATCCCTTACCCCACCCTACACTCGCGGGTTGGAGCATGGTTCTCATGTAACTTTCCCCCCTTTTCATGGACAGTACCTGCACGTTTAGCAGTTCGGAGCTGGCTTCTGTTTTCCGTTAGTGCTTTGCTGCAGGGACAAATGCATACAAATGCATTTAGGAGCCTACAGGACAAGGCATGGAAAGGTCTCCCCCACCACAGAAACGTAAGTAGCCCACCCGCCGCCTTGAGGGGGGAGGAAGGGGCTTTAGACCAACCCCCTCTCTCCACCCCCTGAAGCCACTGTGGAGTTGGAGATCTGTACTCCTGTTCCTTGGTACCTTTTGGTGCAGGGAGCCTGCGAGTTGCTGTGGCATCCTCCTCTTGACTTCTCAACTTGTAAAATACCGTGTTTGAAAGGAAGCAAGCTTCTGCCAGCGAGTCTCAGTTTATGCTAAAGCAATCCTGTGGCTGGGAGGACAAGTTTGCTGGCCTGTGTCCCAACATCCCCTCGGCCACTGCCCCAGGCAGTTGCAGAGCCGCTCTGACACCCGCCTGGGCTCCAACTCCAACTATCATCGCACCCCTCCCCTTTTCCTCTTTCAGCTTTGGCTGAAGTCCTACTTCCAGCTGTCTCGGGGCACCCAGCCTAGATGACTGCTAGGACTTCAATTCTGCAAGCACAGGATTGGGGTTAGGTTTAGGTGGTGAGAAAGGATGTCTACAGAGCCTAGAAAGCCGGGAGACTTTGCTCTCTTCAGAGGGTCTGAGGGGGTCACCTCTTTTTATTTCTTTCCTTCTTCTTCTTTTTTTTAGAAGACGAATAGACATAACTCTCACATACGGAGTTGTAGCTGAGCCCTGACATATGTTCTGTCAGTGGAGAAGCGGTGCTTGCAGCCAGGATAGGGTTGGGAGGCAGGAAAAGGTAGGGTGTACAGGCAGACGTCTCTTCCCTGGTAGGGCTTGGTAAGTCCACCTTCACTTAGGTACCATTCCTGTCCTTATCCCTACGCTGGGAAAAGTGCAAGCTTGATGGTTCCCAGCCTTGGCTGCTTGCCTGAGTGCCCCTATAGGGGCCAGTGGGTTATCCAAGTTTGCATCTGGTCCGTGAGATCCAGGGAGGAAGGCTGCTGAGTTGTAGGTGGGAGGAGGGCAGGGGCCAAGCTTCCAGAGTCAGCTGAGCTGGTGGAGGCGGGAGTGGAGAAAGCCCGCCTTGTGGCAGTGTTTGTGTGCACATGTGCTTCCCAGCCCCGCGTGTGTAGGATCTCTCCCGTGCTCTCTGCTCTGACCTCTGCAAGCTTTGTGTGTGAATGTTCCCTGCTGAAGAGCCATTTGCACCTCCAGGCACAAACCCTTTTATAGGAGACACAGTGAAGCCAGTATACTCTGGACATCCTTGATACCTCAGTGCTGGGAGCCCAGTAGTCTCTAGATCCTAGAAGCTCTCCCTGTGGTCTTCCCAGAGAGGATCCCACAGATCCAGGCTTTTGATTTGGATTTTCTTGATAAGCATTCTACAGTATGGATCGTCCAAGAGAGCCAGGCTGGATGAGGCTTAAATGTATCCTATCTTACAGGACTAAGTGCATCTTCCGGGTTATGTCCTGCTAGGGTCCTGTAGGGCCTGATCCTCTGCAGGCTTGAGCTTTGTGGAAGACCCCTAAGTTCTGTTCAGACTGCAGGTCCTCTCTTCTTGGCAATTCCCACTGCAGAGACTTTCTCTGAGCCTCTACACGCAGCTCAAGTAGACAACTAACACTTCCTACGATGTGTTCACACGAATCTGTCAATAGCCCTTGTTTTGTATGGTTTGCAAGGCCCTTCTAGAGGGTCCCAGGATATGTTCTTGGGCAGTTTGGAGTTTGTATTGGGTCTAGATGATTGGGGTGGGGATGCTGGTAGGACCCAGAAAGTAAAAAGGATTGCACATACATTGGTAGGAATCCTGAAGAAAATGGCCCCTGATGGATCAGGGCAGTAAAGGCTTATGGAGAGGTGCTGAAGTGGGCAGCGGGTCCTGGATGAAGTCTGGTCTTCCTTGGTCTCTCTGAAGGCACCTCCAGGCCTGGGACCAGGAGCCTTGCCCACCATGAATATCTCATGATGCCAAACTTGTTCCATCACAGGAACCAGTGCATATGGGCTGTGAGTAATTAAGGGTAACTCCTAATTAAACCAGATTGCATGTCTCCACGGCTCCAACCACACACATGCAGAGGGAGCAAAGGTAGGGGTTAGATCAAGAAACTAGTCCCTAGAAAAAATATCATAAAGAATTTAGAGTTCTTTCAGTTGAAAACACATTACCACCACTTGGGAAATGGGGCAGGGCTTAGGAGAAGTCTTGCATTAGCTGATGATAATTATATCAGGCCACTGAGTTAAACTTGAGACCCTAAAGAAATAGCAGAGGCTTCCACTAACTACCATCTTTTTGTGGTGATGGTCTGGAGGTTCCAGTTAGCCTCCCCCAAAATTTGGATCCATACAGACAGTATCTTTCCCAGGGTTGTCCTTAAAATAGATGACTTGATGTGACTTTGTAGAATTAGTAAAAGAAACCTGGAAGTTGTTAGATGCACCAGTTTAACTTGCTGGGTCTGGGAGTGGAGCTCAGATACTGAGCTGCTTGTCTAGTGTGCCTAGAGATGGGGAGATGGGGGTTCATATCACCACTGCTAAGCTATTGTAGATATAGGCACAACTCTGCACTTCCTAGTAGTCAGGAGGAAATGGCAGGAGGATCAGAGGTCCCAGCTCACCTTCACTAGAGAGGATCCAGGCCAACCGGGTCTCATAGAGAGAAGATGTCTCGAAAACAGTGATCCAACATAACTAGAGACGAAAGTCTCCTGAACTGGTCATTATGGTGATTAAAAGGTTGGTCATGTTCTTCCTAGCTGATATTAAATACTATTTTCTAAGTTGCTTAGTTATTTGTGAATTCAAATAAATGTTTGAAATAAATGGATATCGTAGAGAGAAGCATAATGTGTAACTTTGAGGGCTGTTTAGACATTCTGCTTGCTAATCTGGTCTGTGAAGTTGCACGAGAATGGTTTCATTACATGACCTGGACAAGTAGTGCTAGTTTCTTTGTGAACTGTGTCTGGCAACTACATCCCCTATTAGAATGTATACTTCTGTATGAGAGATGAAATAAGGACCATCTGATTTTTATCCTACAAAAGCTTGATGCTATTCTGCTATTCATTTACTTATTTACTCATTTCTTCAACAAATATTTGCTGAACATCAACTGTGGAGAGTCCAACCTGGTTGCAGGCAGCAGGTAAACAATTGTTGAAGAAGAGAGAGGATGGCTCCCCCAACCCCCCAACACACACACACACACACACACACACACACACACACCGCGCGCGCGCGCACACACACACACACACACACACACACCACACACAATGTGCAGGTTCAGTGAGGAGCAAAGGAAACCTCTCTGCATAACATGAAAAAAGGGTGTGTCCAGGAAGGTTATCTGGAAATCCTGAAGAGGTGGGGGGTGAAGGGGAAAAGAGAGTCAGAAGGAAGAGGAAGGAGAAGGGGGAGGAGAGACAGAGAGAAGTAGGCAGGGTGGGGCGGCAAGGAATGACAAGAAGGCAGAATGGTTCTAAGCACAAGGAAGGTTCAACTATAGAAAACGTAGACATAGACACAAGCAGAAAGAGGTTGAGTCAATCAAAGTACCTGAAGGTTTGAGAGAAATAAAGTTAGTTTGAGCACCGTTTCCAGGAAGAAGGCGCTGGAACTGCAGGTGCAGAGAGAAACAGAAGAGAATGAAAGCTGGACAACTTCCTTAATCTTAGGGTCAGGATGCAGATTGAAGTTTGGCAGAAGTCTTGTAGGAATGAAGGGCCATCTGTTGGTCTTACTGGCTGAAGGTAGATTAATTCATTCAAAAATCTTTACTACTAGCATGCACTGCTTAACAGCCTCCTTGGTGTTACAAGATGGTTGGGTCTATTCTTCTGCCCTTTGACCGATGTGCCTCTAGTCTCTTTGACAGCCGAAGTCCTTAAGCATTACTTTCTCTGCATCCAGGAGTTACTCCAGCTCCTAGAATTGGGTATGTGCGCAAGTCCTACATATTGAGTTCGATTGACAGTCTGAGAGATTTCACCGTGCATAAGCACTGACAGTAGTTTCCCCCTAGAATTTTATTCTCATTTTTTATTCCAATTTTATTCTCATTGCTGGAGTGAAAGATTTCCCTCAGTTATTTTGAGAAAGACAGAAATTTTTACTATTTCTGGATCTTAGCGGTTAGCCAAGCACAGACTCTATAAAGCTGTCAGGACAAAGACGGTTTTTGGCATAAAAAGCAAGGATGCAAGAAACTGTTAAAACACTGGATGTGTGTTACATGTGTGTTTCTCGCATTACTTTGCACGCCTCTGCTGGTTTAAGAGAAAGCCACCAGCTCATCAAAAAGTTTGCTATTCATAAAAGTTCACACGTCTTTCTTGCTATTGTAAACTTCATCTTTGTAGGATGAATAGCGGTAGCCCGAAGACACGTATCATAAATCCCAAGGATCTCATGAGTACCCTAAAGAAAGATTGTTGGCACTGTCCCAGAATAACCTGGACTTTTATGACAAAGAGAAAGTTGAATAGCTCTGTAAGCTGCATCCAGGGGAGACTCTTGGGAAAGGGATTTGTTTCTCAGAACATCCGAGGATGATCTTTGGATGTCTATTTTTCCATCTAAATTTAGGTCTTTGCCCTGTCTAGTCTGGTTAGCTATGTTCTGGATGTGACTCATGTTAAACTGGATACTGAAGGTGGGCCTAGCAGGCTGAACCCAGACCATTTCAAGCCTTACTGGACATCTATTTATATCGTGGGTTGTCATTTTTGCATCTTTATTAAATTTTATTCACGATAATATTGACTTGTTTTAGATTTGCTCAGTTTTATGAAGTGTCTGAGAATATTGACTACTATCACATACAGAAATTAATCTTACACAACGGTACTCAAATCTATTTTGTACATTTGACTTATCTGGCAAATATTTGAAATTTCATGGCTGGGAAGGTAATTTAGTCTTGCTGTGCAAGTGTGAGGACCTGCGTTTCAGCCCAGTATCCACTTCAGAAAAAGCTGGGTTCAGGAGTGTACAGCTGGGATCTTAGTGTTGGGGAGGCAGAGACAGAGGGTCCCTGGGGCTTATTGGTCTGTCAGTCTAGACAAATCAGTGAACTCAAAATCACTGAGAGACCCTGTTTTAAAAAGTAAGGTGAAGAATAACTAGGAACAAAACACTCAGTGTCCAACACACACATACACACACACACACACACACACTCAAACATACTCACACAAGTGCTCATGCCTACACACATACATGCATGTATCTGCATGCACACTACCTGTACCACAGACACACTAAAACCAAAATCTTAGTAGGAGGAGAGAGAAGTGATAAAGTGTTAGCTGTCTATCAAGCCCTGAAATGATTCTAGCAGACAGACAAAAGAACATCTAACCCACGTGAAGCAGCTTCGGAACACTGCTGGTGCTAACGCAGTGGGCCTCAGATGGTCCTCCAGTCAGCAGCATCCGAATTAAGGGAAACTCATCAGAAATGCAAATGTTTACACCACACTACAGACTCCCGTGTTAGCAGTTGCATGATTTGTCAGTTGTGAACGTCTAACGGTTGTTTTCTCCTCCCCCCGCCTTAGGAAACTGCTTCTTCGCTTTATTGTACTATGTGTGGTGTGGATTACTGTTCATGCACAGGGACAAGGTAAGGGCAACTATCTTGCTACTTGTTTTTAAGATTATTTCTGAGCTGAGTGTGGTAACATAAACCAGCAGCCTTGGCATGTTGCGAGAAGAGACAGGAAGACAGGATGTTCCAAACAAGTGTGGTAGTTATTTTTCTAATCATGGTGGCAGAATCCATGAGGAAAGCTACTTAAGGAGGGATGTGTTTGTTTGGGCTCATCATTTGAGGATGCTGCCCATCATGGTAGGGAAAGCATGGTGGCAGGAGCCTGAGGTTGCCGTTTCCATTGTGTCTGCATAGGTGCTCAGCCAACTCCTTTTTATTCAGTAATGATCGCAGCCTATGGAGTGGTGCTATCCACATGTGGGGTGGATTTTCCCACCTCAGATAACTCAGTCTAGAAACTTCCTCCTAGATAGAGTCAGACATTTATTTCTGTGGTGATTCTCAATTTCATAGGGATGGCAATCAAAATTTACCATCGGGGATGGTCAGCTTTGGCTACCTAGCAAGTCAGTCACCAACCTGGGCTACATTTGACCCTGTTACAAAACAAACAACGAATGAGCATATCTGCTTGCAGCAGCCACAGCTCCTTCCTTCCAAGTCATCCTAACCTGAAATTCAGCATTAAATAATAATAAAAGTTAGAGCCAGTTTCAGGAGGATACAAGGTACAAGAAAAAATATCAATTTTGGGGGGTAAATATGACCTTTAAGAAATTACTCAGATCTTCCGTCTGAGAAATTGCTTACATTTTTAGGCAAAATCTCTGTAAAAGGGAAGTTTTGTACAGTGAAAAGGCTTTGCTTGTGACTTCATTTCAAGTGGGAGTTCTTGGGGGTGGCAGACTGTAACTGAATAACCTTTGCCCTTCTTGAAACAACACATGCGTGTAATAAATTTTCCGTCTGGATTTGCATCATTAAGAAGTGAAATTTGCATATTCGCGGCCTCAGAACATTATTTAATTCGTGCGGGGTGGTCTAGAAAAGTGTTTTGGTTTGCTCTGCTAGCTTGTTGCATTCAGAAATCTTTGTATATCCTTTTTTTATTCATTTATTAAACAACATTTTAAAGTGTCTATTTCCCAAGAAGTATCTTACTATCCAATGACTGAGGTATAAATACAAAAATATCTCTGACTTCAAAGTGAGAAAGAGAGCAGTTTTGTCAAAGATTCAAAAACTTTCAAAGAGAAACTCCAGGAAGCTTGCTGGAGTTAAGACACCAGCAGTGTGATCCCAAGGTTGGGTTTCTCTCCTGCTTTTGTGAAGCAGAACTCCACACAGCTGCCCGTATTGTAATACAATCAGCTTTTCAATGTCCGAATAAACTCAACAAGCCACTTGTGCCTGAGTCCATCAACTAAATAACAACATGAAAGGATGTCAAGCAAAGCAATTACAAATGAAAACTGTATTTGTGAAGAGGAAAGCATGTGAAGGAAGGAAGGCCTTCTATCTAATGGGGCAAAGTGACAAGAGGCTGGACAGACTGCAGAGCTGGCTCAGTGCTTAAGAGAGCTTGCTGGACTCTCAGAGGAGCTAAATTCTGTTCCCAGCAGGCATTTTGGTCTGCTCACAGCTGTAACTCTAGGTCCAGGTGACCTGACCCTTTTCTGGCCTCCAGGAGCCACCCACTTATACATGACATGCACACCCAGGGACAAATAAATCCTAAAACAGGGGAAATTATCAAAAAATTATTCGTTATAGTGAACACAATTATGACTTGCAATCTGAATATGGCCAAATCTCTATTTGAGCTGGAGACTCAATTTAGACATCTTAGAAGTCTCTCTGTGCTTTTAAGACATTTTATGACTTAAAAACAAGTATCAGGGTACTTCGAAGATATGGCTCGAAGGTAAGTTGCACCAGGAAATCGAGTCTTTACCTTTACCTATTCTGAGACTTGCTGGCGCCTTTTCATTCTAATCTTTGTTTTCTTAATAATGTGCTTAAGTATGTTACTGACTTCCTATTATTTTTGAGGATTTATGGTTTTATATTATGCTCATTCTTCCCCTGACACCACTTCAATATATTTCAATAACTTCTTGGCTATCACAATTACCTTTTTATGTCCATGTGGACATAACTTTGTCATTGACCTGTGTCCATTGTACTTTTTCCTCCACACACTGCCTCAGATAGCTATCTTTTTCTTCCCATTGCTCCTTTTATGTGCACTGTATGCCATTGTTAATTATTTGTTCAAATGCTACCACAAATTCTCAACATCTTTGAGAACATTTTCTTCCCAAACATGTAGTAGCACTCTGAGCATTTTATTTAATTTAGTTTTACCTTATTTTCCTTCTAGAAAGGCATACCTTCTAGAAGCTACTGTCTTGCTCAGCTGTAGACAGCTCAGTTCTCTACTCTGCCCATGCTGTCAATGTCTCTCATCCACGTTAGATCCATTCCCTTGGAACTTAGCTCTTCCTTTGGTCCATTTCCCTGTGTGCATGGTGTGGGTTGTACAGTCGAATCCTCAGCGTGAATGTGGAGCAGGAGAAGCTTGTACGGCGCGTCTTTACTGAGACGGTGTCTGACTAACCCTCACCTGTGAAGAGAGTTAGTGCAGGTGAGCAGAGAATTTTACTGTCAGTTTTGTCTTCTCTGACATTGATTAGCTCTCATGTTTTTTGTTTTTTGAGCATATGGAGCTGTCGTAAAATTGATAAGAGTAACTCTTGGTGGTTGAACTATGACTTCTACATTGTCCTCTTGGGGGCTTTATACCACTGAGTCCTGATGTTTTGAAGTTTATCATAGTGTGTCATGAGAGTTTCTTTAATTCTGTTGGGTAGCCAGTGAGCCTTTCCAGTGTGGAAGCGTCACTCACTTTCTGGACATTTCTCTTCATTATGTTCATGTTTTCAATGAATTCTTTTAAGTCTGTACTTTCTGTTGCATTTTGGATCTCCACAATTGAACTATTTATTTTCTTGCTTTAAGCTCTTATTTTCCATCTTTGTTTAGGGTCAGATGAGAGTCTTTCCTAAATTACTCTTCTGAACATTTTCATCTCTGTTTATCTAAATGTTATATCCTCCTCACTCAGATTTCCCTTTACACACACACACACACACACACACACACATGTATATATGTGTATGTGTGTATGTGTATATGTATATATGTACATGTATATGTGCATATGCATATGTACATCTGTATCCAAAAACCAAAATAACAGAACCTTGTTTCCCTGGGTGTATATCCTACTCTAACCTTGCTAAGGATATTTTGCATTTTTCTTCTTGTACTGTTTTTTTATTCTTCCATTTTTTTTTTGGTCTTGATTGTAGCTGTCCTTTCAGAGTTTGCAGTTGTTTCTGTTAAGTAAGATAGATTTGAAGACTATCTTCATATAGGCTTGACAACTGAGACACTCCATGCCAGGGTGTTGAAGGACAAGCCTGACTGGCTATCTTGTTGCAACCCCACAAAATGTCCTTGGAGAGGATGTACTTTCCCAGTTTTACATGAATAATAATGTCATGATGATTATCACTTTTGGAGCTCAGTGGTTAAAAGGATCTTGGATGCAGGGATTCTCTTATTATTAATATGGTAGCACTGTGCCTTCTGCAATGATTAGGTAAATATTTTAATGTAATCAATCTTTATTTTTCTATTATGGTCTCAGAGTTCCTTGTACAAATGTTTAGCTATTTCCTGCTATCCCAACATCCTAATTGGAAATCTCAAGATTTCAGTGAACCTCCCATTCTTGAGTCCTTTAGGAGTTTTCCTTGAGTTATTCTCCTGTTGTCTTCAGCTCTTTACTGCATTTATAAAACCTGTTGATATCTTTTGTCTGTTGGTGTTTCTTCTAGTTACTGATTTTAAGTAGTGTTAAATCATGTTTCCCTCTTTTCCTAAAAAAGGTCTTCAAGATTAAATCTATGTGATTAAAATCTATGAGAAACAGTCGATTGTGATTTTCTGCAATTTGGTAATTTCTTAAATTTTAACACGGTTAAGGAAAGCCATTTTAGTTATCACCTTAGTAGATAGGAATTCTGTATTTGCCATCTAGCCTAGTGTTGGGTGTAACCCAGGGAATAAGTGAGTCCGTTTCAAGCTAAAGTGATTTACTGAAGATTGAGTTTTCTGAGGATTTGCTGGTACGGTTACTTCTTGCTTGCTCAGCACCCATTCCTGCTCAATGTCACTGGCTGCTGAGATGTGGCAGGGAGAGAGATACAGAGTCACTCCACAGTGGGTCACACCGGACTCATGGAACTGATTCTCAAAAGGTATGGGATCTCCACAAATAGTCATGGCCTTATCTGTCTCCTGTGTGCCTTAGTCTGATGTCACACAGGCGGTTCATTCTAGTGACAGCAGCTCCGCCCCTTATACTCGGCACGTCGTCAACAGTTTTAATGTGAGGCTTCATTTCTCACTTTATGAGTAAGTTTCTCTTGTTCTGGTTATTCAAGATAAATGTGTTACTTACATTAAGAAAACCTTAAAGACACAAATCTACTTTTAACAAAACCCACCGTCCCAGCGGTGCTTAAGGACAGTGGTGTTCTGCAGCCATAGCCCAGGTTTGTGTCCAGATTATATTGCTAAGTAGCTGTGTGACCTTGAGTGAATTCCTGAAATACTGTAAGCCTCACTTCCAACAGATCAAAATAAGAATCACGTTGTACATGGTTAGGGTGAATGAAATAAGGTAGCGCAGGTAGGTGAGATTTTCATTTTGCAAGGGTTGTTTTAGTCACTTCCGAGCAGTGCCAAAATCGTGACTCAAATATAAGCTTCCTGGCTCCAGGTCACAGAGTAAGGAACCAAGGGAAATGATTTATGATCAGTTGCTTTTTTGCTCAATGCCCTGAGGATATGGGAAGAGAAGTGGGCCCAGACTGTGGCCTTCGTTCTATGAAAATGTATTACACTGTCATCATCTAAGCAATACTTTTCTTTTCCTTGCCAATTTTGTATAAGTTGAAAGATATGTTGAATACTTTATAATCTTTCTTATTAAACAATCACTTCAAAATATTTTTATTTCTTTTTGGAAAATGTCATATATGCATACAACATATTGCATGTAATCTTATCCACTTGGCTGGTACCATCCTTAGACTCATCCCAGGACCCAACAACCCACAAACCTCCTAACATCATGTATTCTTTTACAATTTTATTATTAATAGTAGCCCCTGAGTCTGATTAGCGCTGACAATGTGGGAATGGGACAATGACTTTTTATTTTTAATTTGGTGTAAGAGCAGCATCAGAAAGAATATAGCTACAGAGCTTGGCTGACCAAGATGTATGAAAATTTGAACTATTGAGAATTCATTAGAATCACTTTATAGCCATTTAATTTTTTAATAGTAAGAGTTAACTCTGCAACTTGTTAGACCCTAACACTTGATAACTTAAAAAATATCACTTTAATTACAATTACTAAGAAATATTAAACATCTGTACGCTTTCAGGGATAATCGTATATTACCCCTAGTTCTCCAGCTTGGGACGGGATATTGACAGGTCTTTGTTTTCTATATTTGAAAAACAAACATAGATCCCTGGGCTACCACATCTGGATATTTTAGGCATGAAGTATACACTCCATGGAATCGATTACAAGTTTTTACAGAGATGCTGTGAAAGCTGTGTGATAGCTACTGAGACTGAACTTCTCCCTCCCACACGTCCTCCTTCATCCATCCCTCTATGTTATTTCATTTCCTTCACATTTTCCTTTCCCTCTTTGGGAGAAGGAGAGACAGAGCAGGGTGGCATACGGGTCGTTAATGATCGTCGTATACTTGGGTACCTGAGTCAGGAGAATCTCTCAAGGCCAGGGATGTGAGACCAGGCTAGAAACAAAACAAAACAAAACAGGAAGATCCTGTCTCTAAGATAAAATCTATTTTTAAATGATGTGACACTTGAGTTGCATGCTGTTGTGGGGATAGATTACTATCCATGGGATTTTAAAAACTGATAAGCTTTGGTGAAGCAAAAAGTTTAGAAAGAATACAAATATCCAGAGTGGAGAGTTCTGTGGGGCAGGCAGCTGTACCACAGAGGAAACCCAAGTTCTCAAGAGCATTGCTTCCAGAACCACCCTTAGTTATGACACCAAGGTCAAGTTCAAAGATTCCCCAAGACCACACCCAGCTCAAAAATGTTAGAAAAACTCATGAAATTTAAAGAAGATCTCTTAACTTCACCATGAATTTTTAATCATTGCAAAAGCAGCTGATCAAAATTAGCATGAAGGAGTTAGAGCATCCTGAAGCCGAAACCCCACGAAGGGCAAAGTGATCTCAGTACGTTTACAAACTAGAAAAAGATGCATTTTTTTTTTCTGGAGTCAAATAAGGTGAGATGAAGTGACAGGAAGTGAGCTGAGAGTGATAAGATAGGACCTGATGGCACAGATGCCATGGGCTATTATTATAGGTACAGTGTCCCAACCTCATGTATAGCTGTAGACCTGTTGGCTACCGTGTGATTGTGTGGCTCTTCCCTGACAGACGCTGAAGCACGTGAGAAGAAGTTAGGGGGTAATATATTGAGTTAGAACTGCTTTGGGGACATGTAACTTCTCCTGGATAAATTCAGCAGACAGTTGTCTGTGCAGAGCCAGAAGCGAGGTCTGTGAGTCAGAATGTGTGGTTGTTTCAGCTATGGTTTGGATGACGTCATTAGGCCTGCTGTTTATAGTAAAGAGAGCATGGCTGTTGTCTTGGAGATGCCACCATTTATGCTACATTTAAGGATCAGATAGAGGAGGGAGATGCAGTCCTTTCTGCTTTTAGGTGAAGTGAAATAAATGACTGTCAGTCACTGAGGTACGGGATTGACTCTTAGAGACTATATTCAACAGACATCTCTGTACTCTCTAATTGTGTGACCTTGGAGATGGAATTTATCCCTGACTTTTCATAACTATAAGATGGGGTAATAGTAGTATCTGCTTATAAGGCCATGAGACTTATGACAACAATATGATAAAGTTCTTAAGCAGGGACTAGGTACACAGAAAGAATTTAGTAAATGTCACCAGTGTTTAGTAAGAAAGAAAGGCAACTTGATAATCATCTATTCTTTTTCCCCAAATAGTAACTGCTTTCTTCAGTGACATGAATTAATGATCTGGGTTGATTTTGTGGTTAGGACTGCCCATGTGACTAACTCGTTACAGACAACTTAGTTTTAGTTATATATATTGGTGCCAAATACCTAAATCTATCTCCAAATTATAAAGTGGTGATATCTAAGCCAGGTTTAAACTAAAGATTAGATAGCTTGCTCTTTGGATGGAAGTTCATTCTCTCTCTCTCTCTCTCTCTCTCTCTCTCTCTCTCTCTCTCTTTCTCTCTCTCTCTCTCCCATTCTTCTTTAATTTCCTGGTTTCTTTCCTTTGCTTCCATTTTTCCAAATCTCTCTTACAGGTGTCTTCTACCATTGAGTTTCCTGTTCTCTTTTCTGTGAACTTCTGCCCCAAAATGTGCTTAGTCTATGACAGATTAAACCTAGGATGCTGTTGTGTGGCTCTGCCTGGGAAGTTTATGTCTATTCACCTCAGATTCAAGAGGCAATAACAGACAGCAAAAAATACAAACAAAACCCCTACCCAATCCTAGCTTAGCGAATGAAGGAGCTTACTATGGTAGCTTGCAGGAGCACAGAGGATGCAGGCTGTGAGTGCATCAGTGAACAGCCCACCCCAGCATGGGTGGAGACCCAGAACAGCTGCATCCCTGCAGCCCCATGTGTAGCTTTGAAACAGCTCCACCATGCGAGTCATTTTCCTATTAGTATTTGTGGATGGAAAGTTCCTGCCTGTGTCCTGTGAGTCCTGTGAGGCTGCAGACAGCCTGCAGAGCCTCCTCTGTTCCCTCCAGAAGGAATGTTTCATTTCAGAGGAAACAGCTACACCACAGATGGGTGCCAGATTAACTGGAGAGAGTATTCCCCACCATACAGTTGCAGTAGGGAAAAGTAGTCCTGCCGTGATTAGCTAGTGATATCTTACAAGTGCTGTGTGAGGAACATGTCAGGTCATGGGATGAGACAGCCATTGTGTCAACCTTGAGGCCACACTGATGACTTGAGTTGAACTTAACTGTTTAGCAGTTGTATGACCTTTGACCCATTACATCACTTTTCTGTTCCTTGACGTCACCATTTGTGAAGTGAGCATAGACTTTGTCTTTCTCTTAGGTTTATCTTACTTTACATGTATAAGCGTTTTTCCTGCATATATATTTATGCACCAAGTGTCTGATGCCTGCTGAGATCAGAAGGGAGAATCAGCTCCATGAAACTGGAATTACTGATTGGTGGGAGCCACTGTGTGGTTGCTGGGAACCGAACCCGAGTCCTCTGCAAGAGTAACAAGTGTTCTTTATTGTCAAGCCTTCTCTCTGATCTCTGGGCATAGATAGAGTAAACATCAACTCTGAAATAGCATCTTCCCACTTCTCTTTTTATAGTCTGTATAAAAGAATCAAGCTAAATAGAACAAATAATCCTAAACTTTTCAGTTCAGGAAAACCAAACAGAAACTAACGAAATCTACAAGGGCTAAAATGCGAAGAGAAAAGGAGATGCACGCAGAGATGAAACAGTTCACTATCGACACGCAGGAAGTGGTCGCAGAAACAAAACTAAAGCTTTAGCTCTGGAATACCAGAAGTGCTTGGGTAGTGGCTCTCAATCTGAAGGTTGAGACCCCTTTGGGGGTCAAACAACCCTTTCCCAGGGATCACCTAAGACCATTGGAAAACAGATATTTACAGTATGATTCATAACAGCAGCAAAATTACTATGAAGTAGCAATGAAAATAATTTTGTGACTGGGGTCACCACATCATGAGGAAGTGTATTAGAAGGTCACAGCATTAGGAAGGTTGAGAAACACTGTGATGTGTGTGTGTGTGGGGGGGGGAGGGGCGGGGTCTGAGAAGCGCAGACACTGCCCAGAAGAAAGGCACAAGACTGAAATACAGATCTTACTATTGGATACATACAAAAATGTACTTCCTGAGGTGACGGACTCATTCTGAAGCTTGAACCATCAGGAATGAGTCCAGAGGCAGGAGAATGAGCTGGGCAGAGCTGGCTGTGTAAGTTCTTCTGGATCAGCATGGTTTACAGACAGGTAGGAGCCACACAGAACTAATTTTAGAAAGGAAACGCTGGTACCAATGGAGAAGATTGGAAGGCACGGTCATCTCAAGGCACGCTTCTACTGGATATGCTCGGCTGGGAAATAATGGGCAAGTGAAGGATTTGATGGAGCATGGATAGAAAGACGCCAGGGGAAAATGGACACAAATGTAGCTCAAAAAATGATACCTACAGAAATATTGCTATGAGGCAGTTACATATCCTGACCACTTATAAAAAAAAAAAAAAAAAAAGATAAGGAAACCCTCAAGTCAGATCACCTCTGTGAGAAGATGATGAAGTAGTAGAAACATGAGATATTAGGGCAGTGAAGAGCTGGCAAGACTTTAAAACTCATTTGAATTGCTGGTTTGTGGAGCTCAAAGGTCATAGAAATACAACCTCATAGATAGAGATAAGATTGGAAGATGCATCTTACCCAGAGGGAAGACACAGTGCAGGAGGCACAGTAAGACAGAAATGAATCTAATTAACACAATAAGCCATTTCTATTTGGTTAATCATATAAAGTAAAGAAATAGAGGCTACAGGAAGAGGACAGCGAAGTCTAACCCCATGGGACATATTAAATACTCCACCAATTCCTTTGCAGGTGCTTATGGCCATTATTAGGATAGAAAAATGTTCAGACTAAAATAAGTTTCACTGTACTGTGGTCACATTGCTGTAGGTCAGATTGTAGTAACAACGTCAGACAACAAAGTAGAGTATAAAGCTGTTGACTGGAATGTTAAACCTTTAAAAAGATGTGGGGAATGCATACAAACAGTTTCTGGAAAACAAGATCAATGCAGACAGCACCTGTGAGATCTCGAAGACAGCAATGGCTAAGGCACTGCTTGGGCAGATTTTAGCCGTAATACGATAGTGATAGGACTGGAAGGTAAAAGGAGACTAGCTGAACTTGTCTCGATGCTTGAATTCTACCCCACGTTATTAGTCAAGAAAGTAGGTAAGCATCCCAAGAGCAACACAGAGCAGTGAGCAGACCACCTCAGGAATGCCCTCCTGGTTCATTAACAGAGAACTTACTGTGTGATAATGGTTCAAACGCACCCGATTCTTTCAAGTCATTCACTACAAATACTATAATACAGTAAAATCGGAGGAAGCGTACTGAAGTACCTGTAAGATATCAAGAACACATCCGTTCTTAAGTTTTCAGATTAATACTCTTCCTAATAACGACTCATTTTAATGAGGTCAAATCATACAGGGACGTTCTTGCAAAGCAGGTTTCCCCAAGACCAGGCCAGCCCTTGATGTCCCACCGGAGATTTATCTTGCGTCAGGATGATTTACTCCACACACAGAGCGATGGTTTTTTTTTTTTTTTTTTGTTTTGTTTTTTTTTTTTTTTTTTTTTACAGATTCTATGTAATATAAACTTTAAATGTAAGCACTAATGTTCAAAGAGCCAACTCTCCTCCATGTCTTCCTCCTGAGGCGAAAATATATATACATTTGGAGTTAGAGAGTACTGGACAGGAATCCTGAAAGTCACGGTGTTGTTCACGATTGGTGATAAGTGCAGTTAACCACTTTAGCTGGTCAGTAATTTATATTGCATATGAAAGAAATCATGTTACAGGTTATAATGAAAATTTACATTAATTATACTGAAATAACATGAGAGAACAATGATAATTTTTGCAAATTATGTGCTATTGCTTTAAAATGGGACATGGAATCTCTATAAGGGAGCTTACATTTCTGCCTTGTTGAGAATATTTTGATGGAAAACTTTGAGAAACAAACATGTCCTTTAGAACTGCTATAAAATTATAACTACTTCATTAACATAATTTTACTCTAACCCTTTGGAGTGTTTTGCACATATCTCTGGGAGAAAGCATTTTAAATATAGTACCAGGGTATGATTAATATTCTGTAATTATCTCACTGTTATGCATATTATCTGACTTGGGACCCAGAGTCTCTCTCATGCTTCATTCATTGTAACGAATAGAAAGAAACTGTCCTGGTGGTGCACGCCTTTAATCCCAGCACTTGGGAGGCAGAGGCAGGCGGATTTCTGAGTTCGAGGCCAGCCTGGTCTATCTACAGAGTGAGTTCCAGGACAGCCAGGACTACACAGAGAAACCCTGTCTTGAAAAACCAAAAAGAAAGAAAGAAAGAAGAAAGAAAGAAAGAAAGAAAGAAAGAAAGAAAGAAAGAAAGAAAGAAAAGAAAGAAACTGTCCAACATCTACTAGTTTGCTATAAAAGGAAAATTAATATTGCTAAATATTCTTAGCTAATTTCAACATTTTCTATTTTTCTTTACATATTATAATTCTTTTACAAATACATAATAATCTGCCCAGAGGTTATTCCAAGCACACATAGATGCAGATGGGAGATGTCTAACCAGTAGGATCATAAAGATCACACCATTGACTAGGCTCACTGTATTTTAAAGAAAGGATCCATTCATTAGTTAATGAATACCATGTAAAGCTACATGACTCTAAAGGTGGACATGAAACCTGATTGGACGGTGGTAGGAGAAGCTCATTCATTCAGAAATTCTAGAACTTTCTGCAAGGAAATAGAAGCTCAATAATGAGTTAGACAGACCTGTCTTGCAGGAGTTTATAATTGAATGTGAGAGACAATCCGGTCACTACTGGCAATAATATGATAAACAATAGATTTTTTTTAAATCAACAGTTATATCAAAGCCATATTATAGGAAATGTACATTACATGATAAATATTGGAAAAGAGTTTATGAACTGGGTAGAAATCACTGAAGAGAAACTTGAAAATGACAGACAAGACTCACAACAGGGATGGTGAGATGGCTCAGCTGTTAAGAGCACTGACTGCTTTTCCGGAGGTCATGAGTTCAAATCCCAGCATCCATATGGTGGTTCACAACCATTGTAATGAGATCTGATGCCCTCATATGAGTGAGTGGGGGCCTAGAGGGAGCAGGGGCCCGAAGAAAGAGGGAGAGGGGAAGGGGAAATAAAAGAAAGACAAAGCAAATTTGAATCCTTTTCCTGCATTCCTCAAGGATTTGGGAAAGTAACTGAGGTGCTGTAAGTGTGGTATGTTACTAAGGTTTTAGGCACAGAAAGCTGAGATTAAATTCCAAGAAGTCTGAAAAATTAGAATTTAAGTGCTGGTGTGAAATCAGTTTATAAAGAGGATTGTGAGTTACGGATTACTGTCGTCAGCCGGCTCTCAGTTTCACCTGAACATGGATGTCATTAAATGTTCAGTTATAAGTTCAGGATGTGAGTGACATTCAGAAGCTGTGAGTGTGTGTTTATAGTGGAGTGACAAGAATCCTAATAACATGAGAAAAATCAAAAGAACTCAACTGATTTTAAATTATTTGGAGGCATAAATGATAGTGATGTGTGTGTGTATGTATATTGTGTGTGTGGATGTGTGTGTATATGTGTATGCGTGAATGTGCATCTGTGTGTGTATGTGTGTATGTGTGTATGTGTGTGTATGTATGTGTGTGTGCGCGCGCGCGTGTGTCCATACTTGATTCATTCACATTATTGACAGTCACACCTCTCTCACTACCTTTTGCTACCTAGAAATTGCTCATGGATGGAACCTTCTTATATCAATTGGAAATAAAGTTTTGTTTTTATACTCAGATACCTGTATGAATACGTTAACAGTAAGCTCCTTCCTACCTTTCTCTCTTTTCATTTCCAGGCATAGATATTCTTCAGCAACTAGGCCTTGGAGGCAGAGATGTAAGACACACATCATCGGTGACAGCTGTGCCGTCATCATCACCCACACCATTACCTCAGGGGGCCCGTTTAACGGATTTTGGTGTCGTTTTAACAGATAATGCCTACATCGAGTCACCTCTCGTGAACATTTTACCTGTTAGTCTAAGACAGCCACTGATGGTATTGATTGGGCTGCAATCACTCAAAGTGAACAATGCATTTCTCTTCAGCATTCGGAATAACAACAGGCTGCAGTTTGGCGTACAGCTACTACCTAAGAAGCTAATAGTGCATGTCGGAGGAAAGCAAACAGTAACTTTCAACTACAGTGTCCATGACGAGCGATGGCACTTATTAGCCATCACTGTTGACCGCCGGGTCGTCTCCATGTTTGTTGAGTGTGGAAAGAGATATTTTAGTGGCGAGACTACTTCAGAAGTTCAGACCTTTGACCCTCATAGTGTGTTTACCTTGGGAAGTATGAATAACAGTTCTGCCCACTTTGAAGGAACAGTGTGCCAGTTGGATATCATGCCTTCCACAGCGGCATCTGCTGACTATTGCAGACGCCTCAAACAGCAGTGCCCCCGAACAGATGCATCCCAAGCTGATAGAAGTCTTCCTCACACAACAGTAATGCCCACCAGACACCCTCAGCACACTCCCTTGCCCAGAGGATTTGCTGGAACAGAATTGCCACAGAAGAGATTCACAGAGCAGGCTCCCTTGCCCAAAGGATTTGACGAAACAGAACTACCACAGGAGACAGTCGCTGATGGCAAAAGCATTCCAAACAACAAAAGCAATGGTTCTGCCACAGTACATGAAAGCCAAGAGCACCAGACACCAAGGGCTCAGGTAACTCCTTTCCATTCAGGAAACATCTCGGCTGTGACTCTCCCAAACTACAGAATTCAAGCTAAGGAAATCACCATGAAGGAAGAGACAAACTTAACCCTGTCAGTGCCCCATCATCCCTCTAGGGAGGCAAGAATGAATGAAGAGGAGAGAATCAACCCTCTCTTCGATGGATTCGATAACATCACCCAACATGAGGAGGCAGCTGGACTGCCCCTGCCTAAGAAAGCATCATCCAGCATTGCACACACAGATCAAGACACCATGACAAACCTCAAAAAGGCTATGACAGCAAATCTATACAACAATGAACTCCTGGAAATGGAACGGATCTTAAACAGTACCTTGTATAGAGTGATACACGGGCCCTCGGTGGATAACCACCTTGAACTAAGGAAGGAAGGTGAATTTCACCCCGATGCTACTAATCCCATCGAAAATAGCCATGAACCCCAGCCTTATGAGTATTACTACTATGAGGATTATAATGCAATGCTCGACATGGAGTATCTGAGAGGGCCAAAAGGAGACACCGGACCTCCCGTAAGTTGGATTTTTCTTTTTAAACCATGTGTTAATGCACTAAGATACCATGTATTTCAGAGAGGTATCTGGACCATACAGCCTAGGACAGATCAGATCTGTTTAAGAAATGTACCCTGCCTCAGTGGATGACATCATGCTTATTGTAACACATTAGCTAGAACATAGCCCTGTCTCAAGTTATACTTTTGTTTTTGATTGGAAGGCTGAAAGCTACCTCATTCTGGGTAAAGTGGAAAGGAGTCTATATGGTTTTCTAATTCAGTTGAGATCCACCCAGGAATTTAACTTCAAAGCATAGATTTATATTTTTTTTTATGAAAAACAAAAGCACATGCTCAATGCCTAGTTATGTTAAAAAGGTAGATATAAAAGTTAGATTAAGAAAAATATAGTGAATATACCAATTAACTATTCCATTATCAAAATCACATCAAATGGATCAGAAAAGTATATTTGTTTTCAGATAGACATTATTTTTGTGGACAACTGCTGGGGGAAAACCTATACCCTTATCATTCTCAGTGAAATATTTGCATTTCTTTGGTGAACAATGTATTTCATTATCTCTGTAATGATGTACCTAACTTACAAGTGGATTAATATAAACTCTACCTACCTTATATAAAAATACTCAGTCAACCAACCTACTGTGGGGAGAAAAAGATAGCTTATGTAGTAGAGAACCTCAGGTCAGTCTAATACTGTGGAAACAAGTTTGTGAAACGTTGGTCTGAACTTTTCAGTTCTGAACTTCATCCACTACGCAGGTACAACTGGAGATCAACATTTGAAAATTTCTAAAAATCATTTAAAACCTCATTTGAAATTGGTGTTGTGACCACTTGTTTTTGCTGTTGATATTTGGATATCTTAAGTAATTTGCCTGTATATCTTCAGAATTTTATTTCAAAAATTCTAAGCATATTGATATGTCCTAAGGCACATTTTAAAATCGTCTTATGTGTGTGAGTGTTTTGCTGCCTTGTGTCTCTGTACCACATGGATGTCTGGTGGCCAGGGAGGCCAAAAGAGGGCCTCCAGTCTCCTGGAGTTACAGACTGTTCTGGGCTACCCTGTAAATGCTGAGAATCAAACCCACGTCCTCTGTAAGAACATCGAATGCTCTTAACTGCTGAGCCATCTCTCTAGCACCGTCAAGATACTTCTTTATTTAATGAAAATACAGCTTGAGTCATTGGTTGAATTCTTGAAACCATAGTCTGGAATAAGATGATGCTATGTCCTTGGCTTGTAGTTCCCTGTGGTTATTACTTGAGGCAGCTCATGTTTTCTCAACAACTCTTCCTAAGGCAAACTGTTGGAAGTTACAATAAATCCATATTGTGTGTGTGTGTGTGTGTGTGTATGTGTGTGTGTGTGTATCTCCCCTCTTTGCAGTGATTATAAATAACAATAACATATTGGTACTATTTAATTACCAAGAGGCCAGAATAAACAATTAAGTGGCCACGTACTTTCCTCAGAAAGTCAGCGTAGTGGGATAAGCATTTGTCTCCTAATCTGTTCTGTAGAGTCCCAGGCAGTTATTCCGCTGGATTTGTAGAGTGATAATGTGCTCAGCACACATTTCATTAGTCTTTGCTTAGCTTGAGGCAGAAGACGGTGTCTGCTCTGAAGGAACCTATATTTCAATAAAATTAATGTACACTTGTAACTGTATCTTGTGTTGAAGCAGGGTGCGTCCTGTTGGGTGCTGGAGAGATGGCTCGGTGTTAAGAGTGAGTACTGCCATTATCATCAGGTACCCACCTCGGACAGCTCACAACCACCTATAATCCATGCTCTAAGGAATCTGAAACCTCTGGCCACCGAAGGCACTGCACTCATGAATGTGAAAGCACACACACACATACACACACACACTCACACACACATACATATACACACACACCACACACACACTCACACACATACACCACACACACACCACACACCCCCCCACAACACACACTACACACACACACATACACACACACATACACACACTCACACACACATACACACACATATACATACACACACCACACACACACTACACATATACACACTCACACACATACACACACATATACATACACACACCACCAACCCCACACACACACACACACACATTCACACACATGCATACACACACATGTACACACACACTCACACACTTAAAACATTAAAATAAACCATATGCTTCTGAAAGACATAATCTCATAAGCTAAAAGTGTAGGGTGAAAATAATATTGGGGGGGCATGGATCCCTGCTTGTGGCAGGTTCTTATGACAGAATGACATAGGACTGGACCTTAAGGAGTAAATATTGATGAGAAAGGCAGATTTCCCTTCTTAACACAGGGAAGACAGAATGGTACCTGCCACTCATTAATGTGGACAACGCTCTAACTAGCCCTTCATATGCATTCTCTTGAATGAGCTTTGGAAAGTTAGTACAATTGTCCTCATGTTTCAGTGAAAGCATCTGAAGGCCAGAGGAGTTTATTATCTTGCCAATAATACCACGGCTCTTAAATGATACAGCTGGGATCTGAACACAGATTTTCTGTCTCTAAGGCTAAACTCGTTTGGTGGGCTGAATATGACAGACAAAACCCAAGCAAGGTAGTGTCATATCATGCAGTCTTGACTGTCAAACTGACAGTTGGGACTTTACATTGTTTTCAGGGATTTTGTAGGGTTCTAAGCAAGAATATTAACTTAGCAAAGTCAGTCTGGACATGGTAGCCAAAATAGATGGGCAGTTCTTGGTACATTTTGGTGTTGTGTGATTGAAACATTATTTGAGTTGGCAGAAGTAAAAATTGGAAGGCAGGATTTGGGAAATATTCTGAAAGAAGATCTATAACAGAGCTCGGAATTACTTGGATCTAGGGTTCAAGTAAAAAGAGGGAACTAGAGTTTTTTGTCAGAATTTAAGGTGACAGACTGAGAAAATAATGATAGCAATACTTATTTTAGTGATGAGAATCTGTCCAGTTGACAGCAGCAGACGGTGGTTGACAAGAAGAAAGAGGCAATGAGTAATTCCAGTGAAAGGGTTGAGGAAGTGAAGTCAAGGCTTGGGTATAAATTCGAGAGTCTTTGTCAATACTGCAGTTGAAATGATAAGGTTGCATAATATTTTCAAAGCAAGAGTATAAGAGGGTGAGGAACCAGAGCCATGGGAAACTTTGCTTTGTGATTATAGAAGAAGAAATCAGAGTAGTTGAAACTGGTGCAGAGAAAAATAGTGTACTTATTACAAAAGGCAAGAAAAACGCTACAGAGGAGTCAATGGCTGGAAACTGAGTGGCAGCTGGAACTCAGTGGCAGTGGGGAGTCTCTCCTTCCCTCTGATGAGAGGGCCACAGATGAGCTCTGAGAGTCCATCTTCAGAACTGCGGGGAAACAGAAGATAGATTACACAGTGCTAATTGGAGAGATAACAGTGTCAGATTTGTTTTACCGCCTCTGTGCAAGCCGTGTGGAGCAGCCAGTTTCCCACTTTTGGGTGATCCAGATTTTACTGTCTTTATCTCTACACAGTTCTTTCAAAGTGTATTTTTAAATTTAAAATTCTCTAGACATATAACAAATACACATACTTACTCACAGTGTGATAATCCAATAATATGTAAAATCAAGGTATCAGATATATTTATTTCCATGTCATTTTTTGTCTGTAGAACCTTTAAATTCTGTCTGCTAGCTCTTCATGAAATATATTGTAAGCCAGTCATCCACTGTGCTGGAAGACCCAAAACATCTTTCCTCTGTAACAGTGACTTTGTACAATGCCTCCTCCTCCTAACTTCTCCAAAACACTCTACTTTCTTCTTTAAGGCTGCTATATTTATAATTTTAGCTTCTATACTTGAGTGGAAATACATGGTGCTTTTCTGAGATTTCAAACTCCACCCTTGTTATGCGATAGGATTTCATTCTTATGGGTGAATAACCTATCTTTTGCTTGTATTGAGTAACATATTTTGTTATCTAGTCATCTCCTGGTGAGAACCTAGATTGATTAACTCTCTCATTAGTTGCTGGCAGCGTCATGATAAACATGGAGGAGCAGGTTTCTCTCTCCTGTGCTGACTTCATTTGTTTTGGGTGTGTATATTCAGTACAGGGAGAGCTGAGTGGTGAAGATCTATTTTTAGGTTGCTACTGCACTGCTTCCTATAATTGATGTGCTAATTTGCATTCCTACTAACAAGAGTTTGTGAGAGTTTCTTCATCCTTACTGTATTTGGTTTTTGTTTGTTTGTTTTTGTTGTTGTTTTATGCTTTTTGAAAAAAATAACTGAGGGGGAGAGAATATCTCGTTGTGGTTTTGATTGCATTTCTTTGAGGACTAGAGAAACTGAACATTCTTTTCACATGATTATTAGACACTTGTGTATCTTCTTTCAAGAAGCATTCACATAGTTGGTTTGTCCAATCTCAGAGATTATTTTGTTCTGAGGTTTCTAAAGCTCTTACATATGCTATTACTACCTTGTCTGATGAATGCTTTACAAATATTTTCCCATACTGGAGACTATGTCTTCATCCTCTTTATTTAAGATTTATTTTTATTTTATGTATGCAAGCATTTTATATGCATTTCTGTAAGCACACTGGATGCATGCCTGCTGCTTGAAAAAGCCAGGAACTCTGGTTAGAGACAGTTGTGAGCCATCACATAAGTACTAGGGATGAAACCCAGGTCCTCTGCAAGAGCAGCTAGGGCTCTTAACCACTGAGCTGTCTCTCTATCCCTCCATTGTTGCTTTACAAGGCAACTATCTTTATTAGTGGGTTCCTAGTATGTCATGTTTGGTATAAGACAATCTATTATGCCTTTATAAGAAGCACCTCATTGAAACAGGTAACATTGTAGCACGTTATTCGGATCCTTGCTATAATTCTTTTAAAAGAACACAAAATGTTTAATGCTTTCCTTTCTCCAAATTAAAGTCCTCTTTTGAAGTGCGTTAAAACAAAACAAGCAAACAAACAAACAAAAAATCAACCGTACCTGAGTACCAGCTCTATGTTGAACTTCTCCTTCATAATAAAAAATAAATTTAGGTAAAAATCATGTACAAAACTACTAGTTTTTCTCTGTGTAAAAGCCAGATAGCATGCTATAACTATAAGCCATGGACTTCCCATTGCCATTCCTGGTCCGATTAAAGAGGAGGAGAGGTAGAGTTTCACCTTGCCGGTGCAGATTTGGGTGAGGGGTTAATGTTGCTTTAAAATCCTTGTCAGCTGGGAACAAGGAATGGGATGAGGGGAAAGACCAAAGGAGTTATCATGGAGTAGAAATCTGATAATGATTTGTGAGGAAAGACATGCTTACTGTTTATCCTGTCTAATGCTTGATGTTTGCTTCCTAAGGGTCCGCCTGGTCTGATGGGTATCCCAGGTCCATCAGGCAAGAGAGGCCCGCGGGTGAGTAGATGGACTTCATTTCATGCTGTCTGGTAAACGTGTAACGTTCCATGGTGGTTTTACCCCAGTGCTGGGCAGGATGTACATCCTCTGGAAAGCTGTATTTTCACCCTCAGCTCCTCCACTGCAGCCTTGTTAATAGCCAAAGAACTCTCTGCGAAAATGTCCAAGGCATAGGATCAAATTTAGAGTCATGGCTGCTCTGCTTGGCTTCTCACATCCTTCTGAGTTATAGAGCGATACCAATGCTCTAAGGTCAGCTTTGTTCAGGAAACAAAGAAGATCAGACTTCCTTCCATAGTGCATTCCTGGATTGCAGAGTGGGAAATACTGGAGCCATCAATGGAAGGGAAAGAGCTGCCTTAGGGATCAGCAGCAGTTTCTCACATGACACGGGTTCCAGAAAAGATTTATTCCTCTCTTAGAATTAGTTCCCTCTAATCCTAGAGAAATAGATGGAGATTTTTGCTAAAGAAAGTCTGTCTTCAATAAACTAGAAAAAGAGTCGTGGGCCATGAAGACAGATGCAAATGGGTTTAATGTAATCAACTCTCTTTGCACCCCGATTTATAACGTACTAAGGATATAAAGCCAACTTGCTGTAAAATATTACTTTCCACTCTCTAGATTCACACCAAATGATTTTGCACTTGAAAGCTAAGGCAAATCCCATTGTGCTTTAGCTGCTTTTTGGAATCTAAACTCTAAAACTCTGGGGTTGGTGGCCTCTCAGGCCCTCCTGCATCCCCTCCCTATCCCCTCCCTCATCCACTCCCATATCCCTTCCCATTCCCTCTCTCATCCTCTTCCCCACCTCCTCCTGCAACTCCTCCACTCTTTACCTATTCTCTGCCCTCCAGCATGTCAGCCTGTCACGTCATCCCTCCACCTTCTCTGAGGAGACATTGGAGCCTGCATTTCTGCTCACAGCCTTCTCTGTACTGATTCAGTCACTCTGAGGCTGTTACTCCCGCTAGGGTGACTCAGGACAAAAGGTCTTCTCTAACGCCCAGCCCTCTTATTTGCCCAACCTGCCCTCCCTTGGGAGACGATGATCTGCTTCGGGAGACTACTTATTTCAGGTGCATTCCTAATTTCATCTCCTTCGGTCAGTTCTCTACCATGAGAGTGGTAGCTTTGCAAATTCTCTCTCCCTAAATTTGATCCTATCTGGCCACAACCAACAACACATCATTCCTCTTTGAAAAATCCCAAACTTTAATTGATACAACGTTTCCCTAAAGCCATTGTGTTGGCTCATGGTTGTACTACTGAGTTTTGCAAAATAATATTAAACACATTACCTTGAAGTCTACAGCAACCATTCATTCATTGATATCCACTTCCTTTTCTTTCCTAAGATTACAACGCCATGAACTGTAATATTTTCTCCTTAGTTTTATTCTTATTAGACGTATCTTCAACGTCATCACTGAGTTCTCTAGAACAATTTTCTCCTGAAGAGACAAGCAATGCTTACTCTATGTCATATGTTAACGTGTATGTCTAGAGAACACAGAGGTGAGATTATAAAATCCACCAGGGACCTGCAGACCTGGAAGCTCTCAGGAGAACAGTCTCCGCTCTCTACTCACTGTTTCTGTGAACTTAATTTTTCTCCTTCGTAGGTAAGACTACAGTAGCTATCTCACAAGGTTGTTTCATGAGTAATGAGAAATGTCAAGCATGAGCACAGCTCAAGGTGCAAACTAGTTTCCCTGGGGATAGAATCCATTTTTAAATTCAGATTTTAATAATTTAGCAATAGTACAATCAAACTAACAAATGTCCAAGTGGCTGATGGGATACTATATGGGATACTAGACTAGTAAAATAAAGAGCGTCTTTTCGAAGACATTTTAATCCTGAAACTAAAAAGCCCAAGTCATGAGACAGTTGAAACAACACCACAGTGCTTACATACTGGATCAGAACGGTGGGAAGTGCCTGGCGGCAGCACACTATAGCAGCTTCAACAGATTTGTCAGGAGAGAGATGATTCTTCATAAAAATGAATCCAAGGTTTTAAAAGAAAGGTAGAACAAAACAGGTTTGAAGAATCACGAGGAAAGTTGTAGCAAAGTTGATGAATTATCCCGTATGCAAATCTTGACTGCAGAAAGGATGCACAGGACCCAAACTATCACATTGTTAGGCTTGTGACTGCAGAACTTAGATGGAGCAGTAAGCTGTGTGCTGGGGACAGAGGTGGTGAGTAATGCCACACCTCTAGGCAATGTTTGATGTAAAGGATAGAATCTGTCATTTTGCTGTCTGAATAACATAATTGGTCTTTCCAAGATTAGAATGTCAAAGTTGGCAGAAGGAATGACTTTGAAAATATAGTTTTTATCTTATTTTTAATCATTCATTTTAATTAGGTTATATTATATAATAGTTGTATGAATGAGAAAAGAAATCCTGTTATTTATATCTGTCCTAGGAATAATGAGGCAGTCTCATTATTTGCAGGGTATTCCGGGACCTCATGGAAATCCCGGATTGCCTGGACTGCCAGGTCCAAAGGTAAGTAAATTCTGACTAGTATCACATCATTTTCCTGACATCTTAGAAAAATGTGCTCTGCCCTTTGGGCTAGGCTTGGGACATAGAAAGTCTGACAGTTCTGGGTCGTGGTTCATTTACAGAATTGTCTGGACAAGTGGTCCTCAGTAGCACAGAGAAGCAAGTCACATGGGGAACATGCCAGTGCAGCATCCCTCCATGACCGCCGACTTAGCGCTTGCCTCTGAGTATCATTGCCCCCTTTATATACACAGTGCCACTTAGTCTACAGGAGGGTTTTTTGTTGTTGATTGCTTGTTTAAGATTGGGGTCCTGCTGTGTTATCATGGCTACTGTTGAACTCCTGGACTCAAAAATCTTCTTAATTCAACTTCCCAAATGCTGGGTTTCCCTGCACTTTCCTCTACGCCCAGATTCTTATTGTTGTTATTTAGTAAGTTGGGCTCTTAAATATTAAGACAGCACAAAAGCTACTTCTTAGTAATCTTGTATCGCAGATGTGCCTTTCATTGTAGCCTCATTGGTACAAATGGTGATAGCCGTGGGCAGCCTAGAAAACAAGCTTCGGTCTCAAAAAGACTCTTTGACTATAGGACACAGGGTCCTTATATTTCTAATTTGTTTCTAATATGTAATTAGTAAAATGAGAAGACTGAGCATGGGTAGGGCTCCTCTGATCATCTCTCCTTAGTTGGTCAGCTTGCATGGGTTAAAATGAATTTATTTTCTTTATAAATTTCCCCATCTATGGAACTCTGTTGAATCAACAGAAGACAGATGGTTCCAAATGCTCAAGAGAAGTGTGCCTTTTTCTCAAAGTATTTTTCAGACTTCATAAAATATAGAAGCCACTATAGAGAGTCTTTAAAATTCCACTTGTGAATTTTATTACTATTCTCAGTTAAGAATAAATAATTCTCCACTCCCAGAGAATGGTAAATACTGTTTCCACTCTGTGTGAGAGAAAGAAGGAAATACATCTCTTTTCGTGGATTTATGCTTTTGAACAGCTTGCAAGCTGACCATTTATGCTGAAGCCAGCCAGAAGATGGGTCTGGAAATTTTAAGGTAATTCCAATTGGCTTGCTTTGATGACCATCTTCTGGCTGGCTTCAGCATAAATATGAAATATAGAATGTTTGGGGACAATGGGTTGACTTATAGCAACCTGCCCTGTAATAGATAGTCAAGAGTCTCTGAGAAGACAGGCCACCCACTTCAGAGAGATTGCATTCATTAATCTATTCATGAGGTCCCTGGCCCCAGCACCCAAACACCTTCCATCTACCAACATGCCACACTGAATCCATGGCAGAAAATTAATTTAATATTGTATTCAAAACCATTGACTGAAAATTGATGTCATATTTCTCTTAAAATATAAAACAATTCACTGACTTTATCTCTGTTTAATAACAGAAGATTTTTTAACAGAGTGTCCTTTTTACTTCTTATTTTTTCTCAATAATCAAAGTAATGTTAGTACGCACATTCAAGATTTTGAAAAATTACCCAGGCATAGTCATATGTTAAAATTTTAAGTTTTGTGATAAACAATTTTCATTGATTAAACTATCACCACTCCAATGCTAAAATAATATCGATAATTTGTTGTGATTCACAAGTACTAAAGATAGTATAATCTTTACAATTCATGTAAAGAAATTGTTTTAATAGTAATATCACTTGTGTTTATTTATTTTAATTCCAATTTTACTTAGGAGGTTATTAGAGGACGTAGTGTTTACAAACAGAGCAAAAAAAAGTATACTAAAAAGCAAGTAACCCAATTTTGGGTCAAAATGTTTTTTTCTATATTTTTATCTTTTATCGGTTTTTCACATGAATTTAATTGGATTCTATCCATGTTCATGTTACATGCCCTCTGTCACCCCCTTTCCTTCCCCACTAATATCCTCCACCCAAGAAGTCACCCCTGTCCACAGCTCTTCTTTGTATGTGACCCACTGTAGTTAGTTAGAGTTCCTGGCATGGAACTCTGTTTAGAGTGGAGAGCTGTTTCCTGGTGCCTGAGGAAACTAATCAATGGAACACCACTAGCTCCTCAGGGAGGGTTCCTGCTCCACTCGTCTTGAAATGCCAGTGGCCTCAGTCTTGGTCTAGTAGTGATAAAAATCTGTTGTAAATTCATGAACACAAAATAATGTTATCTAATACCCTACGCTATGTATAGCATCTGTGGACACGTGACTATGTTATCTAATACCCTACACTGTGTATAGCATCTGTGGACACGAGACTGAAGCCAGTGATACACAACATGTACCTAATGTTTCCCTAAGTGTCTCTTAACTGTCATACCCAGGGTCCCAAAGGAGATCCTGGGCTGTCACCAGGCCAAGCTGCTTCTGGAGAAAAGGTAATTATTTGTCAATGAAACAAAAATATTTTAATTTATTTTTAATGTTTAAAAATAAAAATTCCCAGGGGGCTGGGAAAACGGTTTAGCAGGCCGAGTACTTGCCACACATGCATGGGGACCTGCGTTTAGATCCCTAGCAACCATGTTTTAAAAATGTATATGGTGGATGCTGCTGGGGTCTGTAGCTTCAGTGCTGGGAGTTGAGAAAGGCAAATCCTGGGGGCTTGCCCCCAAGTTCCAGGCTGAGTTAGGGACTTTGCCTCAAAAAGTAAGACAAACAGTGCTGGGGAGAGACCTAGCATTGCCTCTGGCCTCCAAATGTGCTTATGTAAATGAGGGCACTCAGTGTATGCACATGCACACACACACATGCTCACACACATGCACATAGTACACACACACCATACACATGAATAAATACTATCTTCTCCCTTTAAAAATATATTTTATTGTGGCCAGAGAGGAAAGCAGAAAACTATTGAATTTTACTGAAGACAGAATCTGAAGACTCGAGTAGATTCCGCTCCATTGGCTTCCGTGCATGCTGGAACTTCACACTGTGGTTGGGGAATGCTGGAGCAGAGTGGGACCTTTTCTTTGTGTTTGTTCCTTTGAGACAAGGTCTCATGTAGCTCAGGCTGGCCTCAAACTCTGTGCATCCAAAAATACCATTGATCCCTCTTTCTGAACCCCAAGTCTAGGACAAGGTCTTAACTTCAAAGGTTTTACTGTTGATATCACCTCAATGCAAAGACATGCACGTTAGGAAGGCTCTAATCCTTTACATGGTATCAAGGCTACAGGGACTCCCAGAGACAGTTTTCATGTAAATAAATTTAAAGTCACATCAGGAATCCTCAAAAACATTAACCTAAAATTTTATGAATTCCTTTTTTGTTATAGAACTGAATTCATAGAGTTAGAAAGACACAGAAAATGAATGAAAGTCTATTTCCAGAAAGACAATATCTTCATTGACCTGGTCATCATCATGAGAATAAAAAAAAAAAAAACCAAACTAGGAAATCTGAGAAATAGTATGCTATCTTTTAATATACCTAAACGCAGCATGTTTACTCTATTATTAAATGTTGAAATTAGAGGTCTAACTCTGTTCTGGTGAGTTCAAAATAGAGACTCCAGATTAAGGCTAAGCACTCATAGCTGATGCTTGGTTTTATCTCTCTCTGTGATTTGTTTTTTGTATAAAATATACGATGTCTCAGTGTGGGCGGGAACTGGAATCACGTCTCCACTTGAAGTGTTTTCACTCACTTTTGACTTATTCGTGCACTAACTGTGCATAATAGAGTATAAAAAATGCGGTTAGATGTAAAAGTGTAATACCACACTTCCAGTGAGCCTCAAGTGAAAGCCAAGTTCTGAACAGATGCATTCCCCTGCCTTTTGTTTTTTTCAGTGGAAAGGCTACCAGGCCTTAAGCATAATAGACAAGGGCTGTGTTACTGACCTATGTGTGGAGCACTCTTCTCTCAGTTTATATGTGTATATGTATACTGTGTGTGTGTGTGTGTGTGTGTGTGTGTGTGTGTATGCCTGTGTACGGACTGTGTGCATGTGTATGGTATGTGTGTGTGCATGCATATGTGTGTATATATACTGTTTGTGTTTGTATATCATGTGTATATGTATATCATGTGTATATGTGTATGGTGTATGTATGGTATGTGTGTGTGTGTATGCCTGTGAATATGTGACTGTGTGCATGTGTATGGTGTGCGTGTGTATATATACTGTTTGTGTTTGTATATCATGTGTGTATGTATACCATGTATGTGTGTGTATGTGCACAAGTCTGTGACTATGTGTGTGTATGTATATCATGTGTGTATGTATACCATGTATGTGTGTGTATGTGCACAAGTCTGTGACTATGTGTGTGTATGTATATCATGTGTGTGTGCACAAGTGTGTGTATATGTGTGTGTATATGTATACTGTGTGTGTGCACATGTGTATGTATCCCATGTTTGTGTGCATGTGTGTGTGTGAGTGTGCACATACACCATGTTTGTATACATGTGTGTATGTATATCGTGTGTGTGCAGGGAGCATTCACACGTCACAGCGCATGTGTGGAAGTCAGACAACAACCTTGACTGTTGGTCTTTGCCTTCCACATTGTTGGAGCCAGGGCCACTTTGCCGTTCCCGCTGCATAAGCCAGGCTAGCTGATCCATAGGCTTTCAGGGACTCTCCTATCCCTCCTATCCCATCCTGCCAGATGAGTCCTGAATGACAGCGGTGTCCTACTGAATCCAGCTCCACGTGGGTGCTAGGAATTTTAAATCAGGTCCCCATGCATGTGCAGCAAGCGTTTTACCCATAGAGCTGTCCTCCCAGAGCTCTTCTGCCCTAATTGTAACTGGAGGGGTAGTATCCATTAAATTGCCCTGGAACCCACTCTGCAGCCCAGGTACACCATGCACTTGCAATCCCTCAACCTAACTTTCCAGAGCAAGTAGGATTGCAGGGCTACATCACCCACCCCGCTGAGAGAGGGAGGTAAAATGATAAAGAATAAAGGAATTTAAATCTAGGCTCATAGAACCTGTACTTGTATTAAGTCTGATTCTCTTCACAGTGCAACAGATTTGTTGCAGCTGATGAAATGAAAACCAAACAACAGAATCTTGTTCCTTTATTCCTAGTGATCGGTTCTCATTTAGATGGGGAGTAGTCAGCCCTCATCCTTGAGGTTTAGGAGTTTCCCTTCCTCCTGAGCTGGAGAGGTCCTTCCTCTGTGCCCTTGAAATCTCTCTGAGTCTCATGACACTTGAATATGGCCCTGTGCAATGGTTAAGGAGACACCTTTAAATGCTGTAAAGTGTAAATCTGGGGGTCATGGTATTCCTAGAGAATAAAACAACACAGTGAAAGGAATAAAAGCATGCACATGGAAAAATATCAGTTATTCAGTGCTGCAAGAGGTGAGGAGGCCCTGGAATTGGGGTGGAGGGATGCTCGAAAAAATAACAAAGGATGCTGGGAAGGTAAGAACGCAAGCCAGATTGTCAAGATCAGAAATACATGCACGGAGGGCTTGCTGCCCCAGGTCTTTCATGACAGTAAACGTCTCTGTTTTGTTTACAGGGTGACCCAGGTCTTTTGGGGTTAGTGGGGCCCCCTGGTTTACCAGGTGAAAAGGTAAGCGTTTTTCTCTGATATAATCGAATGTCGGATAGATCTTCTAGTACTTCTATGACTAAAATCCTACTGTGAAGTTGAGGATCAACAAGGATGTCTCAGATCCCTTTGCTCAGCAGAAGAAAATTAATCAAAAAACTTTAGCCATGCTAGTCCAAAAACTTAATAGCCATTAAAGATGAGATCTCAAGAATAGTTAAAAAAAAAAAAAAAAGACCCTTGAGTTTAGTGATGGAGATCAAATTCACAGGTAGGACAGAGCCAAAGTCACAGACAGGAAATTGAAGTCTTCTTCTTTTAAAATATATTAATCGGCATCTTAACTCTGAGGCTCTTCTGTCTTTTTGTAACATTTTATGCTCATATGAGATGCCTATTGTAATGCACTTGGACTTTATTTTTAAGGATTCTCATGTATTAGGAAGTAATGTCTGCCAGAATGTGTCTGTAAATGTGACCTTGAAAAGTTTTCTGGTCAGAACTTTTTGTCGATGTGACACATACCTAGGAGAGGCCGTTTATTTTTTTTTCCTTTTTTAATTTTATTCACTTTATAACCCGTCCCAGTCACCCCCTCCCACAATCCTTCCCCATCTCTTGTTTTCTGAGTACCCCCTCCTCCTGTATCCCCCACCCTGCCACTTTAAGTCTCTGAGAGGCTAGGTGCTTCCTCTCCCATTGAGGCCAGATGAGGCACCCAGCTAGAAGACCATACTCCATATACAGGCTGCATGTTTTGGGATAGCCCCCACTCCAGATGTTTGAGACCTACATGAAAACCAAACTGCACATTTACAACATATGTGCAGGAGGCCTAGGTCCAGCCCATGGAGGTAGATCTGTGTAGACTAGGTATGCTCCACGGTTGGTGATTCAGTCTCTGAGAGCTCCAAGGATTCAGGTTGGTTTACTCTGTTGATCTTCCTGTGCAGTTCCTATCTCCTTAGGGCCCACAATCCTTCCGCCTATTCTTCTATAAGAGAACAGAGACAGTCAGGAGGATCAATGGAATAGAATAGAAGACCCAGAAATGAACCCCCATACCTATGGTCACTTGATCTTTGACAAAGGAGCTCAAACTATCCAGTGGAAAAAAGACAGCATTTTCAACAAATGGTGCTGGTCCAACTGGAAGTCAACTTGTAGGAGAGGCCATTTAAAAGGAGGAAGGATTTCTTTTGGCTTACAGTTCACGAATATCAGTCTTTGGGTAGCTGGCTAGGAAGGCAGAGAATCCTAACGGGGAGAGCAAGGTTACTCACATTATGGCAGCCAGGAATGAAAGACAGATGCAAAGGACAAGATTGGTTCAAGAACCCATCTCAATGGTCTACTTCCTCCAGGTAGGGCCTTCATCCTAAAATTCCAAGCATCTCCCAAAATAGCTTCACGAGCTGGGAGCACACCTTCAATATCTGGGGGCTGTAGAGGGAGGGCGAGTTGTTTCCACATTGTAACGGTTGTATGAAACTGAGTCTTGGCAACAGATAGGAAAGAGTCGCAGTCACGTGTGCATAGCAAGTCACGTGACAGCTGCTCGTTCTCCTAACCCAGCTACCGTAAGTAGCGCTCTAATAAGCGAACTCTCCATGCTTAATGAGATTTGGCAATAGCTTAGAAAAATATTGAGAATTTTGAGTTGATACTGTTTCATTTCTGAAATTGTTTTCTTCCTTTTCCAATTGCATTGGTTAATGGAAACTGGCACGATTTTTTAAATAAAATCAGGTAATGTTAAGAATGGAAAGCACATGAGGGTACAGTCTAAACTCAGACTTTGATTGCTTAGCTGGACTGAGAGATGTTCCCATCAGCAAATCTACATTCAAAATGAGCCTGCTGTCTTTTCTTGTTCCTTTCTGGTTTGGAAGGATAAGGGCAGGCAGTATTGAGTAGAATGTGCAGGGGTTAACGACCTTTAAAGCTTTCAGGTTTATGACCTGGAAGAGTTATGTGACCTTTTAAACCTGGAACTCCTTAATACAGTTGAATTTTTGGTACCATTTAATTTGTGGAGTTGGTGCCTACAAACAGGATCTGTGCTAGAAGAATCTAGCACAGGAGCGAGACAGAGACCCTCGGAGACTGACCCTGTGGACTTTTAATTATGCATATGTTTGTAACGAGAGTTAAATAAGGTACTTAAGTTTTAACTGATATGAACTAATAACATCTTTTTATCAGTTGAGCCATTTTATGGATTACTTTGGTAACAGTGCTGATATCTAAAGTATCTATTTATTATGTGTAATGTTCTGGTCTGCTGATCACTTTTAAAAACAACCCTGGGGTGTGTGTGTGTGTAATGATGAATATGCCCGTTATAAATTAACTGAAATCTTCATGGGCTAAACAACTCCCCAAAGCCATTCACTGGTGACCGAGGACTCAGTCTCAGCCCGTTTGAACACAGTGACTGTGTTCTTGATAATTTTGCATAGTACTTTTCTATGTGCTAATTCATTGCTTAAGTTATTGTTTAATTCATTTTTAAGTTATTAGAATTTAGTATTCTTCTGTCTCCAGTCTGTATGCAAGAGGAAGTGAGACACCGCTTTTCACAAAAGCCACTAGATAAACAGTTCTGGATGACAGATAAGTGGCTTCATTATTCTCTTTCTCTGAAAAGGGTCTGGAAATATTAAAATCTCTCCAAATACAAACCAAACTCAAATGCAAGTGATATTAAAAATGAAAACGACCGAAAGGAAACTCACAGAAACTCTTGAGATAAATAAAGACTAATGTGGAAAGTTTTGACAACTTTAAGTACTGTTGAGAGAAATAGCAAAGTAGGAGGCTGACATATTTTCTTTACTCTCCAACAGAATTACGTTGTTTGAATCTTTCTCCGTTTAGCCTCACCTCTAATTTTAAAATAGTAGCATCTCTATCCAGCAACTTTTGTCCCCTCTGTCGGCCCCTCTATTACATTGCCTCTATTCACCATCTTTGTGTAACTCTTGTATTTCCTAGGAGCCAAAGTATATTTTTAATTCCCACTTGCTAATTTTTTTGCCAAAACGTTAGATAAATTGAATCCAGAATGCATGCTGAGTTAGTTGGAGAGAGGACAAAGGATGTGAGTCCAAGCTTGGATTCAAAGATAGCTTTTCAAATTGCTTTATAAATAGCCCATCAGCTGCGATATTAACATTGGAAGCCTGCTATTTTGCAGAGTAAGAGCGTCAGGAGTGTAATCAAATGCACAGGTTTTCCTATGTTGGAGAGGGTGTGGGAATGCAAGCAGCTAACCATGAAGCATGCTGACATTTGAAGCCCTCTGTCACGATGCGTGGCATCTTTGAATATCAGAAGGCAGTACTGTGCTTTAAGTAATTGTTATAAGTCAACACGAACTCTTATATTGTTTGATACAATTGATTCAGCTATTTAGAAAAAATCCACAGTAAAAGATCCACAACAGAGTAAAAGTCTGTGGGAAGTAGAAAAAGAAGAAACTGCTCCCACTGACTCCTCTGTGGTTTTCCAGCCCCCTCACAAGCTGTGTAAAGCAACGACAGCACTGCAGAGCTGTAACTTTACTGAACGTCAGTGGGAAAACTAATAAAAGAATCTAACTTGGCTGCAGGTCAGGGCCTGAGGAGACAATGTGAAGATTTCCACCATTCTATTGCCAACTCTATACATCAACCCTTGCTGGCCCGTCCTCCTGCCTATAAAAGTCTGCAGAGCTAATTCACCTTGGTCCTCAGTCAAGCGTGGTGCTAGCATCTAAATCCAAAGCTACCACTTACAAGCTGGCCCACCTCCCTTGTCTCCATTTCTGCCCTCTGCCCTTCCTGCAAACAGGGGATTGGAGGTCAAGGCCACATGGTTCTGAACGCCCTGGAATGGGAGCTAGGGGTGGCCAAAAACTTGTCAGCTGGAGGGCTTTGGAAATCTTTCTTCAGTCTGATTGAGGTTGTTGACATTTCAACACTGGCAATAATTTCGTTTGGCTTAAGGTATTTTAACCTCTATAATTATATCTATAGCCTCAGAATCAGCTGCTGTCACAGGGCATTGCTGTGGTTAATTCTGTACAGGTTTTCAATTCAACTCAAAGAAGTATTATAATTAAAATCTTGGCCTGGCCAGGTGGCTCAGTAGGTAGAGGTGCTAACTAACTTAAACCCACAAACTGAGTTTTATCCCAGGACCTCATGATAGAAGGAGAAAAGAGACTACTGCAAATGGTCTTCTGATCTCCACACACATCCTTGGCACATGCATGTGTGTGCACGTGCGCGCACAAACACATAGATAACTTTAATAAAAACAAAGAAATTTAAAATTAAAATTTACATGTAAAAAATAGATTTTAAGATCTATTTTATGGGAATTCCTGCTATGAGAATGCCATATCACAAAGTTAAGATAATTCTTTAATTTATTGTAAATGTGTTTTAATCTGTTTTGACATAGAGATATTAAAATTTCTCATTGACCGAGTTCTTTAAGGGGTGTTTTTCCTCTATTATTATCAGCATCTTCAATGACAAAGATCATTATTATTGTGAATTTTGACCTTTTGATGTTTTATTCTAGTCAAATAAAATGCTCACAGTTAGAATCTCTATTCTGCTCAAGTAATTTCCCATCCATCTTCCCAACACGTCATCCACTCCCACCTAGGCACTGAGAGACCACACTGAAGACAAAGAAAGAAGCCCCTCCACATTTTGTCTTTTCCAGACAGGATTTCTCTGTGTAGCCCATACTGTCCTGGAACTCATTCTGTTGACCAAGCTGGCTTCAAACTCAGAGATCCTCCTGCCTCTGCCTCCCAAGTGCTGGGATTAAAGGTGTGTGCCACCTTTACCCTTTAAGGTTAAACTCCTGAAGGTCTACCACACTCGAGATGACTTGTTACAAACGTCTTTCATCTAGATTGTAACAGCTCTCTGCAATCCACCATCTTTCGTTCTGCTCATCCCAGTATCCTCCTTCCTATATCTGGTAAGCAGCATGAAGGAAGGGATTAATTACTTTTGCTCACAGTTTCAGATTTTCGTCTGTGCTCCTTGATCCCACTGACTGTGAGTCTATGATGAGGCAGAACGCCATGGTAGGGAGCGTGCAGAAGAGCAGTTCTTCACTTCATGTGGCCAGGAGACAGCTAGGAAGAGATTGGGGCCTGATTTAATCTTAAAGGCATTAGAGCAGTGATCCTCAGCTAGCCCCGTGTCCTAGTGTCCAGAGTGCCCCAATTAGTGTCGCCAGCTGAAGATTGTGTGTCCAACCTGAGAGACTGTGGGGACCTTTCATTTCTTTGCTTTTGTTGGAGTGAAGAGCCAACCTTTGGAGCCCAAGATTGGGTTTGCTTTTAGGTACACCAGTCTTGAATTCGTCCCGTGTCTACAGTGAGTCTTAGATCTGCTTTCTGTCCATAAATCAGCTAAATTTTACCAAAGCAACAACGTCCTGTCTGAGGGATTCTTGTACTCACAGAATTCTAGCAACTACAATTTAGCAATTACCCAATTCAATGCTATCGTTTTACACACGATGACGCTGAGGCTCGTGATATGACGAGTCACTGAAGAGATTGGAGCCAAAACCCACTGTGCTCACTCTGTTCACTTTAGTAACACTGGAGACAGACACAGACAACATCTTGTTTCACTTAGATGCTTTGATTGAAAGGATGGTGCCATAGGCCGTCACATGGGGGTCAGAGTTTCAATCCCTGCTGAAACATTAAGGGAAGGGGTGACCATACAGAATCTAAAAATAGGGCTGTAATATGATGACCCTTGTAGAGACAGGCTGATGCCAAGCAGATCTGAATAGTTTAGCGGCATATTTGTGGATGTTCAATGTACATTCTCTCTCTCTTTTCTCTCTCTCTTGCTTTCTCTGTCTCTGTGTCTCTGTGTCTCTGTCTCTCTCTGTCTCTCTGTCTCTCTTTCAGTCTACCATTTAAAGTTGCCTTTCTTCTCCTCTAATGACGACTTCTCAGCATCATCTCCAATCACTCTCAATTTCCTGTTTCCTGTTCTTACAGCAGGCATCTCACTGTCCTTACTAGGGAGTCCTGAAACATTCTTGGTTTCTATCACTATAAAAGATAGAGTGCTTGAAGCAGCTACTCTGTATTTAGACAATAGTTCCTCATTCTATGTGATCTCATGGGCTAATGGCCAGGCTTGGCATTGCTCTCTCTTGGGTCAAATGCCAACTTCAATGGTTGAGATCAACTGGAAGTGAACTCATGAAGAACAGGTCATGCTGGTGGCATTGCTATTTCTCAGACTCTGCTGAAGGCTCCCTGAAAAGGATTGGATGTGCATGCAGGAGAGAGTTCACTGTTGTAGAATGCATCTGGGAAAGTAGTCCAGAGACCTGACACCAGTGCTTCATGCTGTTTTTAGCTGTGGGTGAGGGAGGAAGGAAATGACAGAGAAAAGCATGAAGCATGCAGCTGTAGACTCAAACTCACAGAAGTGACCATGAGTGAGTGAGCACACACTTCCTCAGAAAGATGGTCCTGGGAGAGTCACCCTAACTTCTGTGCCTCCTGTCCTGGCTGTTTACTGTTCTTTCCTGTCTCCCAGGCTCTCTCTCAGATGAGAGTTCTGTCTCACCTCAGAGAGTCACCACCACATGAATTCTTACCTCTAACTCTCACAGAGGAATCAACCTGACTTTGTGGAATCCACAAGTGGGCACGATGCCTCATATTTTATAGCGATATTAATCTTTGGCTATCTTGGTAAAGGTAAAATCTTAAAAGCTGAGTGAAAACACAGCACACATTAGGTATTGTCAGGCATAATAAACATGTGACTGGTAATATCAGGTGTCTGTCTGTTCAGTTCATCAGTTTGGACACAATGATGGCAGTGAAATCAGGTTGCATCTGAGTATAAGATAGGGACAAATTAAGTAACTGGGAAGATGATTGCTCAGTTCTTGATATATCTATCAAAGCTATGATTCTCCGTGCTGTTGATTATGTTATTTTAAATCACTTCTGTTTCTTCATCTACAAACAATGGAGGTAATACCAACATGAGTGACAGCTGACTGGGATCTTGGGAAATGGATGACTTTAGTGAGTAATGGCTAAGGAAGTTCATTCATCTCCTTTCTCCTCTCTTTGTCTTGTGGCCACTTCTCCATCCCTTTTTTAGAGCCTAATCACAAATGAATTGGCTCTCAGGCCTTTACCTCTTCCCTCTACCTTTCTACATATAGACCATAAAAACTCACCTCTAGGCTCCTGTTTCTCTGTCTGCTCTTGGGTTCCTCATTTAGCCTGTGCTTACATTGCTGTAGCAATGTCTGATACTGGAAAACTTAGAGAGAAAAGAGATTTATCTCCTCTCTCCTGTTTCTGGAGACTGCAGAGTCCAAAAGCATGGTGCTGGTGTCTGCAGTGCTGGTGTTTACCTGGCCTCCAGTGGGGGCCTGCATGCTCTTTGCTGTCACTCATGATGGAGAACAGAAGGGCAAAGAAATGCTTTTTAAACAGGTAGAACATAAGGCCAGTCCCATGAGAGAGAGAATTCTCCCCCTCAAACAAAAATATCGCTCTTCTTGTGGACTTGCTCATTTCTTTTTTTTCTTTCTTCTTTCTTTTCTTTCTTCTTTTCTTTTTTTTTTTTTTTAAATAAGGTTGAGCCTTTATTTTTTCCATCAAGTTTTCCTCATGTTTAGGACATCAATCAATCACACAATCTTCCAAGATGTTGCACAAACATATACAAATGCTTAATTAAAGACAGAAGTTTGAAGTGTAGAAGGCTAGACAATGCTAAATTCCAATCAAGGATGGAGATTTCTGAGCCCTGATTGTTTTGGAGCATACAGGTGACTGAGGAATACACACAGTAAGGGTAGGGATGGGGCCTGTTGCTTCCCATGACCTGCTTACACTGTGCTTAGGGAAACAGACACATAGTCACAGTCAGATGTAGAAAGAGAAGGCATCATATGAGGAGAAACCAGTCATAATGTTTAATGAGACATCTGTCTTAACCTCTAGTTCTCATCTTCCAGATCAGAAAAGTAATCATTGTTCTCATAAGCAGAGTTCCAAGAACCACAGAAATAACAATAACCATGAAGGGGATGGTAGGCTCAGGACGCAGGCATCTGCCCATTGGATCTTAAGTCCAATCACTCACTTCTTATAGGCACCGCCATCAGCACTGTTACTCTGGGAACTGAGTTTAACACGATCTGTGGCAAGTCATCCTGTATCCCAACCATTCAGTTTTCCAAGACAGCTGCTGTATGCATCAGCATTGTTATTATGACTTTAACATCCCCGGAGCTTCCGAAAGCATCTACTTCTCAGGCAGGCTCATTAGGGAACCAAATCCCTATTCCAGTCTCTAATCCGTTCATCTAAACTTGCCTTCTCTTATTAGCCTGCAGTGACTGATCCTGATTCACTTCATTAGGTTACAGTGAACCACAAAATAAAAAAAAAAAACAAAAAAAAAAAAAAAAAAAAAAAAACCTTTGTTTCATGCAATATATAGATAGGACATTTGATGTTTTTAGCTGGTTGGTTCATGAGTTACATTTTGCTTAAATCTGTGGGTTTCTTTTGCTTGTGAACCCTGGCCTTTATCTAACTCCTAACTCATCTTTTCAGTCCAGTTCTCTGAGGTAGGTTAGAAAAGGAAATCTGAGTGGGAAATTTGACATGGTCAGTAGGGTACTAGCTGCCAAGCCTGAGGACCTGAGTGTAGACCCCTGGCACCATGTTCAAAAGCTAGGTATGAAGGTGCAGTTCTGTAACACAACCCTGGGGTGGCAGAGGCAGGAGGATTCCTAGGGCTTGCCAGCCAGCAAGCTGAATCAGAAAGCTTCCAGTTCTCTGAGAGACCCTGTCTCCAAAAACCATGGAGGAAGCTTGAGTAAAAACCAGACATCAACCCATGGTCTTGCCACACATACACAAATACATACAAATAAGCACACACATGTATGGCCATGTATGCACACATGCATACACACGCCAAAAAGAAAAAGAAAGAAAGAAATTGTTCTTTTATGTTCACTGAAGTCTCTGGAAATGGAATATTGATTCACTGAGTTTGTGTCAATAAGCCTCAAAGTCTTTCTCCTCTTCTTTCTTTCACCTTTTTTATTCTGTTGCAGATCTCTCTAGTGGGAAGAATTATACCATCTATTTTATAACCTAGGGTGTTAATGAGTGATTAAGATTTGTTTGGGTTCTCTTACCTAGAAAAGACTTCTATGGTTGAGTTCCTAGATGGTTCTGTAGGGCCCTTTGGATGAATCTGTGAAGAGCCTCTTTCCTTGGTCAATTCACTCATGAATTGCAACAGTGACTGGATTAGAGACAGGACTGGATGTGGTCCAATATCTCAGTAATTATAAACAGATTATGTCTGAAGGCATGTTGTCTCAATATTACTGAGCTAAACACACTTCTAAAAAGCCTCAGTACATTTAGCAGATTCTTTGGTAGATTGGAGCCTTTACAATAGCTATTTTTAGAGTTAGCTTTAAAAAAAAAGTAGAAATTAAACTCATATTCAAATTTAGTAAGAAATCAGAGGCTATTGTATTGATTAGGGAACTAAAAGCAGTGATAAAAAGTGATAATTAGGGGCTGGGATATAGGTCAATGGTGGGATGCTTGCTTGCCTGGCGTGTATGAGGCTCTGGGTTCAGTGTCCAGTGTTAAAAAACAGACAAGTAAACATAGAAACAGAGATCCCCAGATTTTAGAACCTACATTTTGTTAGCCAACTTTCCATGCCAGATCTCCACTTATTTCCTTGTAGGGTCTCAAAGGACACACAGGGCTCCCAGGACTCCGCGGCGAACACGTAAGTGCTTTCTGGTCTTCTCCAGTCACAAAGGTGGGCATAAAGAAACTCCCTGGAGAGATAATTTTTCTCTTGCAACTTCAGTTTTTCCTCATAGTTATTCTCATTCTATTTAGCGTAAAAAGAAAAACTTTTGATTGACTAGCTGTAGATTATCAGCAAAATTATGAAGTAGCAACGCTTTTTCTCTTCTTGCATTCTCTTTCCCTGCTGTGTTCAGAACAGTGGGTCTTAAACTTCTGATTCACAAGTCTATTTGAGAACTCTGTACCAACTTCAGGCCCTTTCCAAGAAAATATGCATATCCATGCACACCGCTGATTTCAACTTTAGAATTCATTCAGTTCTGATTGGTTATGAGACCCTAGTTACAGCAATTCAAACTAGCATGGTCCATGCATTGTTATCCTTATGTATGGGTACACACACATGTACCATTTAAAAATCAACATACATTTATAACTGCCTGGGTTTGATCATGGTACTTCTTTTCTCTCTACCAAAAAAAAATGACATTGTGCCATAGAAAATACATATTCATGGACAGTGAGAGAGGAGGAATAGAACCCAGCTAAGGTCATGATGCCATGACCAATGATTGAGTAGAGAGCCCAGGAAGTCCTAAAAAAACTTAGATGATGAGGATGAGTGTCTGAGGGAATACACATATTATGAAACAAAGCCAGATTCCTCTTTGATTCATATTAAGTAGAAGTGAGGATGAGTGTCTGAGGGAAATACACATATTATGAAACAAAGCCAGATTCCTCTTTGATTCATATTAAGCAGGACAGCATTGCATTTCCAGTCCCTGAGGTGCAATTTTTCAATATTACTAATTACCACCCATGGCCAGGAAGGTGGAGTGTATACCAGTAGCAGATGCAGGCTTGGCTTCCTGAAGCTCAGACAAGTGCTAAAAGGCATGTGAGCATTACAGGATGGGAGTACAGGAAGGATGATAAGAATTAGCCCCCAGGGAGAAAAAGCTTCCCTAGAACTCTGCTTTGGCAGAAATATGTTGACTCCAACGAAGTAGCCCAATCCATCAGAAGTCAGTGACAACTCGGCGCTGTCAATAATGAATGAATCCTCAAAACTGCTCAGTTGTCCGGTTCTGTTAACTTACATAGTATTACTCTGAGGGGTCATATTACTATAGCAGTTTTACAGACTGGAAAATATAGACCAGAGAGTTTGAATTATAAAGCACTTGCCACGAAGACCTGAGTTTGATTCCTAGCATGCACATAAGAGGCAGAAGGATCCCTGGGCTTCACTGCTCCTGGGTCAGGGTCTACTTGTCAAACTTTGGCTCTCAGTGAGAGACTCTGTAACCCATAATAAGGTAGATGGCTCCTGATGAAGGGCTCCAGGGTTAACCTGTGGCCGCTGTGTGTGCACATTCACACTCAGAGAGAGATGTACATGTATATATACACACCCTTCATAAAGACTAGAAAAAGAAGAGTCAAAATTCACAGTGACTTGAGGAACAACTAAAATAATCTTACATTTCAACTCTGAGAATACTAGATGTGCCAAGGACAATAATTGATTCATGTCACTTAGAGTGTGGTGGCTATGAGCCTAAGATTCATTTCTGGGGGAAAATAATTGTCAGTAAATCAGCCAGCAAACACTTGAAAACACATTCATCTCATTTTCATTCTCAGCTGACTGAGCCTGTACTTTTTTGCCAAACTGTACTATGATGGACTGCAGCCTGTAGGATACTGAATATTTTACATGTGCTAGTTAATCAAATGTTCAGAAGCATTGGACTGCTGTGGCTTCCACTATAGAAGCTATTCCTGTATACCGTCCATCCTCCCCACATAATAGTCACGTGACCCAGGTGACATTATTCTGTTTTGCTCATAAGGACAACCAAGACTAGGTAGAAAGGCATATAGTGACATTGCTACAATTCTTAATGAAGTCACCCAACTAAGCACAGCTATTTTGATGTCCTTTGCATGAGAAGTGACATTGAGACAGACTTCCTCATTTCCTGATCTTAATTGCTCAATTAGAATGTATTTTTTTAATCCATTTTTTAAGTACAGAGTGAACTCAGCCACGGTGCCTTTGTGTTTTTGTGCCCGTCACAGTTGATTTTAGAGTGTGGCCTGTCCCATAGTATGCTAGTGACTTACGAAGACCATGAGGGACGCTCGCTGCTGGCTCTGTTGGTGCTTGTCTGATAGAGTGGGGCTGAGACACAATGGAATTCTCCTGTTTCCTCCCAGCAGCTGGGATGTGTTAGGAACCCATCTGAATCAGATTGCCCTCCTGTCCCATTGCAGACTCTCTTTAAAAACAAAAAAAAAAAAAAACCCACCTAACGAGCTAAGAATGGAGTGAGAAAGGCATGGTGGTTCCCGTTAGTCAGAGAAACAATGACCTATAAATAAAAACTGCCTTTTAAATGTGTCTCACCCTTTCCCAGCCTCATATCCAAACACAAAGCCTCATGACTCTCCACTCAGGTCTGTGTGTTTTGGAATCAGATGAGACACTAAAGAAGACAGTTGCAGATATGCTGAGGGGACGGTCATATGCAGGAGGCTTTTCCTGGGTGTTAACTGCACTTCACACTCATGTTAGAGTGTGGGGACCACATTCTCTGTGAGTGGCAGTCTCTGGAATCAGAATCATTGATTTAAATCCTCGTGTCCCATGAACTACCATGGGGTCCATGCCGCAGCTGGTGGCTGAAATATTTTTATTCCTTATCTCAAATCTATAACACAGAAACAATAATATCTATTTTATAGGTTTTTTTTAAAGAGATTGAAAAGGTGATAGGAACTTAGTGTCTAGAGTATGCTCAATGAATATGATGGGAATTAAATATCTTATAGTTCATATCAGTGGGGCAATATTTTATATTGACAGTTTTAGAGATTGTTCTGTGTAGATAAGAATTTTCATTGTGTAAGCCTCAGAAGGCTGATGTTTGTTCCTAAGTCATTAGACTATCCACCATCATTACTTCTGCATATCCCCATTGCTTCAGATGTAAAAATAATATCAACTTTAAAAATGTAAAGCACAGGTAAAATACGTGCTATAAAAACAGTCTTAGCGAGGAATAATTGTTGGTCAACGGGGACAGAAAGAGGGACAGGAAACAAACTGAGTCAATAGAGAGAAGGGACTCTACATTGTATCCTCAGTTTGCTTTTCCCTGGGTCCTGTTCCTTCTCCTGATTTTCCAGAGTTTTAGGAGTTTGGGGGTCTCAGTATTTAATTGGAGTGGTGCTTCTGCGTGCCTCAGAAGCCAGCAGACAGAAGGCAGTCTGCTAACTCTTCACAGGCAGTAAGCTGGAAATGATTCTATGTCACAGGGCTCTAGAAAGCCTACCACTATCCTATTGCTGTTAGCACGTGGCGTTAAACAAGAGTGGTACAGCACACCTTCTTTTGGCTTTCCTTCTTTTAAGAGTCGCTTAAGACTCATAAACCACGAGGAAACAGATGAATGGATGAATGAACATTGATGGGTGTCTGAAGAGCTGGCTCAGTGACTAAGACACTGGATGCTTTCCCAGAGGGCCAAGGTTTAGTTCCCGCACCCACTTGGTGGCTCACAAGCATCTGTAACTCCAGTTCCGAGTAGATCAGCTGCCCTCTACTGACCTACCTGGGCATTGCATGCACGTGGTACACAGAACACTCATACACATTAACAGCTGAGTAGTAGATAAATCTTTAAAACATCAGTGAAAAGGGGATGCGGAAAATTAATATTTTTTTACTCATTTTTTCAGCCACTCCTCTCTGATGTCTTTTGAATCCCTATCAGCTTTCTTTGAGCAAAATGTATCTGAAGCCCAGAATACAAAGTGTGTCAATTCTAAGTGAATTCACTATGTCTAAATTAGCGTGGGCTACTACGACAAAATTCCACTGACCAGATGGCTTAGAAACAACAAAGCTTTAGTTCTCCCTAGAGAAATATCCTAGAGGCTGGACATCTGAGATCCTCAGTAGGACTCTAATGAAGGCTGTATTCAGAGCATCAAGCATCTGCCTTATATCCTGGCAGGGTACAAATGGGGCTACCCAGCTCTGGGCCTTTTCACATAAGGGCCATTCATGAAGACTCCATCCATTTAACATAACTACCCTCAAAGGCCGTGCTACCCCTTAAACCACCAGGCCTGAGAGTTGGGCTTAGGATTTCAATGTGTGACCTTGGAGCAGAACATGAATATTCAGTCCAAGCATTCTCCAGATCTGCTCTGTGAATTGGAGAGAGACCCATGGCATTATAAAGGTATGTGTCCATCGAGATGTACTTACTCAACCAGACTCTCTATAAAGTTATGTGTACCTTAGACAGAAACGAGAGGTGGAAATTCACTGACCCTCCTGCTTGGTGATGAAACACTATTAAGAAATGTACTTGCTCTTCCTGGGAAACAATTGTCTCATTGACGTAGCCAGCACCAGACTCTTCCTCCCACCTTTGTTATTAGCGGTCAGTATCACACTTGGGGCCTTTATGTAATGATCTTATACATTTTTATTAAAACTTTTAGCTTAACTTCTTCTCTTTAAACAACAATTTCAGTACGATACATACCATGCTATACTCAATAATTTCATGGGAATTATTTGTTTTTTTTTTTAATTTGGGTATTATAAATACCAAATATGTTTCCTTGGGTGTCCTCTGGGTTTTGCCTATGTCTTATTTGCTGATTTTTTATTTCAGGGAATTCCAGGACTCGCTGGTAATATTGGCTCACCTGGCTACCCTGGCAGGCAGGTGCAGTGACTATATTTATACTTCTCCTTCGTGTCCCTCTTCACATCTGCATGGCATATTCTGATTTCAAGAGTCGTTGTTCAAATGACGGATACGTTAGTTCTCCTTCATGGCAAATTACTTAGACAAACGATCAAAATCAAAGCTGTAAAAATTCTTCAAATATTCGACTGTATTCTGGTTTGTCGGACATGGAAGCCTGCCTTTTAAATATATTTGATATATTTTGGGGTAGAATTTTTAAGTTATGATGCCTGAGAGGCAAATGTGATCTTAACTGCGTGCCAGTTAAAATGAAATAAAATAATGAAATAAGTGTGAAAGTATCTCCACAATAAGTGTTATTTTAATAACACACTTGTAAAGGCTTGGGAAACAATTGGCAGTTCTTCACACACCACTATGAAACACTTTCATCTGACATGAATTCAGTTCACTGAACAGTTTTGGAAATCTATTTCAAACATTTTGTATCTATTTCCCTCTAACTTCCTTCCCAATTTCACATAAATTAATAATGGAGTTTTTCTTCTTAGACTTTTCATGACTTGATTGTTTTTAAAAATAATTAGTTAAATGTTGAACTGTAGATTCATAGCCTTATTGTCCAAAAATAGCAAATAGCAAACAAAATTTCTTAACAAAATTGTATTTTAAGCACTTAGAACTGTTCCAAGGTATTGTATATATAATGTACTGGAACCATTTAGTGAGGGTGTATGTTATCAGAAAAACAAAGTATGAAAACATACATGATTTGAAGTTTAAAACATAATCACCTCTTAAAAATGTACCAAAATAGGTCTTAGAGTAAGTTGGTGTCTTAACATAAGACAGATAATTTCCAATTGAAAAATAATTTAGAGAAAAGTAGTTTGTTGTTCCTGACAACACCTGCCAATGTTCTTTATTTAGATGATGTAAACATATATATTCGTTATACATAATGCCTTTTGGGTTCTGAAATTCCAAAAATCTTTGAGCATTTGTAACCTTCTTTTAGGTAAACTGAGCTCTGAGTTTTATAGTCTTAGAAATGATACCTTTTTGTAGTTTTATCAGTCTATTTGTTAACTCCTCGGCATACTGTGCCATCCTGACAATGTCTCTTGTTCACACTAGGGTTTAGCTGGACCAGAGGGTAACCCAGGCTCCAAAGGTGTCCGAGTAAGTAGCCATTTTTCTTCAGTTTGTTACGTATGCCTGCAAGAAAGTAGAAGGAAAAGATACAAAGTATTTGCCATCTCCACACTTCTTAGGCATTTTGAATTTTATGCAAATTTAGTTAGAAAGGAATGCATTTGCCATTTTCCCTTTGGGTGCACAGGAGCCTTTTGGTCCCGGGTCCCATCGAGGCTCTGTTCACATCATTACTATGCCCTTCCCATTCTTAACTTGCTGTTAGTGATGCTAGGATGAGCTGTGCTCACAGTGTGTAGCATCATTTACATACGCACACACCAAAGCCTCAGAAGACGCCTTGGAGCGAAGAGGTGCAGGTGTGTACAGCAGTTTAAGGTGGAGATTGATTTGGAGTCATCACTGTCAGGGGTAAGGGAACATCTGTGAAGAAGGACGTCAGCTTCACATCAGGGGCATCTCTTTATGCTTCTAATCCCTTAAAGGAAAATATGAGCTATCCTTAGTACCTTATTAAGGGAACAAATGTGAGCCATCCTTGGTAAGCGAACAAGGGAAAATAGATGGAGTGTGCTATGAATTACAATCCCATAGCTGTTATTGCTGGGTTTGATGTGTACATCTGCAGCCTCTGTCTGCTTACCAAGATTTATGTGCTGGACATCTTCCCTGCCCTCACTGAAATGCATGCTTGCCTGTGCTTCTTACAGTCTACCCTATTATATAAACGGTCTATCTGTTTTCCTGCCCCAGAGCATCAGAGAAAGAAAGGCTTTGGCTGTGTCAATGTGCAGTTGCTGCCATGCCTTGGGTTGCACACTCTGCTCTTTTGTATCAATGAAAAAGGATTGAAGTGTAATGTTTTGACAGAAAACAGTAACATGAGAAGTTGTTGATATTTTTACATCTTTAAATCTAATATTAAGATAAATAACATTTTAAACACTTCTACTTAGAATTTTGTGGAGCAAGCAGTGAAACGAGACAACGTAAAGATTGTTTTCTTTCTTGAAGGGTTTCATTGGCTCTCCTGGAGAGATGGGACAGCTGGGACCAGAAGGAGAAAGGGTGAGGTTATTTCCTTCAAATATGACATCTAAAGTGTTCTCCTGGTGATCTCATGGGATCACAAACTCACATATCAGGGAGGAATTCCTACTGAATGAGCAATTAAGCTTGGTCTACGAGAAATCATCTGTAGAAATAACATTAGGATTCTATGCATCCTAATGAAGTTTTTGTAGGAAACATTATATGACCATATCTGGTTAGAATTTTTAAATTTAAACTTTAAAATGCATGTTAAACTACAAAGATAGGGCTATGTGTAACTACGCCTAGTCCTGATGAACTTCTTCCTCTCTGGGGATCATAAATGACCATAAGTCAAGGTGATCATATTAAGAACGGTGCTTTATATTTCAATTAATCGATACTCTAACTCAAAATGGATTGAAATGGGAAAACTTAATAATAATGATGGGAATCGTACATGATTTACCAAATTGCCATACACACACTATAAAAACACTTCATATAGATTAACTCCTATAATGTCCACCGAGAGCTGTTGTTATTCTCGTTATTGAATGAGGGAGTGGGGCATATACAGAGAGGGCAATTGATCCTTGACATATGCAGGAAGTGAGAGTGCTTAGAACATGGCCACCAGTGTTCTGGGTACTCAGTCCGACAGTTGACTATTATAATTTACTGCTTCTTATATGACCAGAAACCTGAAGAAAGACTGGTGGCATCTTTATAAAAGATGATCTGGAGCAGTAAGGGACTCCTTCTCTCTAGCTTGCTTTACTGTAATTGATTCACATAAAATTGAAATCTGGCAGTGCAAGGGATATGATTAACTCTGTTTATCTCCAAACAGAGAAAGAGAAGACACAAGAAGAAAGACATCTTGTAGAAAATAAGATGTTACTAGTTTCCTGGTTTCCCATTATTGGTGGCATGTATACTCTTCACAAAGAGCTGTTATTACCAGGGAAAGCAAGGACCCCATTTGAAAGTCTGAATGATATCAGGAGTCTTCTCTGGAGAAAGAATTAAACATATTTTTAAAGAATATATTGAAGTTAAATGAATATATTGAAACTTTTCTGGACATGATACTCATTTATATTTCACTAATTGATAGTTGAGAAAAAGAGCTCTGCTAACCAATGCATTCATTCAACAAATGCTTCCTTTCGCCTTTTCTGTATTCTAGGGCACTCCTGGGGTCCGTGGGAAAAAGGGTCCGAAGGGGAGACAGGTAACTTGTTTCTTTGTTCTTGAGGTCCAGTGGGATCTAGTCTTGTTTGCTTCTCCCTTCTTAAATGTTCCTGAGTGTCTCTGCCTTTGTGTTTCTTGTGTTGCTTTAACATTGTATCAGATAATACTTGAAACAGGGAAGAAATAGTAGCCATAAATTAACTCTAAATGTAGTACTTCTTAGCCTTTTGGTATAACCGCAAAATAAATTGTTGTCTCTGTGGCCAGGAAGTAAAATGCCAGAACATACAGGAACAACTGACACATAAATGGAAACACAGCTTAACACTGTCCTTGATGATTAGACGTCTGAAGTTCCACACAGAGATGTCCAAGCTTTTGACATCATGAATCAGTGTTGTCACGTAACAAATTCATGCTGGAGAACCACAGACAAATATAGCGAACTTTGTGTGCTGTGTTATTTTATTACGTTCCATTTTACATGAATAGACATCGTGCACTTTGCATGGTAGTCCTATTTGTACACTCCAACAGAACCCAGTTTCTACTTATCATATGTCAAACTTCTAAGCAAAATATGAGGCACTGGGTCTGTCCAAGTAGACAGTAGGCTGGGGTCATTAGCTTTAGTCTCTTCTGCTCTGGTTCATGGCTCTCAGTTTCCCCATCTTGTTCCTACCAAAGTTAACAACCAACAAAATCATTTTTAATAATATATAACTTCTCATGCTTAAAAAAGCACATTATCCATTAATAATTACCTTAAGAGTTCAGAACCTGAGACAAACCAGTAGACAGTGGTTGGGATTGGTGAACAAATCAAACATTTCTGAAAGCTCTGTCATATATGACTTGGATAATCACTATCTTGACTAACATACTTGGTGTTATATGGATATTGACTTGACCTTGGCATCAACCACAAACAGGAAGGTTCTAGTTTCCTGCTCCATGGTGGTATAATTTATCCAGGGAGATTTATAGGGAACTTTTAGTTGCTTATTCCTTAGAGAATTATAAAATTATATGATGATTCCATTGACTTCAAAATGATAGCTCAAGGGGGCTGGAGAAATAACCCGGCAGTTAGAAACACTGGCTGCTCTTTCAGAGGACCAACTTTGGATTCCCAGGACCCATGTGGCAATTCACAATCATCTGTAATTCCAGTCCCAGTGGATCCAACACCCTCTTCTGGCCTCTGAAGGCATAGTATGCATGTGATACACAGATATACATGCAAACAAAAGTCCCATACACACTAAATGCAAATATATAGTCTTAAATACAAAGTTTAAGAAAGTATAAAAAATGTGAAGTGCAAAGCTTTCTGGTACCTTTGATTCTACTGTCCTTCACTTCGTAAAACTGGCAAAGGTTTGTTGCTTCAAAATATATGCATTTGTACAAGATTCTGAGAATTATGTTTGAAAAACACAGGAATTCAGTTTTTACTAACTATTGTTTATAGTAGGAAATTATTTGATATCATAACATGTCATGTGTGTTACATATATTCTTTTTTTTTTTGCCACGAAGTGGCTTGGCGATATGTATAAGGCCAAGCAGTTAGACTGAGGAACAGTTTAAGGTGCAGTTGGCCAAATTATTAAGGGCCTCAGGAGGAGTTCTTATGCCATCCCTCCTGTTAGCTATGTAATAAGTATCATTTCTGAGCTAATACTTATGAGAATGATGTACAAATCACATGTTCATGTTTCTGGCAGATGATCACTTACTTCTGAGTAAACGCAAACCATGAAATCAACTACAGGAACCAACTCAATGATGTCTGGTCCTTTAGTTGTTGTTTATGAAATCATAGGCTAATCGTAAGAATCAGCAACCCAGGGTACTTGGCATCATTAGAACCTAGTTCTCCCACATTAGAAAGTCCTGAATTCCCCATATCACCAGGAAAGCAAGAGTCAGATTTAAAATCACTTCTAATGATGATGATAGAGGACTTTAAGAAGGACATAAATAACACTCTCAAAGAATTTGAGGAGAACACAGGTAAACAGGTAGAAGGCCTTAAAGAGGAAACACAAAAACAAGAGAACATAACCAAACAGGTGAAGGAATTGAACAAATTCATCCAGGACATAAAAATGGAAGTAGAAACAATAAAGAAATCACAAAGGAAGACTACCCTGGAGATTGAAAACCTAGGAAAGAAATCAGGAGTCATAGATGCAAGCATCACCAACAGAATACAAGAGATAGAAGACAGAATCTCATGTGCAGAAGATACCATAGAAAATATTGACACAGCTGTCAAAGAAAACGCAAAACGCAAAAAGTTCTTAACACAAAACATCCAGGAAATCCAGGACACAATGAGAAGACCAAACCTAAGGTATAGATGAGAGTGAAGATTCCCAACTTAAAGGGCCAATAAATATCTTCAACAAAATTATAGAAGAAAACTTCCCTAACCTAAAGAACGAGAAGCCCATAAACATACAAGAAGCCTACAGAATGCCAAATAGACTAGACCAGAAGAGAAATACCTCCTGTCACATAATAATCAAAACACCAAATGCACAAAACAAAGAAAGAATATTAAAAAGCAGTAAGGGAAGAAATAACTACTTTACCACAGAGGTAATTCTCATTTATCCTCATACTGTGTTTTTTTTAAATTTAACACTTCTATTACAAGTTACTTCTATTCAAATCTTACTTCCTTCAAAACTTGCCCGCTTGCAAGAGAAATAGTGTCTGCGTGCATGCAGTATTTACAAAGTTAGCTGGTATTTCTAACACAGTATTTCTTCAGATTCTTCTATCATGATTACTACTTAGAAGTTAGACAGTTGTTTTTGTTAGGAAATTGTGATACTTCAGGGTCAAAGAGTATTAAAATAGTTATTTTAGCAAATAAACTCTTTGGACTTGGGTTGTTGGTGCTGAAATTTGCTCTCCCTCCCTCCTTCTTTCTTCCTTTCTTCCTTTCTCCTTCTTCCTTCCTTTCTTTCTTTCTTTCTTTCTTTCTTCTTTCTTTCTTTCTTTCTTTTTTTTCTTTCTTTTTATTGGATATTTTATTTACATTTCAGATGTTCTCCTCTTACCCCATTTCCCCCTCCCTCCCAGGAACTCACTATCCCATACCCCCTCCTCCTGCTTCTATGAGGGTGTGCCCTCACCTACCCCCCCCACCTAACCTCCCCCCCCCCCACCCTCAAATTCCCCCCCACACAGCATTCAGCCTTCATGGGACCAAGGATCTCTTCTCCCACTTATATATAGCTCCCTTGCGTATATAGCTGGAGCCATGGGTCCCTCCCTAAGTGCTCTCAGGCTGGTGATTTAGACCCTGGGGGCCCTAGTTGGCTCCTTTCATTAGGAGATGCAGGGGTGTAGGGGTAAGGTTCTTGCTAAGCAGCACTTAGATAAAGACCTTGTGTGGCCCCAGCTGCCGTTAGCCCTTCCAGATATTAACTTGGGCACTGGGGCCTTCAGCTCTTACAGTTCTTATCTTTCTCTCCTGTTTGCATGTCATAATCAGACCAAAACATGAATGCTAGAGGACTGAATACCAGGGATTGACCCTGGAATGCAAAACCCTGTTAAAAAAAACTGACCATTGAAGACTGACAGACCCAGCAGATGAGACCTGGGCATGCTTTAGGACCTGTGATCTGAACTCAACTAACGTTCATTCTCCAGAGATCTCAGATGGAGAAAAAAAAGATCAAACAAGGTAGCAAGCAATGTTTTTGAGTGAGACTTTCTAAAATCACCACAGTGGTCTTCTGTGACATACTCTTCACTGTATGTACGTGAAATATATCTTGGAACAGATCCGCCATGAATTATATTCTTTAAAGGCTCAAAGCAGTCGTTGATATGAAAAGTAGCAGCTCTTGGAAAAATAGTGAAGGCAGACAGGATTTGTGTATATTTGAGACCTGCAGATCTCATATTTATACATAATCCCACATACTTTTCAGTGTGGTTTCCAAAGTTCATTTTGTAGGACAGTAGTCAGAAGTTAATTCTAATGTTGTCTTCAGAAGTACTTAAAGGACCACCAGCTTGATTTATCTCTAGAATGTTTACTGTACTAAGTTGTATCCTTTCACTTCTAAAAATATATACCACAGCTGGCTTTCCATGACTGAAGACAGACATGAAATAAGAGATGGCATTTATTCTCAATAACACCCAGACAACAATTATAAAAATACCAGTGTTTTAGGCAGGGAGATGGCTCATTTAGTAAAGTAAACCCTGTAAGCCTGAAGACCTGAGTTCAGATCCCCAGAGTCCATGAAAAATCCAGTAGAATAGTACTTGTCTGCAATTTCAATGCTGCTGAAGTGGTGGAGACACACAGATCCCTGCAAGCATGGGATCCCACTGGTCTGTCCTCTGCAGTGCAGTTCCAAGCCAATGAGAGACCCTGTCTCCAACAGAATGTGAGAACCAAGGTTGTCCTCTGTCTTTCATGCATGTGCTATGGGGCACACATTTGCATGCTTGCACATGTGCGCACACACACATGTAGATATTCATATTCTTTAAGATTTCTCAGCCTTGATAGGACTAGATTACAAGTAATGAAATCATATTACATTTAACGTTTGAGAGTAAAACTGTCCTAGGTCATAGCTTTGGGAAAACAAAACTGAAAGCCTTAAGGGAGGTTTACTTTTCTAACTATAGAAGAGGATGCCCCAGCCCTGTCCTTTTTCTCATAGAACTTTCTGTTAGAGGAGTCTATTTAAAGTAAGCTATGTTTTGGCTTCTAACCCCAGTGTTAAGAGTTGAGTATAAGCTCTCTGCTCAGCATCTGTTATTAGTGTCTATGTTTAGCTCGTGGTAACTTTAAACACACGTAGAGCACACTATCATCTCAGAAGCACACGCCTTCTGGAGAAGGCAGAGACAGTATTTTCTTTGCTTCCAAAAAAAAAAATGCAGTTCATTGGGTCATAAAGGAAACACCGGAGTATTTTGATAGATAGCTATTAATCTTCCAATGTTTTCTTCCTTCTCCAGGAAAATGATACCTATTTTCTGTTTTCTATTTATGGAACTGTCTATTGCAACTATATTTGGCTAACTACTATATGAAGAATGTGTGCAAAGTTTCAGATTCCAGGACTTTGAGTTTGCCTCACCCATGAGGTTGGGGGATGCTTGTTTGGAAAACCTCAGACAAGCTTAATTTCACAGGGACTTGTCATCCACAGGTGGCGAGTCAGCTGGGGGATTATTTTCAGGGCTGATAACAGATGGCAAATGTAGAGAGCTTTGTATGTCATCAAAGTAAGAAACACACAGGGATATGTGGTGGTAAGGTCTAGTGTTTGGGGCTACGGTTTTGTTGTTGTTGTTGTTGATGATGATTTTGTTTTTTGTTGAGGGAAAACAGCAATGTAGTAAATAGGCACTGTGTTCCAAATACTTCCTGAAATGAGGGAAAGGACTTGTCAGAGTAGGAGCACGTGGGGATGAGCATTCTGCAATGGCAAGGCAGAAAGGACTCTGAAAAATGGAGGCACGGTCTAATAAAGCCTACCTGGAGTGACCTGATGCACTCCAGCCTTGACTGTGTCCTTCCTGAATAATTTTTAAATGCTAGAAATATGTGTGTGTGTGTGTGTGTGTGTGTGTGTGTGTGTGTATGATGCACAGAAGTAAAATCTAGGCTGTACTTCATCTTTCTAACTCTAGAGAAATTATTCTGGCCTCCTCCCACTTCTTAGAAAGATATCTCTCTCCACGTATTGGTATGTCAACTTAATGTATCTTATCTATAAAATTTATTATTACTATATTTTTTATCATCAGTGCATTAGTGATAATTTTTATTTAGTCTGCTTTAGGCTGAATATATTTTTAAACCTTATGCTAGAATGAAAAAATGTATATTACACAGAAGTATTTATATTGCTTTTATTTTTTAAATTCTGTAAATGTGTAGTCACAACAATTTGATGGTTATTTTCTTATTCTATATGGCTTATTTTTATGATTTCTTTGTAGAAATAGGAAAACAATCTTTTTCCATTGCTTACACAAATCTGAACACACCACAACTATCTGTGAATGATCTCAAATGTTAGCACCATCTGTACACTCAAGGAGAAATGAGTGATATTTCATGTTTGAGAACTTCCAGGCTTGGTAACAGCATCATCGTTAGACTCGGGAAGTAGGAAAACTTATTCTTTGAGCTTTAGAAGGCTCTGCAGATCATAATGCAACGAATGCACAGTAAAAGCAGCTAGGTGACATGTCACTCGATGCCTAGCTCCACCAGAGCAGGCTCAATAATTTCAGACACCACAGTTGTTACAGTGTATTAGTTATTCAGTGCTATATGAAAATAACTCCAAGTAGGTCTGGTCTTAACAATAAACATAGATTATTATGGATTCTTTGAGTTGGAAACTTGATAGTGGCTTATTCGAGCAGTCTAATTCAAGAGCCTAAAGTTAAGATTTGGCCAGGTGTTATAGTCATCTGAAGGCTTGACTGAGCTGACAGGATCTATTTGCTTACTGGCTAGATGGGTAGATGCTAGTTGGTAGTGGAAGATCTGACTTCCATAGTGCTATGTGAAGGTCTTCAGAACATGGGTTCATCTTCTCCAAAGATGAGAGACAATGCATACAAGGTACAGAGGCTGCAGCATCTTTTAGCTCCATGAATCATGTACCCGCCACGTCTGTTTTCTGTGGGTAACAAATATCAGTCACGATTCAAATGGAAGGGGTCTATACAAGAACAGGAGTTGTTAAGTACCCAAGCACATTGAGATCTTAACACCGAGGCTACCTGTCACAATTTGGTATTGTGTGGTCCCCAGAGACATTCTGAGCATGTCTTCTATGAAAGCCTGCAGGTGACACTAATTTTGGAGGCAGAAATGACATAAAATTAGCATAAGGATTCGGTCATGCAGTAGGAACAGTAGAGAAGAGGAATGCTGTGTGTGTGTGTGTGTGTGTGTGTGTGTGTGTCTGTGTGTGTCTGTGTGTGTCTGTGTGTGCGTAACTGAATGTAGTGGACCTTTGCACATGGTAATTGTGATTCTTAATAATTCAAAGCTCCTGTTGACCAGTTCCCATATGTACCCTTATTTATGACCCCAGGGTCATAACATTAATGCAATGCTAGCAATAGATGTACTTGCAGAATCACAAATACTTAGCATCAACGCACCTGATGTTTTAAGTCTAGATTTGCATATGCTTTAGATGCAGTTTTTCTCCAAAATGATAAACACTCTTTCCATTAGAAAATGAAAACTGGAATGCTGGAATGGTGAAGTTTTAAGAATACAAATATTTCATTAGATTAAGGGAAAACGGTTATGGTAAACAGAAAACTCTGACCTGTTTGATGTTGATGTTCATTGACTTGAGCTTACAATAAGACAGTAGCCATTTTCTTCAAACCAATGGCAGGCTTAAGAAACTAGCAATGGTGGGTAGATTCCCTGACTGTTACCATCACAAGATATGTGAGCGAGGCTTTGTTATTCTGGACTTAAGGATTAAACTGATAATTTTATCAGTTTCCTGTTTCTACTGCTACATAACAAATCCTACAAGTATGGCAGATTGAGTTTTGTGGTAAGGATCCAGGCTCTGCCTAACAGAGCCTCGTGCTCACACATCAAGTAGTGTTCCGGACGCCATGGGGCTTCATTACTGAGGTCTGAGTGGTGCAGTTTATATCCAAGCTCATTAGGGCTCTGGGAAGAAGTTACTCTTTAATCAGAGACTTGAGGGTGCTGGGTTCCTACCAGCTTTGAGTCAGCTACCATTGGTCCCATAGCCTAGCAGCTTCTAGACATAAGCCACATGTCTTTACTGTGTGAGCTTCTCCACAGGAGCTAAAACCATCAAACTGGCCAGAAATATCTCTATTGATTTTCATGGTTCTAAGAGTTGTACAAAGATTTTGTAGTGTGATTTTGGCAGCTGTATCCACCACTTGCCACCATATACTATTTGTTCAGTGAAGCAAGTCACAGTTAAGTGATATGTAGGTAGTGTTTCATGAAAATGCAAAAAGACATCTCCACTTAGTAACAATTTATTTTTAACTTGATGATGTAGTGATGAACATGTATATAGAATAAGAAGTAATAAATCCGTTCTTTCTATCTAGAATAAGGAATGTTTACATTCAAATAACAAACATGGAAATCAGAAACTAGATACCAATCATTTCAACTAAACTGCTTAAGGGGTAAAGATGTAGTGACTAGCATTTACATATGTTGGACAGTGACCAGAAGTAAACAGGAGGTTGAAAGGGTGTGTGTGTGTGTGTGTGTGTGTGTGTGTGTGTGTGTGTGTGTGTGTTTGTGTGTGTTCCCGCTGCTTGAAGGAAGTCTGGGAGTTGTAACAGCTGAGGAGCTGAGCACAGTCCTTTCCCCATTCTCCCCTCTTGTTTTCTCTTCTGTAGGAAGAAATCACAAACTGTGTGGGGCTATGTCAGAGAGCAGCTTCTCTCCCTGGATTGTGGTGGAACTGTGGTGTTGGGGGCCAGAGGTGGGCGGTGGGGATAGTCTGTTAAGTCAGAGTTAGCACAGCCTTTAGTAAGTCCTGAGTGGCTATCCAAGAATGTTTGTCAGTTTCCCAGCTTTGTTCCTGACTCATCACCATAAGGGTTCATGTGTGTATGGAGGTGGTGTGTGTTTCTATGGAAACCAGAGGTCAACATCAAGTGTCTTTCTCAATGGCTTCCAACCTTAGTTTGTGAGGCTGGGTCTCTCTGCACTCAAGCACCCAGTTCAGCAAGACTGTCTAGACAGTGATTGCCAAGGAGATCCACTTCTCTTCCTCCCCAGTACTGGGATTATAGGCATGTGTCACCAAGCTCAAGTATTTACCTGAGTAGTGGGAACTGGAACCCTGGTCCTTTTGCTTTACCACAAGCACTTCATTGACTGAGCCATGTCTGAAGCCCTACTTCTCTGTTTCTGGGACAATTTATTGAAATATAACTCACACAACACAAAGTTAACTCCTTTAAATTGTGCAGTAAAAAAAAAAAAAAAAAAAAAAAAAAAAAAAAAAAAAAAAAAAAAAAAAAAAAAAAAAAAAAAAAAAAAAAAAAAAAAAAAAAAAGGGGAAAAAAAAAAAAAAAAAAAAAAAAAAAAAAAAAAAATTTTTTTTTAAAAAAAAAAAAAAAAAAAAAAAAAAAAAAAAAAAAAAAAAAAAAAAAAAAAAAAAAAAAAAAAAAAAAAAAAAAAAAAAAAAAAAAAAAAAAAAAAAAAAATTTTAAAAAAAAAAAAAAAAAAAAAAAAAAAAAAAAAAAAAAAAAAAAAAAAAAAAAAAAAAAAAAAAAAAAAAAAAAAAAAAAAAAAAAAAAAAAAAAAAAAAAAAAAAAAAAAAAAAAAAAAAAAAAAAAATTTTAAAAAAAAAAAAAAAAAAAAAAAAAAAAAAAAAAAAAAAAAAAAAAAAAAAAAAAAAAAAAAATTTTTAAAAAAAAAAATTTTAAAAAAAAAAAAAAAAAAAAAAAAAAAAAATTTAAAAAAAAAAAAAATTTTTTTTTTAAAAAAAAAACCCCCCAAAAAAAATTTTGGGCCGGGAAAAACCCCTTTTTTGGGGGGAAAAAATTTAAAAAAACCCCCAAAAAAACCCTTTTAAATTTTTAAAAGGGGGGTTTTTTTGGGGGGGGAATTTTTTCTTTTAAACCCCCCCCCTTTTCCCTTTCCCCCCCCTTTTTCCCCCCTTTTTTCCCCCCCCTTTTTTTTTTTTTGGGGTTTTTTTTTTTTTAAAAAATTTTTCCCCCCCCAAATTTTTTTTTAAAAAAAAAAACCCCTTTTTAAAAAAAATTTTTTTTTCCCCCTTTTTTTTCCCCCAAAAAAAAATTTTTTTTTAAAAATTAAAAATTTTTTTTTTTTTTTTTGGGGGGAAAAAGGGGGAAAAAAAAAACCTTAAAAACCCCAAAACCCCTTTTTTAAAATTTTTTTTAAGGGAAAAAAGGGTTTTTTTGGGGGTTTTGGGGGAAAAAAAAGGGGGAAAAGGGCCCCCCAAAAAAAAAAACCCCCCCCTTTTTTCCCCCCCCTTCCCCCTTTTTTCCCCCTTTTTTTGGGGGAAATTTTTATGGGGGTGTGAGTGAAAAAAACCCTTTCCTTCCCCCCTTTTTGCTGGGCACAGTGGGTTTTTTTACAGCAAAAATAACCCTAAAATGAGACAGAAAACACTCTATTGAACACAGTGTTTTTTTACAAAATTTTTTAAAATTCTTGACAAAATTTGATTTCAAAAAACAGTGAGGGGGGGGAAACATGTTTTTTAACGTCCACTGGGGCCTTTTAAAAAGGGAAAAAGGGGTTTTTAAAAAAGTTTTTAAAAAAACAGGGGTTTTTTTTTTTTTTACTTTTTTTGTCTAAATTTTAAAAAAAAAAGAGAAAGTGTGCTTTTTCCCCCCAAGTTAACTGGGGATTTGGTACATCAAACTTTTTTTCCCGCTGCAAACAATCCCTCAAAAATTCACCTATTACTTTTGGGGGGGGCCCGTTTTAAATTTTTTTTTTTTTGGGGGTCTTTTCCCCAAAAAAATATTTTTTAAAATTTACTTGCCAAAATAAGAAAGGGGGAAAGTCTAGTTGTGTTTTTTTATTTTTTTTTAATATGAGTTTTTTAAAAAAAAAATTTTTTTGAATAGTAAATCGCATAAGGGGTTTTTTTTTAGACTTTTTTGAGTTTTTAACCTTTTTTGGGGGGGGGGGTAAAAGTTAGTGGGGGAGGCATTTTTTGGGGCAAGTTTAGGTGACCTAATTCCATTCCCGAAAAAATTCTGCCACATAAAGGCAGAAGGAGAATGACAATTCCACAAACTGGTCCTCTGCCCACCATAGGTGCACCACGGCATGCATGCCCTACCACGATCCACATACATTATGTAAACACATGCACAGACCCAAATAATGCTGATGCTGACAAAAAGATTGTAAACGTTAGGAAGATCAATGGCACATCATTATAGAAAAGCCTTCATGTACAACACCACTGACTCACTATGTCCCTAGACCCAGGACACACGTACTTTTCATCACAAAATACTTCATTATAAAACACAGTGAAAATGAATTTTGGTACATTCTGGCTTTGATGGCGGTCTTTTCCCTCTTCCTCTGCAGGGTTTTCCAGGTGACTTTGGAGACAGAGGTCCTGCTGGTCTGGATGGCAGTCCTGTGAGTACTCAGGGATGATCCATCCTTACCCTCTAACGTCACTGTCCCCCATGGCAACTGCATGTGGCATCCTTATGAGCATATTTACACACGGTACATCTGGACGGTTCCCACCCCTCTGGGCACACTCTACTTTGTTGATTTTCAGTATGAGAAATAACCCAACACTGTTTGGATAAACCTCCATCGTGACAGATGGTCACTAACATTGATTACTTTAACCATCTTTAAGTGATTGTGTAAACATGACCACAGCACCGACCTACATATGATGAGGTCCTCACAGTGCCTCTCGGTTGCGTTACATCAGAAAAGAGTGGAGTGGAGGGCTGGGTCAGCACTGCATAAAACTTGCTCCACTTTATCTCCTTCTGAAAAGCCTGACACCTTCTCTTCAGTCTATGCCATACGCATATTACTTTTATCATCTTTTTAAGTGATTATATCCAATGCAAATATCAGAGTAAATTGTGATTAGTCCCTATATTTGTTTATATGTGAGTCAGTACCACAAAGAGTGTAAACCTATTTTCTTTTTAAAATTCTGTTTCCAAATTAGCATTAGTTAGATAACTCGGTAGGCTTAGCTGAGGTTTTGCTTGTGTCTAAGTCATGGGGTTTAAGAGAAAAGTAGAACTGAATCAGCTGACTAAATGTTTTGAGTAGAATCTTTACCAACTTTTTCTTGCCCCTTTTTGGAGGGGCAGGGGGCTTCTAATTTCAAGTGTAATAAGGTAAGCATCATCTAGATTTTAAAATGTCTACATTGTGTACTTATGGAATCACACGATTCTGTTATTTAACTGCTTTCCAATTTTATATATCTGGAATCTATTAAAATTGGACTCAGCATATTTAAAACATGCATTACAAAGTATGTTCTGTATTTAAAGATATAATAGTTCTTATTTAATATAATTTAAGCCTTTAAATACAAAAGTAAACTGTATGTTTTTAGATTTATTTATAGTTTCTTTTTAATATCACGTTTGTGTTTCAAAACGTAAATCAAAGAGTTGGGAGCTAGAGAGATGGCTCAGTGGTTAAGAGCACTGACTGCTCTTCCAGAGGTCACGAGTTCAAATCTCAGAAACCACATGGTGGCTCACAACCATCTGTAATGAGACCTCTTATGGGGTGTCTGAAGACAGGTACAGTGTACTTACATATAATAAATAAATAAAACTTAAAAAAAAAAAAAAGAATAGGGGGAGGCCATTCCTTTCCCTCATTCCTGTAAATTGGTAACACATAAGATTATGATCTTTCTAATAATGAAAGCATGTATTATTTTCATTCTTCACACAAAAATAAAGGTAGAGACTTTAAAATCTGTACTTCTAAAAATATGGGTTGCTTTTTTTTTTTTAGTTATCTGAAAATGCTTCCCTAATCTCTATTACAGACTGCCTGTCATTTCAGATAATATACAGACCAGCTAGGTCTGTAATATTGATTACACAAGCAGTAATCAAGTTACTGATTGTATTTTCATCTTTTATTAAATACTTAGAAGACAAAGAGAATTATGATCTTAACCTAGAGGGTAGTTCTAACATCCCAAAGCAGTTTTAAAAGAATAAAAGTAACTTGTGCTTTTCAGTGGAAGATAATTTTGACGTATTGTTTCCCTGGAATATATGACATCATTTCAGAAAACCCCTCAGCAGTGTGGAACATGATGAGCACGTTTGCACATTTCTTTCATAACAGGGTCTCGTAGGCGGCGCTGGACCTCCCGGGTTCCCTGGTGTTAGGGTGAGTATCCCTGAATACCACTCTTGTAGACAGTTTACTGTGCAATTTAAAGGATCAGTTGTGCTTTGGAAACTTAGCCAAGCGACTTTTCATGTCATTGCTGGGTATCAACCCAGCTGAAGCATATTTTTCAAACAGAAATGAAAATCGGACTAGTAGTATAAATCAAAAAGGTAATTGCTGCCTTTGGGATAAGTTAAAATGGCTCTCTTCTATAGCTGAATGTTTGTGTGCATGGATACGCTTATGACTGTCTTGTTAAAAGGAGTTAGAGGGACCCCGTTTCCTCAGCAGTGTAGCATTTCCTTTTCTTGTGAAAATCATCTTTATTGCCCAGTTGGGGAGCACCAGAGGCTGATGTTTTCCTGGCCTACATTTGTTTCCCCATGCTGTTGGTTGCCATCCTTTGCTTTCCTGATTACTCTAGTGACATGCTCATCTATGAGTATGGCAGGCATGACTGAACATCCACAACCCAGCCCTTTCAATAACGGATTCATATGAACTTTCATGAGTTGACTGGTGGCTTCTTTGTCTAATGTAACAAACATGTGCTTTTGGTCTCTTTCTTTGACTTGGAAGTTCTCTGCTGCCTATAGCTTTGTGGGTTCCTCTGCCCTAGGGCTATAGCACAGACACACTCATCCAAGTTCCCATTCATCTTCAGTCTGTTCCGCCATCTCCTGGAGGAGAGGATCATGGGTAGGAAATAGCGTAGAACCTTTGGCTTACCTTGATGATCTGAAACTCACACAAAGCCACCATGCAGTACTTGCCTGTAGTTTTCCAGGATGATAGTTTGCTACACAATTTCTAGTATGTCAATCCAATAATGGTTTTGTATTTACTACTCAATTTTTACCTTAAACCTTTCTGTTTTAGTAAATTCTTTGTATACTCTTTTCCTAATATCTCCTGATCCTAGAGATGTTTCTTTTAGAGTCACAAGAAAGTAAAATAAGATATCACACATGCAGCTCAAAATGCCAGATTAAGTATTTTGAGATAAATTAAACAAAGACAAATCTTTAAAAATGTTATATTGTCTAGGAAAAAGATAACACAGAGAAAGACTTTTTGTTTATAAAAATGTCTCTCTGTCATTAGATGGATTATTTTTGAACAATTCCCAAACACAAAAATTTATTGTAGTTTTGAGCCGACCATAATCTTTAAAGCTATGAGGTTTGAATAAACTAGCCTCTGTAGTCACATGAGTGACTGTTTCCTATTGACAAGAGTTTGAAATTGCAAGCAGTGATATATTGCCCTTGGATATTTATTAAACTGGAAAGTATTACCATTTGCTACTCCCAGTCCCATATATTTCAGGATTAAACACATTGGGAATAGTTTGTCTCTTTTATAATTCACAAACTTTAAGACTCTTCCAAAAGTATCAGCATCATGTTTTCCATTCTGAAATTTGTATCACATAAATGTAGAAGTAGGGAAATGTTGGGAACTAAAAACTCTAGAAACTGCTGTATAAAGTAAAAATATATTTTAAAGTTAACTCCTTCAGTGTCCATTCCACGCTTTATCTCTGAACAGTTACCACACATTTGTTAGGTTGAGTCTGGGGAGGGGGCAGAGAATGAACGGCTCACATGTCTGCTCTCAGCTCACGTACAGATTAAGAGGCTAGGAGGACACGTGCTATGGACACTTGGTGGGTCACTGTGTCTTCAAAGACTCGGAACATGTTGTGAAGGAGAGGAAGAACATGGAACATGGTCAGAGAAAAAAATCCTAGCTGAGTATAGGATGGGGGCAGAAATAGAAAGGGCTGAGATGGGGAAAGACGAAGTGAGATCTGCAGGTATGGCGGACACCTTAAAGAGAGCGCCTGGGATGGTAACTCTGCGATTTGAATTCAAGCTAACTGAGTGACATTTTTAGAATCTCAGAAACAGAACTTTTGGTTGTTGTTTTGCTTTCCCAGACATGGTTTTCCTGTAGGAGAGCCCTGGGAGCTAACCAGCTCCTCATGAAATCGAGATGGACCCCGGACTCATGGGCGGTACTGGCCTCAGCCGGTGCTCCCAGCTCTGAGTGTTGGATCTTTGTTGCTTTTGAGTTGTCATCTCACTGTGTGGCTATGACTTGACCTTGAGTCCTCTTCCCTCATCCATCAGAGTAGCCGGAGGTATCAGCATGTACAAAACTTTAAGATCCTTATCATCGGGAGACTGTAGAGAGGGGTTGAACCCAAGTTGTACCAGGATGGTGAGTAACAGAGAAGCCAGGACAGAGTTCATGAGAGAAAGAAGAAAACCAGAGTCTCCACAATAGAAATTAACCTGATCTCTGGACCATCAAGAGATTTCCATTCTTGTTTGAGTTCTTCCTTCAAGCAGCACGTTATTATTAGTGACCTGTGTTTTCTACAGTGGCATATGGAAGGAGGCTTTATAAGTCCCTCCCTTATAGGAAGTGAGAATTTTAGTTCTGTTTTTGAGAAATTAGAGCATTGTGTTGAGAACTTTAACAACAGAGACCACACCTTTTTTCATCTTTCTTTTCGAGCATCAGTGTCTGCTGCAGGTAATACCCACCAAGTGGTAAATGGTGCATGGATCTGATAAGCCCAGGAACTAGAGCTCTTTGGTTGCTACTCGTTATAGTCGTGAGCTCTTGGTAAATTTTCTTGTTCTGCACATTATAAACCATAAACAAAGTCATACCAATGATGACACATAGCAACACCTCAGTATCAGCTTTGGGTGGGAAAGATGGCTCACGGGTTAAGTGTATATGGTGCTGCTGCAGAGAGGTTCCCAAGTGCCCAGCACCCACACGAGACAACTCACATCTGCCTGCAACCCCAGCACTAAGGGATCTGACGCCCTCTTCTGGCCTCTGAAGGCACCTGCACTCAGGTGCATATACTAACACACACACACACACACACACACACACACACACACACACACACGATAAAAGTTAAGTGTTTTATTTTTTTGCTAAATAATAAATAAAATAGAAAGCTGAGACAGTTGATTAATATATTTGACTATTTGTGGGGAGCTTGGCACTAAAATATTTCTACATCTGGAAAGATGCTGCAAAATGAAAGTCATGGACAGGAAGGGTGTGGGAGCTTGATGGAAACGAGTTTGATTATAGACTGGAGCACTGTGGGAAGAATGGGATACCAAGAGTGTAAGAACTGAGGTATTGTTTTAAAAGAGAAGGAAAGTTGCTGAAAATAGGCAAAATGCTTTCAGTTCATTTATCTTTCAACTGTACCCTACCCTCTTTCTGATCCTAATGTGTGCCTAATGATATCATTTTTGCCACTTCTCAGGGAAGTGTCGGTCCTGCAGGACAGGTTGGCCCTCCAGGAGCTCCTGGCCCAATGGTATGGCTTCTTTGTTTGTTGATATTTCTCTTTAAGTTCTCTGCAATGTCACAAAATATCACCTTTTGTATTTTTAGGGCCTTTCAGGAAATAGAGGACCGTCTGGAATCAAAGGTGATAAGGTGATTTCAATATTAACATTTCACAGAGATAATTTCTCACCCTGGTTAGTTCTTTTGTTCATGTCAACAGAAATTATTGTTAAATATTTTTGTTTTGTTTATAGGGTCTAATTTGTATTATATTGATTTTTCTAAACAGTAGGAGAAATGAAAAGTTTTCCTTCTACATTAAATACTTGTTTTCCTGTAAATCACTATGCTTTAATCTATTCTATGAAATTGTGCTTCCTAGGGTGAGCAAGGTGTGGCAGGGGAACCAGGAGAACCCGGGTATCCTGGAGACAAGGTAATTCTCATTCCACTCATTTGACTAAAACAAAAAACTAAAACCATTGGCTCAAAGAAAATCATTATTCCAACTATGTATTTTGTAAGGATATGGTGTCAGTATGATTTTTTTAAATTCTAGAATATGTGTTAATATTTTTAATAGTATCCAAGTAGAAATTTTTCTTTAATATACCATTTCCCTCTAATGTCTTCTTCTAGGGCACCATTGGGTCACCAGGACCACCAGGGATAAGAGGAAAGTCAGGACCTTCAGTAGGTTTGAACCTTCGATTTGTTTTATTTTGTGATTAACATGTGCATGCCACAGCTTGAGTCTTGGTACTTAATGGTGTTGGCAGGATACATGCATGGCATAAGGTAGATGTCTACTGGCCTTATGTTTTTTCTCTTTAGTCATGCATGCGTGCACATACACACACACACACACACACACACACTCATGCACATGTGCACACACACATGTACACATGCACGCATGCACACATATAGGGATACAGTCTTCCATACATATGTGCACCCATATGAATACACACATATCATATATTGATGAAAGAACCTTTCCTTTGGTATCTAAACTCATTTGTATCTTACTAATATCAAGATATTTGGCCTGAACATTTTCTCCAGTAAGGATAGAAGTCCTACTTTAGGAAAAAATTTTGCACAAAATCAGTTAACTTAACAAGAGACAAACTACAACACTTGGTTAAACAAGTTTGTGCCTGCCTTAAGACTTTGTCTGCTACCATGGAAGGAATGACTCTCGGGATGTCCTCCTAAGTCCTAGCTTGGGTTTTCTGTCATCTTAGATTTTACTGACTTTTATTAGCGAGTTCAAGTGGATCTGAGTTATAACATGAAAGAATATTTTCCAGATGTAGGAGAGGCCTGATGTGGAAGGTGTGTGCACTCTGGAACAGGGAAGGTTTTGTTCAGCAAGTTCAGAAATCAGGGAAGGTTAGCACTGGGAAAGGGTCAAGAACTCTTCTCTCCCAAAGCTATAGAAAACAAAGACAATGTGCTCTTAGTGTGTGTGTTTGTGTGTGGTGTGTGTGTGTGATGTGTGCACTCGTGTGTGCTAGCTCCCTTACCATTACTATACTAGAAGTTTCCTCATTTATAAAGACTCACTTAGCACTGAAGCATTCTGTAAACTACTTGAAAATTCTTCATAAAATGTTTTATAAAGGAAAATTGACATCTCCAGAAAGCTGACAACTTAAGTTGTGCAAAAAAAAAAATATTGTGAAAAATGAATTAAATTGCTTCATAATTATTTTGTTTTTAATTTGCTTGTCAGTCAAATCAAAGGCCTGAGGATATGGTATTTTTTCCTTGATGCTTCGAGTTACATCCTAATTGGTTTTTGCCACTAGAGGGCCCCAGTGAAACCCACCCCAACACCCTTTAAGAGAGGTGTTTGACCATTTAGACTTAAGACTGCCATATACACTGATTCAGGTAGACTACATGTTTGTCTCTGCTGTTCAAACCTTAACGACCCATTGCCCAAACTGTCTATATTCTGGTGAGGTAGTTGTTCTGAGCCAGTCGATATGGGTAACTAGTTATTGGGAAATAGGTCCCCTCCTGCCTGTTGTGTCCTGTAATTTGATGTCATCTTGGGCCTATTCTAATCAGATTAAAAGCTCATGTGGAGGCTCAGAGGAAAATCAGCAAACTCAGCAATTTTCTCAGTGAAAGCAAGAGGGTCTTTGTGTTGCTCTCCCCTGGTCTACGCTGTCATCCCTTGGAAGTGTCTACACCTTCTCCCTCAGGTTCATGCCCTCCCCTTTCATCTTCTGCCCTGCTTTACAACTTCACTATGAGTAAAGTAACTTTGGAAATATTGAAACCAAGCCCTCAAGATTTAATCCCAGAATCAAAGTGATCTGGGAATTGCAGACAAAGCCCAGAGAAGGTCCGAGGCAGGAAATGGACAGTTCTTCATTGTCACATTGGTCACATTGTCACATCGCTGATCCCTCTCTGTGCCCTGGCTCTGCTCTATCCACACGCTGTCCCATTTAATCTTCACAAAGACTGTGAGTGTGTTTGCATTATCACTGTCTTTATTTTCTTCTCATTGAGCTAAGGGAGGTTTAGCGACACGAGGCATCAAGAATTGCATTCCAGGTGACTGGAATGATTACTCCACAAGCATCCTGGGACTCTAATTAGAAAAAGCAAATCCTCTTCTAGGAATCCTTGCTGCTGCTTTCTCAGCCTGTCTCTGGAGAACCACACAGACATATGTACATACACACACATGCACACATACACACATACATACACATACCTGCAAATACATACACACATGCACATATAATCACACATACACACAGGCACGCATATACACATGCACATATATGCATACATGCAGTTTCACACCTACACTTTTCTTGACGGAGCCAACTGGCTGGTTAATTTGCTTGTCTATCTAACAGAAGTAAATACATGTTGCACCATAAACATTAAAGTTTCACAGTGATGATGTGATGAGAAGTGGGTGAAGCCTGAAGCCAGAAAAGGCAGCTGACACTCTCAAGGGCTGACAGTGTAGACCGGGGAGTGTGACAGGGAGTGTGTAAGAGTCTGAAGACTTACAAATTAAGTCTCCGGAAAACCATTAGAACTTTGTTTGTTATAATATATTAAAGTTGTTCAGCTGAAAAATGCTAGTTCCCATTTTCAGTTCTATTTATTAAGTTAATATTCATATTTTGATTTTTCCCTCCCTTTTTAGGGACAACCAGGTGACCCGGGACCACAGGGGCCATCTGGCCCTCCAGGACCAGAGGTAAATCATTGATTAAAAGATGAAAAAAATTGAAACAAAACATGATGAGAATTAAATATAATTTACAAAATGTGTGGTTTTGTGGGAAGCCTGAGAAAGGTTCTCTCTGAAATTTGTCTATGTCAAGCAGTTTAGACCACATTTACTCCATCGGAGATCCCAAGGAAATTGAGTATGAACTGAAGTTCCTGGGGCCAGCACATTTCAAGCTTTGAATTCGTTTCATAATGACAATGGGAATTGAATCCAAGTTTATGTTTCATATGTACTTAGCCAGAAGGGACACGTGTATAATGTTTTCCAGGCTCCTGAGTTGTAACTGTGACCCTCACAGAGATGATGATACACATCTACTGGTGTATCACGTATTTTAGGATTTGGGAACATCTTATATTTCAGAGTTTATATTAGATATGCAAACCCTGGACCATCCACATTTTAATTTTGATGAAATTACAGCTGATCTGTCTGTTCTGCATAGCAGTGGTCAAGGACACATCGTTAAGAATTGTAAACAAAATTGGATATATAAACTCCACTGAATTAGCAATACGAAGTGCTTCCAATTCTTGTTAAATCCATATATCACTTGGACTTCATACTCTAGAGCAAATGTAATTAAGCTTATAGTAGACATCACGTTTGTTTGTATATGCCTTAAAATACTGAGTTTGGCTTCAGGCTTGGTAGAGAACCTCGCTCTTCCTTGAAAGCTTTCACGGAGCAGAAGCTTCGGCTGTGAAGCACTTGAAGGTTCTTGAATCATATCATGAATTCCAGATGTTATGTGAGATACATCTTCTGCATTTCACCCTAGGTTAAGAAATACACCCAAGGTCTAGCCAAGAGCAACAGATGCAGCAGCCGTCCTGAGAATACAAGTTGGTTTCTGGATAACTAAGACAAAGACCTTACAGCTCCCCAAGTGGCAGAGCCCTAGGCAGGCGTCAGTATAGGACAGTACAGTGGGTTCACCCTGTATAGACTACTGGTAGGACAGTACAGTGGGTTCACCCTATGTGTAGACTACTGGTAGGACAGTACAGTGGGCTCACCCTATGTGTAGACTACTGGTAGGATAGTACAATGGGTTCACCCTGTGTGTAGACTACCTTATTTCACAGCTACTCTTCAAGGGTTGATGATTTTTTTTTTTTTTTAGTAAACTGCTATTCTTTTTTTCTAATTTAAAACACATTCATTATAGATAGATCAAATATCAAACATCACATGACAACCTTGTTTGCTGATAAGGAAGCGGTGGAGTATAGATGCGCATAGTTCTGAGTGAGCCATTAAAACTCGATATTAGTAAACTTTTATCTCTTTATATGAATCTATCCTCTTTTATTTCAACCAAAGTTTAATGAGAACTTTTCTGGAATAGACAGGACTTGCCTGACCTCTTTCATCAAGGATGCAGTATCTGATTTAAATGTGATTCTTTTAAAAGTGTAGTATCCTATATCCAACTGCGAATTGTTGTAGCTGAAGTTATGTGTCATGACTGCATTGGGGCGGGCTGCTCTGTCTCATGTGTCACTATGTTTTAATCATTTTCTTTTAGATAAATTGAGGCTATGGGTACACAAGACATGTCTTTCCCTCCTATCTTACCATCCAAAGATGTTCATTTTTCCTGTTTCCTTTAAGATTTTATCATTTTCCATCAACAGTTAAATCTTATCTTCATTATCTTTAATTCCACATTGTTTATAAAGAGTCCTAACCTCTAACTACCCTGTTCCTCTTCATTTGCTTCAAAATTTTCCAAAGTCCCAGAGGTATTATCTGTGGTCTCTCAAGAATTAGTAGAAGATTGTTTGAGGGAACTTAACAAATATGTCTTCTAGCCCATAAACATGTGTTACATGCGTGACTGGGTATGAGCAGTGGCTTATAGCAGATGTACTGGTCCACTGGCTCTTAGAAATTTTCTTCCTCATCTTTTACCATGCTTCCTGAGCCTTTGGTGTATGGGTTGTGCTGTAAATGTATCAGTTGGTCGTGGGCACCCATAAGTCAGTTGTGTTCTTTGCACTGTGACCAATTGTGGACTTCTGTGACGGTCTCCTCTGCTGGAAAGGGGCTGCTTGGTGAGGGTGAGAGTTACACCTGCCTGTGAATACAAGAGCGAGCATGTAGAATGTAGTTGGGAATTATACCCACTCTTCTCAGCTTTACACTTTTAATGTAACTGGAGATTGAAGAATTTAAAGAACGTTTAATATCAAATCAAAGCTAAAATGATTTTATTTCCATAATAGATAGATTTCTTCCAGTAAATGTTTTTGGGTGTCAAGTTCATGTTTATTCTGTAGGCTTTGAGCAAAGTTTTCTAAGCAGAAAAATGGAATCCTGGGGCTTGAAGTTTTTAGATATACGGATGACAGATGTAAAAAAGGAAGGGTTACAAGGAGACAAATCCTTCTGATTGTTAGAAGAATCAATGTGATAGAGTCAAGGATTAGCTGTGAGGTATGGAGACTTCATCTCTGAAAGGTTAAAATGGGTTCAACAGCAACTCAAGGAATATAATTTATAGTGTTGGAACTATGCAGTTCAGCTCAGCCAACTTGTGAGAGAGGGTTAGAATATAACTTTCGTACTTTTGCCTGACTAGTTGGATAAAATGTGGGTCTTTATTACAAATGGAGACTAAATGCAGAAGGAAGAAAGGAAGACGTTCCAGGTGGTTGGAAATTAGACCTCGGGTTCTGATCTGTTGGGATGGAAATGCTTGTCGTGTATGCAAATGAGTGTCACGATTATACAGAGACCATAGTCCCGAGGATCTGGGAGGAGAGTGGGCAGATGCTTATAGTACAGAGAGTCGGTGACCATAGGAGTCACGTGTGAGACAGCTGCAGCAGACGCAATCACTTGGGAAGAGTTTATGACTCAAGGTCTGGAAACAGTAAATCTATATGCCCATCTCCCAGATATCTGTGTTCTTTGTCTAGGCTGCAATTAAAGGGTTTGTTTGTTTTAATTGTTCTTTATTCATGTTTATACGTATGCCTCTGTGTATATGTCAGGGTGAGTCTCTGTTCATATGTGTGCATGTGCTCAGAAGAAGGTGCTGGATCCCTTGGGGCTGGAGTTATAGGCATTTTGTAAGCTGCCCAGTGTGGATGCTGGGATATGACCTCTGGTCCCCATGATTTGAGTAGCAAATGATCTTAACCACTGAGCCATGTCTCTACCCTGACAATTAAGTTTTAAGTTAATAACCAAAGGGCAGTAAGATAAATTTTGGTAACTGAAATACACACTCCTGAGCAATTCACAGTCTAAGTGAAGGAAAAATCCCACACACGATGTAAATTAGAAAATGTTTAAAATAGAGAACAAATGACAACAAAACCCTTGAAGCAGCACACAGACCAACACATCTCTGCATAGCAGCACAGAGAGATGAGGTATGTAGAGCTTCCATGCAGGGGGATTGGGTCGAAGGGAGAAGGATGAGAAAGAGAACATCAGGATCAGACTAAGGCCTTAGCAGCAGGAGACTATGGGGCAGCCTGGGGTTCTTGGAACCTCAATAAGGGGGTGACTGAGGATCTTGAAGATAATGTCTCAGTTGTATTAGTGCTGAAATTTGGGAGTTTTACACGCCTCACCCCAAGGCTCAGAGATCTTTGGGGGAAAGAAGGCAGAAAGATTGTAAGAACTGGAGGTGGTGGATGATGCCATGAAAGCAGTGCATCCCAGACACAGCAGGCAAATGTGCACAGGAGCTCACGGTGCTGGTGCCAGAATGCACAAGACCCATGCAAGCTCCAGCCAAACAAAATCCCAGTACAGACGTGGAAAGGTGGACATGTAACCCCAATAGCTGTTAGTATTCAATAGCTGCTGGGAGAGGGACTGTCTGGGATCTTTAATTATGAGACCAAATACCAGAGCAGGCCCCTGCCCCCAAGACTAGCAGGCAGCACAAACTGGACTTGATGGGAAGAGAAGATGATGGGAGGGTTGTTGGGGAGGGGAAGAGCTGAGAGTGAGCAGGTTCAAATCCATTACATGTACTTCTCAAAGAAGCAATGAAAATAGTTTGAAGACTTTCCCCAAAACACAGCCACTGAATGCCGTACAGTTTATTGGTATGGATGACAGACTTGGATCCAAACATTACTAATCAAAGCCATGATATAGGAGGGCCCCCTCTCACTGACAGAAAGATATTCACTGTTCAGGTGAAATATATCAAGTTATGATATTAATACTGTCTCCATTCTCAGCATACGTTGATATCATGACACCAAAGCAGAATTCAGTTACAGAGATACCAGTGAGGGTAAATGGCAAGACCTAGATACAGACTTTTGTCATGGCTTTTGTTCATTATTTAGGTTATAAAATATTTAAGTTAATATCTGGAAAAAAAGAATATCAAGAGTTGATATCTTCTAAGTCAAAATCAAGAAATTAGGCTGAGAGTATTATTATTCATTCATCCATTCATTCACTCACTTAACATCTGAGTGTCAGCATCCCCTCTCTTCCCAGGACCTTCTCACACAGATTCTCCCACCTCCCCTTCTCCTCTAAGAAGGGGCAGGCTGAGATTCTCGAGCCATTTATCTAAAGTCTCTAGTCCTTACTCCAACAACAAAGTGGGAATATTTATAGTGATAACCTCATGAGGTTACTTCATATACAGTAACGCATATACAGCAAGGCAGGGTATGGTTAACATGAACAATGGGCACTGGCTGCCGACACCTCAACATCACCATAGGCAGAAGCTGACTCAGAGAGGGGGGTGGAAAAGGGAGGGAGAGGAAAGGTGAGAGAAAGTGAGAGAATGAATGAGCCTGCTTTGCTTGATATCAAAAGTTATCGGAGGCTTAGGTGATGCAGTAGCATGACCTTTTCTGATGTATGCTTTTTGAAAAGATTTATTTTTCTTAATACTTTGAGGGAGTATGGGGGTCATATGCATGCAATTGTCTGATGAGGCCAGTAGAGGGCGTTGAAACTTTTAGAATGGGAGTTAAAGAAGGTTGTGTGCTCCCTACCTGGGTACAGGGAACACAGCTCAAGTGCTCTGGAAGAGCATCCGTGTTCTTAATTCCTGCCCAGCTCTTGGTTTACACTTCTAGAGAGTCACTTCCGGATTCTGTATGTTCCTTGCATAATGAGGAGAAAGCCCTGAAGCAGAGCGATGATTTAAGCTACTCATTAGCATAACTAGTGCTGACGTCACTAAGGGTCTGGACTAGAGAACGTACTTGTTTAGTGAGCAACAACTTAAGTTTTGTCACCAAGTCCTGCCAAATGTAGGACTGTGACTTTCTATTCAACCTTTACAGTACATCAACATCACATACAGAACCTGGGGGAGTTTAGTTGCTTAGGCCAGTCCCCACAGTGATGAATGGGTTCACTTAAGGTATCCCGTGGATAATCACCAGTAACGACAACCACATTTGATGCGGCATACATACACAATGGAATCTTATTAAGCCATAAAATGAAATCATGACATTTGTAGGAAAATGGAAAGTATTATCTTAACTGAACTATCCCAGACCCAGAAAGACAATGACAAGTTTTCCCTCATAATCAGATTCTAGATCTTTATTTTCATATGCGTGGGTATATAGAGGGATAGGGCAGGGAAACTAAGAGCAGACAATAAGAAGGAAGAAAGAAGGATTAAGTGGAGGTCGGGGTGGAAGGGAGAGAGTTATAAAGTAGATCTAGCACGAGAACAGATTGGAGGCTGTGCAAGGGCAAGGGGTTGAGGGGAGCGTGAACACATCGGCGAAAACCAAGTGTGGATAGAAGCCATAGACCTGAGCTCCAAGTGCTCCCTTAAAGAGTAAAAACTGTAATGGCAGCGAACACATTTTATCTTCCTGTTCTTTACCACTCAAGTACCTTCACTTCGACAGGATGAAACCGTTGCCAAACCAGGAATGCATTAGGCTTTGGGGAAAGTCAGAGCGATTCCCAAGTCTCTGCCTGAAAATTGTCTGGCCTATGGTTCAGCATCCTTGTAAAATTATTAGTACCACTCACTGCAGCAGAGCGTGGCACAGAAAGAAAAAAGTGTTCTGCAACGTTTATAATACAAAGTAACAAAAGAAAGCCACTAGTGAGTTCTGCTGTGAAAACCTTCCAGTTGCCGTTTAAATCCGAGAGGAGCTGGAGCAGGCAAGGAGAGAAAGCTAGCCTGCGAGGCCTGGGTGAATCTGACCTAAAGGCAGGAGTCTGTGGTAGCTAGAGGCTGTGGAGGGTCCCAAGCTAGAACTGAGAGGAAACAAACACCTTGATCTAGACATTTGTGTATTGGTTTTTATTACTTTTAGGATTATTATTTTTATTTACTGTGTGTGGTGTGTGCAGGAGACTGTGAGTGCCTTGGATACCAAGTAGGAAATGTCAGATTCCCTGGAGCTGGAGTTACACATGGTTGTGGGTCAGGGGCTTGGGTGCTGGACTCAAACTCCTGTCTTCTAGTGCTTTTTAACCTCCTCAAGTGCTCCTGACCTCAGGGCCATCTTCCCAGTCGCTCCCTAGGTTTTATTATTTTGTAACTCCTTTTCAAAGTAGTTTTGAAAACTTCATACCTGTATACACTCCCTCCCTCCAACTCTTCCTCCACTCCCACCAAACATATTTCTCATCTGCCTCCCAACTTCTGACCTGCTCCAACATTTCTCTCTCTCTCTCTCTCTCTCTCTCTCTCTCTCTCTCCCGTCTCTCTCTCTCTGTCTCTCTCTCTGTCTGTCCTCTCTCTCATCTCTTGTATTCTCTCTATCTCTCGTGTTTCTCTGTGTTTCTGTTTCTGTTTCTCTCTGTTCTCTCTCTCTATCTCTCTGTGTATCTGTTTCTGTTCTCTCTCTGTGTCTCTCTCTGTGTCTCTGTGTCTTCTTTGTCTCCTTCTCTGTCTCTCTCTTTCTCTCTCTCTCCTCTCAGTTTTAGCCTGCTGAGTCCAGCTAGCCCATATGCCCATGTGTGTGTGGTCATTCTCTATGGCATGTCGAAACCTACCATTGGGACACCTTCCCTGAAAGAAAAGTGACTCTGTCCATTAGCAGCCATCACCAGCCACTGGTCTCTCAGCTAGGGTGGGAGTGAAAGACCCCCCCCTCCCTCCTCAACGCTGAAACTTTCAACCATCTTGACCTTGTGCAGAGCACAGCTATTGTGCGTTCATGTGGGTAGCAGCCACAGCATGGCCGAGGCCAGCCTTTTCCAGATCTATCCCACACAGCTATAGCACAGAGTAACCGGGAGGTGAGGGCTGAGTGTGTGCAGTGAGCTGTGCTGTTCTAGCATGACCCACAGACAGGCCCCAGTGCTCATTCACAGCCCCGAGCTCTGCGGCATGTCTTAATGGCTACAAGTTTCTCTTAGCCTCTCATTTTCAATATTTCTCCATGTACACTTGCATTATTTTTTCCCATGTAAAGTTTAGCATCAGTCTTATCTAGCTTCATTAAAAATACCATTGTTGTTTTTATTGGCGAGATGTTACTTGTGATAGATTGAGAGAGTGTTGATATGATCGCACGAGTAAGTCATCTTCTTGAGAACAATGCCTGTCTTTCATTTGCCCAAATCTCCCTCTTTTTTTTTTTTTTGAGAATTATTTACAATCTCCCACATGATAGTTTTGCATAGTTCTTTGTCAAATGTGTTCCTATTTATTTATTTGGTTGGTTGGTTTTTCAAGACAAGGCTTCTTTGTGTAGCCCAGGCTGTCCTAGAACCCTGTATAGCAGACTGACCTGGAACTCTAAGATCTACCTGCTTTTTGCCTTCCAAGTGCTGCAATTAAGGGCAGGCACCAATATCACTCCCGGCTCCATTTATATTTTTTGTTGCAGTGTTTGGTGGAGTTTCTCTACCTTTATGATTGCTAGTAGGTTTTTGTCTGTGCACATAGAGGTCATGGATTTCCCAGTGTTGTTTTAAAGTTTGAGCCCTTACTATTTTCTCCTGAGTTAGCTTCATCACATTTTCCTAGGGTTTTGCATCTGTGCCGGTGTGTGACTTCCAAACTCACGTTGTTTGAGCTCTTCTTCCCTGCTTCTTACGCCTCTAACTCAGTTCTCACTGTGAATCGCACCATGAGGAAGCTAACTGTAACGAGGAAGTACTGTACATCCTCACCTGGTCCCTAAGTTCCCTGGAAAGGTAGTAATTTCTGCTGAGGTACATGCAGGGATTGAGATGACATGATGTATATATTTGACTAGATTTTTTTAAAAATTATCAATTCCCTTTTAAAAAATTTTAAAAATTGAGAATAATTGCCACATTTGATGACATATACATGCATATTGTTGACATGTTATATCCCTCAGTGCTGTACATTTTAAAGATTTAGACAGAGGCATCACTGTAGGATCACGAATAGAGACATTGACTGTCCTCATCTGTAGTCTTGCTATGAGTCTGGAAACCACAGGGCTGGTTACCTCTGTATGGCCTCTGTCGGGTGAGCAGCATGCCATGGAGTTGAATTATTGTAGAGATCCTTCTTAGACAGGATTCTCCCCACAGTGATTCGCACTTGGGGTTCTGTTGTGCTGTGATCAAAGCTGTCGTTCTGTGTTACTGAACTTAACTCCTGTTTTATTTTTGTCCCACTGGATATTCACTGTTTTGAACATTTGATGTGTATGTGACTAGAAAATATTTTTGTCAGATGTAAATCCTAACCTATAAACGCTCGTTGTTCCCTTACCACACCCATGGACCACAGCTGGTTCCCCTCTCTCTGTCCTCTCTCTCCTCTTTATGCTTGGTGCTATAACCTAGAATTTCATAACTGAAGGACGTGTGCCCTGAGGCCCCTAAGTTCTCATCTGTTCCCCCATGTGTTCCTCCCTGCCTGCTGTGTGAGAGCCGTCTCCTTACTCATGTTTCTGTGAATCTGTTAGGCATGCTTGTAGAGTGACTTTTCTTTCTGTTTGCTCATATTTGGCCACAAGAAACCCAAAGAGTCCCAGGGGCAGCCATAACTTTAGATTTTTCCAGGAACTTCGTGGTGTTTCCTATCAAGAGGGACACATTTGAGTGCCATGACCTCAGACTCCACAGGGTCTAGGGCTGTGTGACATGAAACATGAACTACAGTGTATCCTTGAGAATTACAGTAAATAGGACCTCACCTCTCCCAACTTTTTGGTCCCCTCATAGTTTCCCTATCCAGGACAAGTGTCATGTAGAGGGTTGTTAATGAGTACACCACATGATGTACTCATGTGTAAGCACTTACACTTACACTTGGGAAGGGACCAAGTGAAGTACATTTGTCACTAAGTGGCTAGCTGGCTTCCTGAGGGAATGAAGCCATATTGGTGAATGTGTTTATCTCTGTTGCTGTCAGTTTGCACTATCAGCACCATCAGGAACTGTTGTCGGGCTTAGCAAGTGGCAGTCCATCTTTTAGACCAATGCATAGCCCATATCTTTGCTACCATGTCTTTATTCCTCCCATGCTACCCAGTCTAATCTGAAGGTTGCCAATGAAAAAAGGCTAGCCAATGTCAGTTGGATAAGACGTTGTGCATACTTGGTTTTTAGTCATTCTTCTTTGACATGTCCTTCCTAGTAAACCTTAATATGTGATACAAAATCCTTTACCCTTGATGCATTGGCCCACATAACCCTTCTATGACTTTAACTGCTGCCTCTTTACTTCCCTTCTACATCTCTTCTACCTGGACCATTGATCAGATGGCCCCACCATCTTATTTTAGGTCTTGTCTCTCCAGGAATAGAATGACCTGGTATCCTTCTCACAAATCTATCTATTAAACAAATATTTCCTCTTGGCCATGATTCATGTTATCTATAGTTATTTTGCCATGCAGCTGCTACCTGTCTCCAGCTAACAGCCATTGAAGCTGACCCACCCTAGATCATGCTCAGCCCTTTCCTTCATGTTAGGCCAGGTACATAGGTCCTTCCTTTCCATGATAACCTGTACTGTCTTGCGTAAAAGCCAGGAAAGAAGAAATGATGGGTATCTGAGGGTTAACTTGGAAGTCTGGGCTATCTCTGCATGCAGTTTTTCTTGTGCCCACTGGGCCTGTTTGTGTTCAGTCATGGTTATAAAATTTTCCATCTCAATTTATGACTTGGCAGTTCCCAGAGAACATAGGAAATGCTGGGTGTGGATTCACTCAATACCTCAGGATCAAGCATTCTTCCTCTGCCAGAACACACTGACACCAAGAGCTATTTCCACAAGACACATGACTTTCTGCTATAAATGGCATGACTTTCCCTAGACTCCTAAAGGTAGCATGTTTCTCTTGCTGAAGATTGTCACAAGCTAGAGGGCATCTGTCTGAGTCATCTGCTTCCCTGATTGTGCAGGGTCTTCTGGGGTGAATGTATAGACAGTAGGGCTTCATGGGCCTCCCCTTGAAAATGACAGTCTTCACAGTACTCAGCGTATGGGAGAGAGTGGCCGTACTCCTCCATATAGACTGTTGTACTTTCAGACTCCAAAGTGGCCGATCCTTCCTATTGGTGACAGAATGAATAATACTGTGCTAATTTGTCCTATGGGAGATTGTCCATGACACTGATAGTCACTGGACTCTGAACACCTCAGAGAATTGGCATCCCATGAAGCTTACTAAAGTTTATTCTCAGCATCTAAAGTATCTGTCTCTTGTCAGGATGTTCTTGGATAGTCACCTTTTACTTTCCTAATCCATTCAGTATAACATTATGTTTAGTGGTTTAGGGTGTTGCTATGTAGCATAGTCTGACGGCCCACACCCCTTCAGACTATATTATTATGAAAGAAATCTGGTAAACAGAAAAACTATAAGTGACTATTGTCTAACCCAAACAAATGCAAACTTTTAATTCTCTGTTGTAATTATACAGGAAAAGAATGCATTTGCTAAATCAGTTAACTACACAGCAAAGCTGGGGGGTCTTAGTAATCTGCTGTCACAGTGACACTGCCGCTGACACAGCAGCTACAACCAGGGCTGTGGTAGAGCCTGCCATTCCGTGGGAAACAAACAGTGTTCTGATAGCAACCTCTACCCCTACATCTTTTAGACCTTGGATGACAACATTGATCTCTGATGTCCTCCTCATCCTTATCCAACACATGTATGCACATGTGTATATACATGTATACATACATGTGTGCACACATGTACACATACATGGACAGACAGACAGACAGACAGACAACATCCACACACACACCAAATACATACACATAACTGAAAAGCATGAAAATGTGTGTGATTGGTTGATTCTTAAAACTCAGAGCTCTACCAGATTCCTGTCTTTCAGGCTTCTCTTGATAGTCTATCTATCTATCTATCTATCTATCTATCTATCTATCTATCTATCTATCATCTATTACTTAATAAAAAAAAAGCCTAAGACCACAGACTCCAGTAATTATTTGTAGAGGGAAGAAAAAGTACACTAATCACAAAATGTGCACATTTAATTTGAACCCTAGCAGACATGTGACAAATTACATGTTTTATTGTATGACTATAGACAATGATAAATTACAGATAATAATAACACATAGAACGTAGGTGAACACAAAGTAAAATGAATACGATAGAGAGGTAGCTCAGTCAATACAGTGCCTGCCTTACTTACAAGCATCTGAGTTGGCTCACTAGAGCCCATAAACAATTAGACAGGATAGTGCATGTGTGTAATTATAGAGGGAGATATAGACAGAAGGACTCAATGGTCAACCAGATAAGCCTGGTTGGCAAATTTCATGCAACTGAGAGTCAGTGTTTTAAACAAAATCAAGATGAATGATCTTCTGAGAAATGACAGTAGAGATTGTTCTCTGGCTTTCAGCTACATGTGTACACATTTGCACATTCACCTGCACATATATGTGCTTTTGTATACATAAGGACAACACATACATATGAGGTTAATGGGCATTATATAAAATATAGTAAATTTATAATATATTTATCACATAAGTTCTTCAAATGATTACTTAGCTAATTTCTGGATTCATATTAAATTTCATTCAAAACAACAACAACAAAAGATAGTCTAATTCTGCTGTTCATCTCCAATAGGGCTTTTAGGAGCAATCACTAACAACCGAACGCCGAGGCTAATTACCGTATGTTCTATCTTCGAGTAGCTCAGACTTTAGAAGTTAGTATTCAATATGCCAGAAGCCTCCTTGCATGGTGTTTAAGATGTGATAAAATGAAAATTAAACAGCCATTTCTTGAAAGTCTAGGAACAGCTCAGTCCTTGGAGAAAACTGCAGTTTTGGTAAAAAGAATTTCTTTCCTGGGCCTTCTGACCTTTCCCTTCTATCCTTTCTTCCCCTGGCCATGGATTCTTTGCCATCCAGTGTGCACACAATTGTTGCATAAGTATTTGGTGTGTGTGTGTCACACATACACACACACAAAGAGAGAGAGAGAGAGGGAGGAGAGAGAGAGAGAGACAGAGAGAGAGAGAGAGAGAGAGAGAGAGAGAGAGAGAGAGAAGAAAGAGAAAGAGAGAGAGAGAGAGGGATTTGTCCTTCAGTTGGAGCCTATTTTTAGTGAAGGACCAGATAAATGTTTCATTCTGCTCGTCAGTGATTGACACTAAAAGCAGTGTATTTTCCCCTCAGAGACGTCTCTATTTCAACCCTAAGGGGATCCTGAAACTAAGGTAACAAAAAGTCTATGATTATCCAGTCCCAGGAATCACTCCTGGAGGGGTGTTATGCCACTGTGGATGATGGAAAATTCGATACTCCTGAAATCAATCACACCATGTGATCAGGTATCTGTTTGAGGACTGGCCAACAGCTCCTGCTAGTTCCTTGCAGACAGGACACTCTGAATTCTAGCAGCAGTAGATGTAGGCCAAGAATTTGGAACCTATCATAAATGTGGGTATTTCACAGGCATTGATTAGAACTTCCCTTCCCTGGAGGCCATCTGAAGAAACATTACCTTATAACACTTTAGAACATATCTGTTCCGCATGTTTTACTTATTCCATCAAATTATGAAATTGCTGTAGTAACGAGATGGACACTTGTGCATTTCTGTTCTTCATAGAGTGGTATTACAGGTGTCCAGGAAAAATATCATTTTTGCGTTAACGTAAAACATTCTTTCTCAAATTCTTTTCCTGCTTATAATAGAAACATATAAATGATATTCATTACGCTTTGCAGTTTCTCTAGGCATAGTAGTGTCGGCTTTGAGCAGAGATCACACACAGACTTCTAATATGGTAGCAGGATAGTGAGGGGTTTTGTTGATTCAGCTGTTAACTCCCCTGGGCTGTTGCTCTTGCCAAGTATTTGAGTTTGGGGTGCTGATTTTAGTAAACTGGGCCAGCTGTTTATCACAAGAGTGAGTCAGGAGCAGTAATCACACAAATGCCGGGAGGGGCTAGCAGATACCTCTTTTCCATCAGGGTGGTCTTCATTAGAGAGAGAATAGTTTGGAGAGTCTGTTCATATCAAATGAAGGCATGCTATTTAATATTCATTTTTAACATTTTGGTAGACTCAACTAGAATAAGCCAGCACCAGCCTCAGGCTACTTGTGTCAGATGTTGATGTTAATAGGTTCCTTTCTCTTAATTCAGTTACTTCCTTGATGTCTTTTAGGAGTTGGATTTGATTAGGAATTCTTTTTCTATAATTGTCACTTTACCAGTGCCTAGCAGTAGCTGGAGAGATAGCATGTGGTTAGGAGTGTAAACTGCTTTTGCAGAGGACTCATGTTCCGTCCATGACCTACATCCGGCAGCTTACGATCAGCTTCCATCATTCCAGTTCCAAGGATCTGACACCCTCCTCCACCCTCTGTGAGCACTTCCTCACATGCTTATACCCACAACACACACACACACAACACACACACACACACACACGCACGCACACACTGTATATTTAAAGTGCACTTAAAGGAGTACATGTGATTCAATCAGCTAATAAAACTTTTTATTTACTGAATTTCTACTATGCCCTTAGCTATATCAAATAAACATTGCAGGAAATATTTTAACACATCATCCATAGTTTTAAAAAAAAATATACACTCTGGTTGGGAAGAGTAAGATGCACAAGAGCGAAGGCTTCATGTGAGAAATGAGTGAGTGGTTGGTGTAGCTTATTGTTAGCATCATCAAAGGCAGAAGCATGGGGAATGGACTCTGAGCTGGGGTGTTTATGAATAAATGCCAGGAGAGAGGAAGACCATTCCACACTGGGTAAATCATATAAGCAAAGCCTAGATATCTGGGTAATAACACATAGTAGACTTACACACAGGTGGTAAGACTGATTAGCTGAAGTAGACATTTGTTGTGGTTGGTATGATGACAGCTAAGCCCGTAAAAGGATGAGGCACCCACAACTGTACTGGCAGAGAACTTGCCTGGCATGTATCATGTCCATGGTTTCTGCACAGGATTTAAAAGAAGGAAAGAAAGGAGAGAGAAGAGGAGAGGGAAAGAGAAAAAGAGGGAAAGGGAGAGGGGGAGGGGAAGGGAGGGGGGAGATATGGACAGGGACAGGGACAGGGACAGAGCGGGGAGGGAGAACACTATAGATGTATGTGGTAAGCATTCTATAATCCCAGTACTTGGAAAGTTTGGAAAAGAGGATTATGGGGCTATATATTGAATCCTTGTCTCAAGAACACTTCGAGAAACATGGAAGCAAAATCAGTGGGCACCAAATTGAATATGACCTTAGATTCTAGACTACTAGAGGCAATGCATTTAGTGGCTATGTAGTCTGGTCTAATACTGTAATATTTACTTGTGAAAAATAGGAGGCTTACACTCTCAGTTTTCAAGTGAGCCTTCCAAACGGATTTCTGCTCTGAGTAGTCACAGATTCCAATTCTTTTACATCTGATACAGGGGAAACACATCTTAGAAGTTGGTACAGTGGAGGCATTCTGGAGCAGTTCAGCATGTTGTTGAGGACAGCCTTTTCCCTGGAGGAATGATGATAGCAATGTAGAGAACTGAGTCTGAACCTGCTTCATCCTGTGACATCTTCCTATTCCAAAAGGCTGTCTCTGTGATTTACACATCCCTCATTACCAAAACAGATAATGTGCTAAATTTTATGCTATTGGAAGTTAACAAATTAGCCAGATGATACAGCGAGGCTGGTAGAAGACACATGAGTCTTAAGACAGAGACCAAGGGTGGGTCATTTCACCAACATTCCTTTCTACAGTTACCAGGTCTGCACTGATTCACCGAGGCACCATTCTAGACACCAGCACCTGAGGTCTATGGAGCTTAGGAAACTAAATTTATTATACAGGGAATTATAAGAGCTAGTATAGTCCAGAAAGTGATAATCTTTATTGTTTGAGCACCAAGTCTCTTGTGCTACAGACAGAGTTTACCCAAGTCTCTACAAAGTTATGCTGGAATGGTGGATTTCAACACCTCCGTTGCATAATGTACAGAGATGCAAAACGTAAGGATGAATTATCTCACTGTGATAAATTAAGCATTAAATGCTGGAGGGATGGAGTCAGTTAAAATACATCTATCTTCCTCCATGAGAGCACATCTTACTGGAATGAATAAACATCCGTTGTAATATAGCATGCCTGATACTAACTAGCTACTGTGATGGTTATTCTTGGTTGGCATTGGCTATTCCCAGTTGTCCATTTGACCATGTCTGAAACTAACTAAAAACCAAGTGGCTGGGCACAACTATGAAGGATTTTAATTAATTAAATCATTTGAAGTGAGAAGACCCACTTTAATCCAAATCTTTTGAGATGGAAAGATCGACCTTTAATCTGGACCACATCTGTAGCCTATATAAAGCACTCAGAAGAAGGAAGCTGACTCTTTTTGCCTGCTTGCTCTCACCCTTGCTAGTGTGTCTATTCATTCATTGGTATTAGAGCCTACTTCTTCAGGATTTCAGCACATGCTAAAGATCAGCTGAGATATCCAACATCACAGACTGAAGGATTCACAGACTTTCCATTGGTACACAGCCATTGTTGGATTACAGTCTGTAAGTCATTCTAACAAATCCCATATTAACAAACTAAGAACACACTATCAAATCTCCCAAGGCAGACTCTGAAAGGCATCATAGACCACATGGCATTGGGCTGGCAATAGATTGCATGCTTGCAGAACCTGGGAGCAGGTGTGTTCTTCTCAATGAGGCCTGAATGTGTGATTCAACAAAGAAATAAGCTTGTTTGAGAAAGAAGAGAGAATGCAAAGCTGTGGGCCCTGGGTTCATATCTCCATATCCAGAAGAACAGTGGGCAGCAGCACCTGCGTGCTCCTTCCGGCACTGTGATGTGCTTCTTGGTCACACTTGCCCAGTCTGCCCACTAAAACACACAGGCACGAAAGGAGGCTTTCTTTGAGATAAAGCCTACAGAACCTGTATCCACGAACCTAGGACTTTTCCCCTGGAGAACACTCAGTGACAAGAATAGTGCCTGGTACATTCAATGGTGTTAAGTGGGTCAACTGACATTCATTAATTAAAGCAGCCAGAGAAATCCCTAATGGGCCAGATGGTAGGCATTTAGTGTCTAAAACCATATTTTTCTGAACACATGAATAAAATGATGATCGTGCTCGTATTACCTGTGAAATCATTCAAAATCCAAATTCCATTGAGTTTTCTATGGGAAGAAATTCAGGAAATAAATCTTTTTTTTTCCTCAAAAGGTCTTCTGATCACACGCTAGGTACCAACAGAGCATGATTATCTAGACCATCCAATCCTAGCTGTCTCCTCACCAGTCTTAGTGAGATATAATTGATATGTAACAAATGGAACACGTCTATATTATACAGCTCAACTTTTTTTCTTGGTGCAGCATTTCCTGTAGCCTAGGCTGGCCATGAATTCACTATGTAGCTAAGAACAACCTCAAACTCCATCCCTGTGTTTACCTCTCATAGTCATGTACCACTGCACCTGAAAAATTACAGCTTAATTTTTGACATATGAATAAATTGTGAAAACATCAAAGCTAAGCGAGTGATGATGTAATCAACCCAAATCCCTCAGTTTCCTTGTTTACTCTGTAGCCACTCTCTGTCCTCCCCAGCACACATAGTGTACTCTAACTGCTTTTTGCCAGTATTGATTGTTGATGCCTGAATATCAAATAACAGAACAATCTGTTTGAAAATTGTAAGTTTTATCTAGCTTTGCGTGGTGGACTTCCTGTTGGTGCCTTTAAGGGTGATATCAAGTTTCATGAAGGCTATGTGGAGCTGGGGACATGTTACATCACAAGGACTTGCACTGTCTCTTGTTTGAGGACTCTCTCTGCCAGGCGGCTCTGATGCTGAACATATGGGAGTCAGGTGCAGTGTGTTTTCTGCTCAAATACATGGGATTGCTCAAAGGGGAAAATCTATGGAGAGGAGTGATCAGTTGCAACACTTTTCAAAAATATCATAATGAGAACAGTCTGAGTTTGGAGGCATTTTAGGTCTAAAACAGCAAGAAGGGGGTGAAAGGGAACCAGCTCCCTCAATGGGGTCTTCACACTGCATTTCTCTTGGTGGAAGCTCGTGTTTTCTACATGTGGTTTTCCCTGAAGACAGGGAAGCTCCTTCATCCGCAGTAGCTGCCTGCTCTGTTCTTGAGTTTGGTTCCTATAGTTTACTGGGAAAACAACTTTATTACTTTTGCCCTTTCAAATATTTTTGTTGGCGTTAACAATTTGGGGCGGCTTATTCTCATTCAGAAAAAGTCAAACTTATTCTTCCTTTTAATATTATTGCTCTCCTTCTTGGACTTGCCGTATTCCTGGCATGATGCCTCTTTCCTAAAAGGCAAAAGGAACAAAATCCTATGGCTGGAACCTTGGTCTCAAAAATCTTCCCTTATAGAACCCACTCCCCTGCAGAGTGTGCTCTTTCTTGTTTGAATATGTAAAACTGCAATCCTTTCCATCAGAACTAGATAAGTTGTTCTATTGTGTTTATTTTTAGACAAAGGATAACTTTTGAAACTCTATAGCAATGCGATTACCTAGAATAGAGTTAATGGGGCTGTGGTCATAACTCAGTTCATAAGGTGCTTGCCTTAAGCACCGGGGCCTGAGTTAGAGCCCCAAACTCACGGAGGGATGTTGGGGCTCACTGGCCAGCTAGCCAAGCTTACTTTACAAGCTCCAGGCCAGCAAGAAATCCTGTCTCAAAAATAAACAAGGCAGATGGTACCTGAGGAAGGACTTGCAAAGGTGTCTGCTGTCCATACACATGTGTATAACTATGTGTTTACACCAGCACACACGAGAGGGTTCATTTTTAATTTGGCATCAGTTCAGGCTATTAAACATTTTAATGAATTAATGTACTCTATAACAAATAACAGACTAGACTTTCCCTAACTTCCATGTACAAATTCATAATCTACATGTTGCTTTTATCAATTGTATTTTGTGGCTAATTTTTTTTAAATAAATGACTGCATTCATCTCTACTAGTTTTGGATTTTAAAGCTACTCAGAGGATAAGTACAATCCAAATCATAATGTATTCTGTGTATTTAAAGTACAAGAATAAGCACCACCTACAAGAATTAAACATTTTCAATGATCTTAAGTAGCCCAAATATCATCTATAACAATTTATAATATTTAAAGCTACTGTGAAAACATATCACAACATCCCGAATGATCCAAAACACAGGCTTTGTTTTCAAACTAGTATTATAATCAAACATGCTACTTACCTAAAAATAATCCAATAATCTGTTAAAAAAAATAAATAATCTGTTGATTTACCCAAGGACTAATTCAGTGAGTGAATTCCACCCTTTTTTCTAAAGATGTTTGCATCATCACACACAGTTACCTACCACAAAAAATAGTTATCTAACATGCCTGTATTGGTTACTTTTCTTGTTGCTATGATGAAAAATACTCTGAGAAAAGCAACTTAAGGGAGAAAGGATTATTTGGGCTCCCAGTTCAAGGATATAGTCCTTCATGGCAGAGAAGCCCTGGAGCAGAAGTTGATGGCCACATTGCATCTGCAGAGGCAGAAAATCCTTGTGCTTAGCTAGCTTCCTTCTCTTTATGCTCGCCTATGGAATGGTGTCGACCACAGTATGCAAGCCTACGGAATGGTGTTGCCTACAATGTAAGTGGTTCTCTCCACCTCAGTTGACCTAATCAAGACAATCCTTTACAATCATACCAAGAGGCTCACCTAAATATCCCTCACAGATGTGCTTGGAGGCATGTCTCCTGGGTGATTCCAGATAAAGTTAATTATCAATATCATCCATCACAGTACCCAATACCAATTCATTAAACAACAACCAAAATGACTTATTAAATTATATAATTGATAGGTGGTAAAAAATGAAGATATTTAAACTATTTAATTGACTATTTTTGCCTATGGATAATTTATGATATCATTATTAACTCAAAACAACAGATATAGCTGTCAAAACCAGGTATTACATCTTTATAATTTTTAATTTTTTTATCCTTCTATTCTTCTTGTGCCTTTCCTCCATAGGAAGCCTTTGGAGGAAACATTTTTCATTATTCTACATCAATCCACATTTTCCAAAGTATTTATATAAATGACTCATAGTCTGGCCTTTTTCACGTAGCATGAGACACTTGCGGTTCATGCGGTTTGTTCCATCTTGCGACCGATTTTCATTAATTCAGCCATTATATTTGCTTTTTGGTTGTTGTTTATCCATTTGTAACTTTAATTGGAAGAAATATAGATCTCGATTAAAAACTGAAATGTATTAGTCTCGTTGGAAAGCTACTCAAAATATCAATGTGACCTTCTTAGGAAACTAGTTTTTGAGATTTTGGCTACCACTAAGTAAGAAGGCAGTATTTCACTTTTATGATTTCCTAGGAACCAAATGCAATCTGCTAGTGCCTTGGTTCCCAGGTTTTGTTATAAAAATGCATGTGAATTAGTCTCCAGCCTTTAGTGATTAGAGAATAATAAAACTTTGTTTTTACTGGAGAGAGCACTGAATCACTCTCTGCACACCAAACAGATGTGAGGGCTCTGAAAATAGAAGACACATTTGCACTTATTATTTTTAAAGCTACCTCATTTTTCTGCTTCTCAGTAAAAATTTGTGATCAGAATTTCTGTTAAGAAAGCCCCAGAAGTCAGAATTTCCTCCTCCTTTTCCTTCTCCTCTTCCTCCTCCTCCTCCTCCTCCTCCTCCTCCTCCTCCTCCTCGATAGGGTATTATGTTCTCAAGATGTGTGATGTGATGACTTAGCTGAAATAGTGAACCTCTTTGTGGGAGAAAATGTTCTGACTTGTCACTGTTATTTTAAATATAAAGCATTAAATCTGGACATCTTTTTATCCGATTTTTGTTTTTACTTATTGCCTGACAATATGATTTTTAAAATAAAGAAGTCTTGGCCCTAAGAATATACTGTACTTTATTTTAGCATGTAAACTCTCTGACATTTCAGTGCTTGGCTTATGTATCCAGGTGCCATCATTGGCTTTACAGATTGGGCAGTAAATTTAAACATTAATTTGAAAATTCTTCTCTGGGTGTTATCATGAAAACTCGGCTGACCCAGTTAACTGGGTTTGTTTTCTATTTTAAAATATATTATTTAAATGAAAAGATCTCTACTTGGGAGTAGTCCAGCTATGAATATTTAAAATATAGAAAATATCCATTGGCCACGTTTCTAAGCTAACCCATGTGGGAAGGACATAGAATTTTTTTTTAATAACTGTGCAGATGTACCTCATAGATCTTCAGTAAACTTTTAATTTTAAAACATTCTACTTCTTTTGATGGCCTTTGTTTCGCTCTCTTCCTCTGTGGCATTTTGCATCTATTTTCGTGTATCCTTTTGATATTTTTAGTTACAAAAGATGCAAGTGTTCAGGTACATAGGTCAGACGTGCTATGTTTAACTAGAATTACCTGATTTTTGTTACTGTTTCATTGTAAAAATAAGTCACAATCACAAGAGACTGTAAAACAAATGTGTATCACACACAAATTTCAGACATATTTCCTTGTAAGTACTGTAAGGTCAAGGCAGTATTGCTGGTTGCCACCCAAACCCTGCTTGTGTCTTGCTTTGGTTTTTTCAGTTTGGGGTTTCTTTCCGTGTGTACATTCATTCTCCATTCCTCACCCCCTTATAATTTAGCAGAGGAAGCATGCAGCTATTTGACTTAACACAGTCTCTGTTGATTATAGTCTCATGGTGTAGTGTTATATGTTCCTTGATTTCTGTTTTTCTTGAAAATTGCTAGTCACATGCCAGAGTCCTGACCATACTGAGGTTTGTTTTGGCAAGTCAGCAGGCTGTCCTATGTTCTTCCATTTGCAAGCACATGTCTTTGTCATCCTTTGTCTGTGGGGATGCATGTGAGGCGTTGCTATAGGCTTCGGGGTTGGCTAGATTGCCCTTACCTACTATTTGGATGAAAGTTGTACAGAATATAAACCCAGGCAAATGAATGCTTAATTGTTGATTTTTCTTATCACTTTTCCACTTATCCTGTATATAGATGGCCAATTTTAAAGTTGATTTGTTCGACCTTATAAATTTAAATATATTTATTGTGGTTAAGTTCAATCCAGTTCTTCTCCCCACTGATAAAAATCCTTTCCCCCTCATATTTGGTTTGTGAACTTCCACCCAAGCACCTTAAGAACTATTTTTAATTTACTCTAGCTTCAATGTTCATGATAGCTTTCTTGATTGCTGGTATGATAAGGTGTTCTGGGGTCATCTGGAAAATGGGCAATTCATGAATGTGTCCATGAGGGTGTTCTGGGCCAGTGTTCTGACTGGTTGTAAATGAAGACCAAGGGTCGCAAATTAGCCACAGGACATGCTGTTCTCTTTTCCAAAAGAAATAAGCCAGTCACTCGACAATAACAACAACAACAACAAAAAGTAATTACTGCAAACCAGATGTCGTCGTACTTGCCGGGGAGTATGACACTGGAAAACACAGGAAGTACACCCAAGGAGTTTACAGTCTGACAGAAAAGTAAAACAAGACAAAACACTGTGTTAAGTTGTTTTGTGGTGTCAGAGTTTTAAGAGAAGAAAAAGAAGTGTTTAAAGGTGAAGTATAAAACCCGTTGGCTTGGAGCTCCAGGTTATATTCATTCAAGTAGTGAACGCTGGGGAAGAGGAGAATGCTGGGTAAAAGATGGAGGTCAGCTACCACTAGAACTAGAAGACAAGTTCAGCAAGAACTAGAAGACAAGTATATTGCCTCAAGGCCACCGTGACTTTTCTTCCCAGTAAATATAAAGTACTCAAGAGAGAAGGTTTGAAAATATTAGATGAATATAGTTTTATATATGCATGAATATAAATATCAGATGGACCTGATTCCCTTTAACCAGTAAAACAATCGGTAAATCTGTGTTAACCATCTCATAACCTTTGGCAACCAGCCTGGTAGGAAGTCCTTTAGGTACACTGCCTTACTTGTCTTTTGACACAAATTTCCTCAATGTATTTTTTCTCCACATAATCCATATTTTAAATCTGGTATGCAAATTCCCAAAGCATACATTTCTGTTCTTCACACAGTGAGGCTCACAGAACCATTCATAAAGTAAATTCTCTCTTTTAAGGATACTGTTTTGTTTTTTTTTTTTTAATCCCAGTGTGGAACATTTATTTGTTAATCATTTATATTGAATTTTGTAGAAAGTAAGTTGTCTTAGCTGGACAAAGGATACAGGCAACACGATGTTTTCTACGCTTATAGATTTAATTTGCTGTGTAATAAACTCTCTACCTATTTATATTTACTAGGGTTTTCCAGGAGACATTGGGATTCCTGGACCAAATGGACCTGAAGGATCAAAGGTAAAAAACAAATAAAAACCATACTGAGTGTGGATATCTAGAATGTTCTCATTTAAATTCTTAATATGTGTAGAAGAAGATCTCAAGAATACCAGAATTACCAGTAATTAATAAACATTGTGAATTCAGAATCCAGTCGGTGCTAAGTGATTTTCTGAATTTCTGGTATTAGAGGGATAATATTTGAAAATCATAGATATCACTTTAAAGGATTTTTTAAAGGAGAGAAAAAATAATGAGAGCAACTATTTAAAGTCATAGTGGACAGTAAGTGGGAGAAAGATTTTTAGCACGGATAAAATGCCCATTGTTATAATAAAAGAATGCACGTGCTATCCCAGAGTCTTGATGTAACACGAGGAAACCTGATGTAGACAAAGAAACCTTCACATCTTCATGCCTTTACTCTGTGTATGCACAAGGAAGTCAGCATTGAAAGTTTCAGGATCAAGACATGTCCCAGATGGCCATGCAGACTGAGTGTCATAAGTAAACAAGCATTTGAAATAAAACCATGGAGTGATGATGACTGGAATTTGAGAGTGAAGGAGTTAATGAATTCAAGCTAAAGGGGAAGGTGTTAGGGTTAAGTAGGAAGAGAGGAGGAAATGTCAGATCAAGGAAGGTAGACACTGATATATATGTGTGTGTGTGTGTGTGTGTGTGTGTGTGTGTGTGTGTAGGAGGAGCTAAGGTGGGAGGAGTAAGGAGAGGAAGAGGAAGAGTGAGGTGAGAGAGAGAGAGATGTAGGAAGCGCCATGGATGACCACGCATGTACCAGGAACAGTCCTGGGTAACAACTTATATCTAGGTTAGTTAATTGGGAAACATCTATAATTATGTGGGCATATTGTTATTGAGCATTACCAAATATATAAAGCCTTTGATTAATATTTAAGTATTATAGTCTCATTTCCTACCAGGCCCGCATGGATGGCTGGATGGTCTGGGCACAGCCCAGCCTTATGGTGACAGCATGGAAGATTGGCAGAGCCATTTCCCATGCTGGCATCTCGTGGGTGGCAGGGTCGGTGTCTCTGGCCACCTGAGTGGACTTCCCAGCTGCTGCTCCTGGCCGCAGGCTAGGCTAGTTGGGAACATGGCGGCTGATTAAGAAAAGCCAGATTGGATGCCACCATTTTAAGTATCCCCACAACATTATATGTATATGTATATGTATATGTATATGTATATGTATATGTATATGTATACGTATACGTATATGATGTATATGTATATGTATATGTATATGATGTATATGTATATGTATATGTATATGTATATGTATATGTATATATACGTGTGTGTACATATATACATATATATACACACATGTGTGTGTATGTGTGTGTAAACATATGTAAACACATACATACATATAGATATATAATGGAATGGTACTATATGTATATGTGTATATGTATATGAAAATGTATACATATGGAACAGTACCTGCCACAAAGCCACAGCCAGAGTTTGAATCCCTGACCCCACATGATAGAAGGAAAGAGCTGACTCCCCCAAGTTTTCTTCCACCGTCCAGATGTTGACCACAGCATCTGTGAATGCAATAAATAAACATTTTGAAAATGTAAAAAGCAGATACATCCTCAGTCACAAAACTATAAAGCAGCACAGCCAGAGTTTTCACACAGGGGTGACTCCCAAGTCTGGGCTCTTCACAGTTGGCTTGGGGATCACAGAGGTGGGAACACATCATGATCAGACCATAGTTTCTCCTTGATGGTACAGGCATCAGGGAGTAATCAGTTACTGAAGGAGCAAATATGCCATCTGGTTTGTGTCTTTAGACACAAGTCACTATAAAGGATAGTTAAACCAGGAAGAAGTTGAAGGCAAAGGGAGGAACTACAGAATCTATGTGATGAGCTGGAGAGATGGCTCAGTAGTTAGTTTAGAGCATATACCGCTCTTATAGAGAACCCAACTTTGATCCCCTCCCCAAACCCATATCAACTAACTCACAGCTACCCATAACTCTAGCTCCAGAGGCCTAGGAAGCCTCTGGCCTCCGAGGATACCTGCACTCACATGTACACACCAATACACAGACACACACTCAATAATAATAAACAATAATGATAAATGCAGTTGTAAGAAATAATAAGGGAGGTGCTGGGAAGGCACTGTGTGTCCTTCCTTGCCCAAGCCTGGAGGTTGGGAAGGCATGGGGCAGGGCTCCTCAGAGTGCAGCTCAGCTGTGGGTGTGGGCCTCGAGCTCTGTGTGAGGATTAGCCTGAGTGCATAAGGCTTCCATTTAAGATAGCAGACGTACTACCCTGGGCCAGAGCACAGGATGTACTAGTGGAGCTAGGCTGGAGAAATAATAAAGATTTGATGTAGAACAGTTATTCATTTAACAAATATTTATTGGGTGACTCCCAAGTGGGAGCCACTGTACTAGACCCTAGACAGAAAGGCCTAATCTGTGTTTTTCAAGAACTTTACAGGCTGGGAGCTGGAGAGATGGCACACAAGGTAAAGTACCTGACACACGGCAAGAGGATTAGAATTTAGATCCCTAATATTCACAGAAATATCTGGGTGTGACTGACGTGGGAATGCCTGGGCTCACTTTCCAGCCATTCTGACCGCTTGCCACATTCACACGCCCCAAAGAAATGTGCACTGCCTACAAGCATGGAAACCCTTCTCATGTCAATACGCACAGATTATTACACACAGTGAAGGTGTACACGGTTGTCAGAAAGGTAACACTTGGACCGACAGGATGACTGAGGAGCAGACAGGTAGGCTATGTGACACTCAGGAAAAGGTAACTTGTGAGGGATTTGGAAAGTATTGAAACTAAATGTCACTCACGGCTGCTCTGAAATTCAAATGTAGCTGTGCATCCTGTGTTTTACCTGGCAAGCTCGCTCACCTCCCACCCACCGCCACCCCTCTGGGCAGTCACGTTTCACTTCCTTTCCATGGCTGTGAAGTGTGCCTCCGCACATCCATGGTCCACATATGCTTCGCATCAAATCGTCTCTGGAGTCCTGAGCCACCTTGTGCCATCAATTATAACCTCTTACTGTTTCTCTTGACTCAAAATTTCCCCCCCTCTTTCTTTTTTGAAACTGTTTTCACTGCCAATATTGTAGCTTAGGCCCTCTTCATTTTTATTCGGAATTAGTGTGTGAGACCTTAAGTTACTCTCTCTGCCTCCAGTCTGGCATTCCATCAACCCCACAGTGATGATGCCAAAGGGAAAAAAAAATCTGTGGAAAGCATACATCTCAGGCTGCCACTCTTGTGCTTGGGTCCTTAGGAGCTCTGCAGTGCATCTCTGTGAAGACGTGCACATCTTTGTTTTTAACACATGGTCCTCTGTGCTCTAACCATCTCCTGACTCTGAAGCACACATTCACGCTCACCGTCACCTTTTAAAGGATCCACTCTAGCAGACTTCTTAGATGAACAAACCACGCTATGCCTGTTCAAACCTCCCAGCTTCTTGGATACCGTTCTTTTATCATGATGTAACCTTCTTTCCTGCACTTCTCATCCGCCAGCCAGTATCTGGGCAGCACATACAACGCTGTCCACGTTTCCTTAGCATCTAATTTATTTTCCTCCATGACCCTGAAAAGCCCCTATTAAAAAAATTATCACCATAAATTATATCTGTTTTAATGCATGTCTGCCTCTCTGCTAGACTACAAGGTCTTTGAGACAAGACATAAATTTATTTTAAATATATTACAGTGGCCAGAATGAAACGCTAGGAATTTCATAACAGAAACTTGAGATTCACTGGCTGGGTGATTTATTGACTAACTATGGGTAAAAGTTGCTTTGAAGATAAATACATAAAAATAAGGCAACTTGATAACCTGATAAGGAAGGTGATGGAAGAGAGAAAGGTAAAACAGACTTTGGTTTAACACAATGTATTGACCTATAATAGGAAAAATATAGAGAACTTAGGAAAATTTGCAGATCTGGATGAGTGTGACAGGATACTTACTTCGACGTATAAAAATAACATCCATCAGTAAACTAAGATAGAATGTAGAAATAAGAAAGCAAGAAAGACATCATATAGAGAATGGTGTTACGATGTCTCTGGTCGAGTCTATGCTAGCTTTTACCTGCTTAGAAACTTGAACATAAACCTCTTTGTTTCTTTATTCGTTCACTCAATAGTTCATTCGTTCAGTCTACATTGAATTGCTTTTTTGTGTTATGTCAGGTGCTAAGGGTAAAATAATAACCATGGTGTAAGAAGCATTAGTCTCTTGTGGATGGTGTTCTAGTTTGACAAGACACATAAATAGTTATGACAAACTATAAGTACACTATAAAAGGATGATAGGGGCTGGAGAAATAGGTCATGGGTAAAAGAGATTACAGCTTTTGAAGAGGACCCAGGTTCAGTTCACTGCACCTACACGACAGCTCAAGGTGGCCTGTAGCTTTTGCTCTGGAGAATCTACACCCTCTTCTGACCTCTGTGGGCTCCTGCACACATATGATGCAGACAAAATCATACAGGCGCGCGCGCGCACACACACACACACACACACACACACACACACCATATATAGTAAATACATAAGTTGCTGACAGGAGTTGATAGTGCTCTGTGAGAGCCTCTAGAAGTGAGCAACAGATTTGGTCTTTGGGAATCAGGAAATGATCATTGACTTTGATGTCCAGGAATGTATACCGGCTTGGTGGAGATCCGTATTGCATCTCAGTTTGGTGGAAGAGAAAAAAATTAGTCAGTTGAACTTCTTAATATGGTTGCAAAGGTAATCTTAAGAAGTCTTTTCTAGGTCATTCTTTTAGTATTACAACTGAAATGTTTAAAATGGAGGCTGGAGAGATGACTCAGCAAGAAAGAGCACTTTCTGCTTTTGTAGAGAACCTAGGTTCAATCCCAACACACACACTGGGTGACTTATACCTATTGGTAAGTTTCAGGGAATTTGATGCCCCTTCTGGCCTTCTTTGGAAGCTGTGTGCAAATGGTGTACATACAGGTAAACAAGCTTACACACTCACAAATAAATCTTTTAAAGTAATGTTTAAAAGTAATGTTAAAAATGGATCAGTGAACCTTCTGGTTGGCTCAGCAGGTGAAGCACCTACACCAAACCTGAAGACTCTAGATCAATCACACACTTAAACTCACATGGTGAAAGGACAGAACAGATTACCATGGCCTTTCTTCTGGTTTCTTCATGAATGCCTTAGCATGCATATATGTGTGTGTGCATGTGTGAGCGTGCATGTGCACAGACACACACACACACACACACACACACACACACACACCTTTTAAAAAGATGAATAAAAGGCCTGAAAGCCAGACACTTTAACAAATACCAGTTGTTGAACTGACAATGGATCATGATTGCTTCTTGGAGTATATTGTTCTAAAATTATTTATTCAATATAAGATCTTATAGATATATTAACACCGATAATGTTGACTAATTTATTTTATGTCCATGCCTGGAGTTTAAAACAACTTTTAGGGGACATTATTTTATCAAAAGAATTAGAGAATATAATAGTGAGAAGACTATGACTTTGTGTTTTAAGAATGAGAGATCTGATTTTGTCTATATACTTGGTCTTTCTCGTTTGTCTTGGAATTGTTTCTAGGCAGGAAAAATACAGCCAACCATACTTATGCCACATATATGATATGATTCTTCAGCAATGTATACTGTGTCCTGGACACATCCTTAAACTTTAGTTGCATGACATGTCTTGTTTAGGAAGTAGGAATAATGTAAATTACTAAAGCTTGGTGAGTATTGATATAATCAAGAATACCATGTAAGGACTGGAGAGATGGCTCAGTGGGAACAGACACTTGCTATCCTTGTAGAGGATCCAGGTTTTGTTCCCAGCACACACATGGTGGTTTAGAAACATCTGTAACTCTAGTTCTAGGGGACCTGACACCCTCTTGTCCCTTTGGTGGGTACCAGATACACACATGATCTGAATACATACATGTAGACAAGCACCTATACACGTGAAATAAACATAAACACATATATTTAAAAGAAAACCATGCATACTATTTTTGAAAAGAAATGGTTGTCCTGTGTTCAATAAAAGGGAGGATTCTTTCCAGGCCCAAGTTCTGTGAAAGCCTTTCATCTTCTGTTCATTTTCTGCCAGTTGACTGAAAACCTCAAACCAGGATTGCAAACTTGTGTCGTTTATGGTTCTCCTGACTGTGGAGTTCTCTGTGTGTAGCTGTATACAGATACAAACATTCTTCAGTAAGCCTTCCTGAGAGACACTCAATTTGGTAATCTGTTTTCAAGAATACCATAACATCAGCAAAACCACATCCTCTGCTGGTCACTGGAGAAAGTACAAGTACCCAATAAATATTCTCTGCTCTCCAGTAAACAGAGGAATACTGTATTTGTTGCTCCAGTGGCTTGTGTTGTTGCTTTGGCTATGGAATTAGAAATTCTGAAACCAGCTGTTACTATGTTTTGTATTACGGTCCTGATAAGTATACAGAGGAAGTATCTGTGAGATTTTGTTGTGTAATACATGGAACTAGTTCTAGCCTTGACTGATTCCAACATGTCATATGTTTATCTGTACAGGGGGAAAGTCAACTTAGCAGGGAAAAGATGTGTGACTTCTCCTACATGACTTTCCATCCACTAAGTCAAGATTTTATATGCATATTTATGGTATTAACAGTTCTGTTCTCTAGGCAGTGTTTAGTCAGCTGAGAAATATTTATTGAGTTTGTATATTGGGTAAATTTTTTCTGTGTTATTGCTTGTAATATATTAAGCAGTAAACCAGAAAATGAGGTTAAGACATAGTCTTCTCTGTACTAGGAGTTTATAATCTTCTAGAAACATGTCTTCCATGTGGGAAAAGTTAAAAGCATAATTTCTAGGCAGCAGAGGACAAGTGAATAGCTAAGAGTTTTAGAGGAGGGACTAGTTGTGTGGCTGTATTTCTTGGAGACTCACAGGTAAATTGGGATTGGAGTTGGATGGATTAGATTATAGTCGAGTGGAGATTCTATAAAATAATAACAGTATGAGCACAGCATAGAAAACAGAAAGAGATCTGTCCTACTCCAAGAGGTTAAGAAGCAAATTGTGACAGATATTAAATATGAAAATATAAAATTGAAGCATATAAACCACAATCCTGACAAATCTATAGAAAAGTGATGTGTGTGTGTGTGTGTGTGTGTTGCAAACATGTGCGTTTGTGTAAAACCCACAATGTAGAGCGTCTTCCTGACAGCTTCATCAGTGTGTATAGCAAGTACTGTAATACTTAAAATATGTATGTTTGTTGTTATTATAGGGCCGATCTCCAGAACTTTTTCATCTTGCTTGTTTAAAGTGCCCACTAAAAAGCATCCCTTGATTATTTCAGTTCCAGACAAGGCCAATTTCCTGTGAACTTCTATGATTGTGTGTACTTTATATATCTTATATAAGTTGAGTCCTGCAGAATCTGCTGTTTTGTGACTGGCTAATTGCAGTAGCATAATGTCTTCAAGGTTTATCCATCTTGAAGCCTATGACAACTGTTCCTTCTTTTTAAAGCTAAAAGTTGCATCATTTGTATATAACACTTTTTCTCTACTTGCTCATCAGCGGATGAAAGAGTAACCAGACTCTTGGCTATTGTAAATAATGAGTCATTAGATATAGACATGCAGATCTCTGAGAGTCTGTTCACAATTCTTTTGAATATATACCCAAATAGTTCGCCCAGATTTTAGATGGCTATGTGGAGCTTTGATTTGAGCTGTATGAGTCCCTGATGCATTTTGATTTCAATGCAACACTAAGTATGTGGCTTGCAGACACTTCTCTCACTTTGCAGGCTGTCCTTTGGGCGTGTTACTCATGTCCTTGGTGTGCAAGCTCTCAGTGTGAGTTCATCTCGCGTCCTTATTTGTACTTTCATTGTTTGTGCTTTGATGCCGTGGGCACCAGCAGCATTTTGACATTTTCCCATATTTTCTTCTATATGACTATGGTCTGAGATCTCCTAATTCAAGTCTAATCCATTTTAGCATATTGAAGTAAGGTATTAAAAGGGGGCTTAGTTTCATCCTGAAACGAGCAGTTTTCCCAACACTGTTGAAGAGACTGCTCTTGGCTCACTGTGTAGAATCTTTACTAAGGAGACTTTGATGGGTTTATTTTTTGATTTCCTTTTCTATTGGCTTCAATGTTGCATGTTCTTATGGCAGTTTGCAGTTTGGTGGTTTCAGCATCTTCGTGTGATCTGTTTTAAGGTCAGCAAGCACGACAACTCCAGCTTCATGCTTCTTTCCAGGACTTTGTACTATTGGGATACTTTGTGGTTCTGTATGAGTTTTTGGATTTTTTCGTGTTTCTACAAAAGACAACTCTGGAGTTTTACAATGAAGCACTGAATGTGCTGGTCTCCTTCTGAACCCTGGGCATTTTAACAATATTAATGTCCCAATGGACACATGATGTCTTTTACTTTATCTGGGCATCTTTTCTGGCTCTGTTTATTCCATAGTTTCACTGAAGTTGGAAATTGGGAGAGAGACGTCTGTCCTTTGCTCACTGCTAAACAAATCACTGTCCCTAGGGATGTTGAATACACTGATGAAATTCAGTCTCTGTTGCACATCTACCATTATATTCAGAGTTAGAGACATTTAACCTCAAGCTGCCAGGTCAAGAGTGGAAACAAATATTTCCTTGGAGGAAATTAAAGTCATTTTTGTCATAAACACATCAATGTGTTAGACTAACATAAAATAGCATATTTTCATCTCCATTTCCTAATGCATCTTTTCCTTTCAAAAACAGGAAAAGTCCATTAAAAGTTGTTTGCTACCCTGAGTGTTGTAGTTTCGTGAGTGATAATATTCGTGTCTCACACTTGCAAGGATGCACACTAAGGCTAAGCAGCCATTTTCCACTTCTTACTTGAACTAAAGCATAGCCAGGAAAGAGGAAAAGCTATCGAAGGTCTTGTATGGCTTGTCACTAGTGAATTCCAAAACTAAAAATGCAAGTCACCAGGGCACATTTATTCTTCAATGCCATGTAGTAATTTGTTACAGTTAAAACAGATTGAAAAAAAAACTTTTAATTGTGACAGAAACATTGTAACAATCATGTGAAATAAACTTAGGAAAGTTATACATAAAACTCTTCTGAGACATTGTGCACTTCCAACAAAACCACTAATGAAATGCCATGTTGGATGGATGTTGGCTGAAGAGAAGATCATTTGTACAGTTATTTTGAGCAAGTTCTCGTCTAGCGAGCAATCACTTTTTAAAATGTTTTATTGTTAACAGAAGAATTTAATAGTCTTTAATAGTCCTGGTGATAAGGTTCGTTTCTTCTGCAAATTACCTTTCTCATTTTAGCAACATGTGTGAAGGAGTTGAAGGACCGTTTATATGAATAACGAATGCCACACTCTACTGATCTCTCAAAAGACTTCTGGAACACTTTATGTAATGTGTATATTTACTATCAGAATAACAACAGTTGTGCCAATTGCTTTAAATAAAAAGAATTGTCCTAAAAAAACATCTGAAAGTTGAAAAATAGCAAAAAATGATTTGAAACCTAGCATCATCTAGATGTTTTGTGGTTTTGCTCAGCTTCAATCTCTTCTCACTTTGATATCTCTTAATGAGAAATGGTACCCAACAGTCTTCCCACCTCTGTGGTAATACTGGCTGATAAAAATGTATCAGTGTATAATTTCCATCTTCTATATTTGCATTGCTTTTATAGGGACATCTTGGAAACAGAGGGCCCCCTGGGCCTCCAGGTCTCAAAGGAGCTCAGGTATGGAGGAAATTCATGTCCAGTCAGCAATTTTTTAGTTGGGATTTCCTTTTTTTTTTGTGACACTTTGGGTTTTTGCTTAATGAAAAGAATTTCCTTAGCGTGAACGATTTTTCTCTGTAAAGAATTTCAGGTTATTTCTATTGGCATGTATGAGTGGAATTTAGAATCATTTTACAGAGTGCTGAGCTCTTTGGTGATTTATTTCAGTAGTTGCCAATGAAATGTTGAAGAATCTGAAACCAGAATGAAACTTATTTGTACTAGAATTCATGTTTACTATTTATGACTATTTTATATTTGTGACTTAATAAATTATATCGAATTGACTTGCCAATCGAACAAAATGTCTGTTTGCCAAATATATAAGGCATGTGATGCTGAGGTCTATCCATGCAGTCAAGAGTGGTAACACAAACTAATAATATCAACCATTCACTTAAAGGTGAGAAAATCAATACGTCAACACATTTGTAAATGGAACACACTTGCTTTTTCTTTCTTCTTGGAAAATAATGCCTGGGACTTGGTTTTGTTTGATTATTTTATCTCTGTTCTCTTTCCACCATTCAATCTTGACCCTTACAAAAATATGCCGAAGTTTTACGTTTTGTGACATTATAGCTAATTTGACTAAAAATTAGTGAAGAATACAGTATTTGACAGTAAGCATCACTTGAGTAAGACCTAGTGTGCTCTGAAAGCTACATTTAGATAGGGATCAGATGTGCTTTTTGTGTGTCTGGAGTTGCAGACAAAACTAAAATTTACAAATGTGGGCCTTCAGCCGGGTACGGCAGCACTGCCTGTAATCTCATCCCTTGCAAAGCTGAGGAAGGAGGATCACAAGTCTCAGGCAAGCTTGGCCTACAGAAGAGACTCAGTCTTAAAAGAAGAAGAAGCAGGAAGAGGGTGAGGGGAAGAGAATGAATGAAGTATCAAATGGGATTAGAGCACATTCCATATACGTGATTGTTAAATATACTGTAAATGTGTGTGTTGATTTTCATCTGGCAAGAACAGAGTTGCGTTTCTCTGTAGACAACAAATTAGAAATTATCCTTAGTAATCTCAGAGATTCTTAATTACGTTGATCTCCTCCATCCTAATTTCCTGTATAACATATGCCACCTGCCAATTTAAAAAGCAATCCAATGTCACATGCTCCTTTTGAAGTAAATATAAACTAATCACCAAAATATTAAAACATTGGATTGGATTCCGAAATGTAAGAGTTACAGTAGAATTTTTGTTGTACCCCTAACAAGCTTCAGATGTCAGAATAAATGCAACGCATAAAGATTTCTGTATTTAAAGACTATTTTAGGCCATGATTTTTTCTGGTTTATTTCTAAGGGAGAAGAAGGACCAATCGGACCCTCTGGAGAACTGGGATCAAGGGTGAGTATCACAAAAGTGACTCCCTAAATCCCAGTAAGGCAGTACTGCTAGTAATCTCAGTACTTGGGGAGAAGGCAAGACGATCCTGAGGACAAGGTCTGCCTGGCGTAATAACAAGTCCAGGCTAGCCCCAGGGGTACAGTAAGACCGTGGCTCAATCGGAGGGTTTGGGATGAAAAGGGGAGAAATGTAAATATTTTATTATCTGAAAATGTTTTAAAGGTTAAAATTTTTAATTATAAAATTAAAGTGTGTAATTTTGATTGGAAAAGAGAAACTGCTTTTCAATTCATGCTTGTTGAAGAGAAATTATATATGTGTGTGTGTGTGTGTGTGTGTGTGTGTGTGTGTGTATATTACTCTCAAAATTACTTAAAATATTTTGCTGCATGTGTTTAACTTTAAAACAGTCTTTTAATAGTTTGAGAGTATAATATTTTAATGAATAACAGAAGGCAAAAGCTAGAACCATTATGATCCTAAAACACCCAAAAATAAAGTAAGCTGATAACTAAATATTTCTAGAGATGTTGTTTTTTTCTCCCAGAACTGAGGGGTGACCCCAGGACCCTGGACATGGTAAATAAGCACTCTGTCACCCAGCTAAATTCCCAACCCATTTATTATATTATTAATTACCACTTATCATTTTTCCCTGTGGTTTTATGGCCCTAGAAATTTATGGGAAGTATTAAGGGGTTCCAAGTTATACCAAGTAAGGTAATCTTAGGAATACTTCTGGAAAATGCTGATTTATCCATATGCCAGTATAGAAATTATTGAAAACTAGTAGGTAATTTCCCCCTGATTGTAATCAGATAGTACCATCTTGTGACATACAAACTATTGTTTTCTAAGACCTGGAAATAAATTGGAATAATTTTTTTATCCATAGCCAAAGCTTGCAATTAAAATAATTAGGATGTGTGTTACATCTAAGAGGCATTGAACTCGTGTGAAGTGTGTCTGCTTCTTTACTTGAGCGTGTCACAGATTGCACACTCTTAGGTTGTGTTTTGTATTTGGTGGGACATTAATTAGTCATTGTGTCGTTGTCTCACAGGAGCACCTACTGGCTGTTTTGAAACAACGTTTCTTTTCATACAAAAAGGAAACACCATTTTGTAAGAAAGAGCTCTTAATGGAAAACAATGTTATTTGAGCTTAGGAAAGTGAGGCCATTTAAATTTTCTTCCCTAGAAAACAAGAGAACCGCATACTCTTTAGTTGTCTGTATTATTTCACTTCTGTTCACAGAGGACCAATCTAGGACCTAGGGTTGCTTCAAGCATATCACGTGAATTAGCATTAATACTGAAAACTATGCAAGATATACGGAAATAAGGTTTCAATATTACATTTTCAAGGCTAACTCCCTTCCTAAACAAACAAACTCTTGTACTGGTGATTAAACGGGGCCATAAGTCGCAGTCCCATCATGGCTGTCCTGAATGTCTTGGTCTCAAAGATTGTGAGTGTAGTGACTCCAGAGATACCTGCTTATAGCGTAGATTTAGTACAGTTATCCATAGTTTCCTGTGGTGCTTAAATGAGTTATATGTTAAGAATTAAAAGCAATACTTTCACTATGACACTTTCCAATCCGTTTTAATAAAAATGGATTGCTAAAAATATTGTCAGTATCAGAAAAAAATGAAATTACTTCACTCTTAGCTAAATTTCTGATCCTGTATTCAGATGAAGGGCTGAATCAGGTTCAAGAGCAGGAGTAGAGTCAGGTCCAAATCCAGACAGACTTCAAGGCTGGAAAGATGGATAGGCAGACTGCCATGTCAGTCCACTGTGTTAGCATACTAGGACAGAGCCGATGCTTGTCCACTGCTGGTCTGTCCTGGACACACACCCAGGGCTGGGTGCAGGCTGGAGTGAGGCTGTCCCATCTCACTACTACACAGTTGTGTTGTGGGGTCCAGGAAAGGGAGTCCCACACTTTCCTTGCTCCAGGATGTCCTTATTTCCATGTACAAACTTTCATTTTCCAGCCGGCATCTTATTTCTCTTGCTTTTTCTTCCTGATGCATAGTCTCCAATCAGAGGGTGACCACACCTACTCAGTGCTTCCCCATAGTTCTTTATCTTCCTCGTGACTCCAAATACCTCACTGACAGGCCTCCAACCCTATCTTTTTGGTTACATTCTGAAATCTATTTCTTTCCCCATTTTATTCTTTTGTTTCTGAATTACTATGTCATGACTGTCTCTCTGCAACTGTTTGCTTCCGTCATCATCTTCATTCTTCTGCTTTCCCTTCTCCGTCCAATGCAGAGGAAGTCTCACCACTGTTTACAGTTTTCATTGCACCTGCTCAGTCTCTGTCGTTCCCTTTTTCCTGGGCTTTTTGTCTTGTTTGGTGAATGAATAGTCAGTCCATTGATCATCCTGAAGTGGGAACTTTCCCTTTCACTCTTCATTTTACCAAGTCCTTTGGCGACTCAGAGAAACTCATCCAATGACTCTACCCTCCTGACGTGGTAATCATTTTCCGTCTGGGAGACCATTCTTACCAGCACACAGACCTACTATTATTTCTTCCACGTTATAAATAAAAGCAGAATGTACAGGGTTTGCTCTCTCTTCCAAGCGCTGTTCCATTCCTCTCTCCTCAGTAAAATTCTTGTCTCTGTGTTTCCATGTCTTCTCTTCTCACTTAGCTCCCAGCACTTCCAGACCCACAATGGCAGACAGAGCAGTTGCTTCTGCTCCTGAATCCATCAGCAATTTCCCAGCCTTGAAATCTCATAGTAGTCAATACCCATATCTCCAAGAGCTTACAAAAATCAATGCTGTCTTCTGGAAATCATTTTATTTATTTACATAGTGAATATTATGAGGGCAAAAGTCCTAGGTCTTTGGTATCAACTTTCCTATTATGTTAATCTCTTCAAATTCAAAAGTTTAGGAAACCCCAAGTCTCAGTATATAAACTTCTCCTCTCTAACAATCCTCACTACTTCCGAGACAAGTCTCTGTGTCTTAGCAATTGAAATAACATCACGGACGACTTCCAGAACAATATCTTTCAACCAGAACTTTCTACTCTTGAACTCCAACAGCCATATTAACTAAAATGCTCAAAACTCAGCTTCTGATTTTCAATCCAGCTTATTCTCGGGGTCCTTCTCTTTTCAATTATTTAGTGACTCAAACTGAAAATATTTAGTTGTCAATGCAAAAACACAACCATCACCTCAAAAGAACGAGGTTATTTTGGAGCCAGAAATGAGTGACCATGCCCAAGAACACAGATTCGTGTTACCTTAAATACTATGTTCCAATATAGTAACGGTTACATGAAGTTTGTATTGTAACAGAACAAAGAAACAATTTAAATCGCAACACTTTACAATTACATTTGTGGAAACATTAGTAAGATAGGTCAGGTTCCAGAAAAGCAGGGAAATTGAAGCTTTGAGTCTCAGGTGTTAGCCTTGTGGTTGGCAGAAATTAGCTCTCTGTACATTCTAAACGCTGTACCTAATAGTCACAGAGATGTTAGGTCACATACAGAGGAAAGCAATAAATGGCCAATTAAGGGAACTGAAAACTGACCCTGGTATTTTGGTTCTGAACCAACCACATTCCAAACTCACCGTAACATTTGACACTGTATTCAGTCATTCATCTGAAGAGCCGGTTGCAGGTGGGGTTTTGTTTTTTACAAGAACTTTAGTTTACAGACTTCATGCTGCCTCTCCTCTTCTCCTACATCCCCTATGTGAATCATGAACAGCTCCTGGCCTCTGCCCCCAGCATCCTGTCTTACCATTTCTCCCAGCTGCCTGTGCTGTAGCCCTAAGCCAGACCGTGGGCGTCCCTCACTGGATCATTGCAGCAGACACCCATTTACACTGGTTCCTTCTGTCCTTGCATCAAGGAGATCTGTTAAATATGGTCATACTGCATTTCTTCTCCAGGCTCCACTAAGGTTTTCTGCCTTGCTAAAAATGAAAGCGAAGTAACCTACTGAAACTTACCAGGTCTCATGTGATCCAGTTTCCTATTCTCCGTTCTCTTTCTTGACTTCATCTTCTCCATCTTCTCCATCTGTATCTCCACTCTGCCACACTGACTCCCCATGCTTGCCCCATATTCCATATCGTCTTCCAGAGTGCCTTTGTCTGTACCTGGACTGGGATTCCTGCAATGTCCACATAGTTTGCTCTTTTTTTTTTTTTTTTTTTTTTTTTAAAAAAAAAAGTTTGCTCCTTTTTAAAATCTGTATGCCAGTGCCAGCTTCTTAATAAGGTCTTCTTCCATAGAAACCAGAGAAATGAAAATTACAAGAGTTGGTACCTCCTTTCCCTGCTTAATTTGTTGTCCTTTATATTTACAAAAACTTAATATAATACGTGTATGCACATGCATGCATAATATGCATGTGTTTAAAACACATATATTATGCATTTTACATTGTTTTATCATAGTCCCTGAAGCATACGTTCTATGAGGGCAGTTCTCTCTATCCTCACAATTGAGAATGGTACATGACACATTGGAGACCCTCCAGTATTTGTAAGTCTGGGTGGTTAGTGAATATAATGAGAGCATACATTATACCTTGAAGTTGCCCATTTATAGAGCAGACTGCATTTCCTAAATGTTAGAACACCTTGACGCCTTTACTAGTGATGACTACTATGCTTATTGTCCTTTCTTTTCTTTTTCTTTTAGGGAAAACCAGGTCGAAAAGGACATATGGGTGAGCCAGGGCCAGAAGGCTTAAAGGTAAAGGTCCTGAACTTTGAAAAACTTTAAAAGTTTAAAAATACAAATTTTCAAGAAGATAAAGCTATGACTTTTATACAAATTAAATGAACAAATTTCAACTTATGGGCAACCATTAAGATGTTAAACACTGTTCAAACATTAATAAGCCATATATCTCCTTTTGTATTTGTATAGGTATACAATTTAATAAAGACATGTTAGGATATATTGTATATACATTTGCAAATAAGATACAAAGTAATAAACTTTATGGAACTGAATAAATAAATATTATGATGGTATTTGTAGATTAGATACAGGGAAATAAATATACATAAATATCTCCTTACTAAGTATAGGTTCTTTAATAAACAACTAATGGTTGGTCCACCTGAGTCTCTTCCTAACACAGTCATTGTGTGACTGCATCACTGTGTGACTTTGAAAGGATTGCTAGCCCATGGTTTCTTGTTTACTTTCATGTTTTAGATGATCTTTACAATAACAAATACTCAACAGCACAAGATTCAGAGTGTGGAAGAGACCAGTTTATAGGAATGGTTAACTTTTTGCAAACTTAAAATTTAAAACTCATAGAAGTAGCAGAGTATTCTTAACAAATTTCCCAAATTAAGGCTTGTTACATATATGCTGAACAAATAAATTTCTATGATGTTAAATTCTACCAAAAAAAAAAAAAAAAAAAAAAGCTAGACCTCTAGACCTCAAGTTTTAGGTCAGTGGAGGAAGACTTAAAGCATTTTTAATATATCAACAGATTGATTGCTAAACATACTAGGAGAATGTGTGTCCAGCTTTCTCAAATTATATTCAGAAACTCCAGAAAGGTGATTTAAAACCAGAAAGTTTAAGTAGTTCTCTTTCCTGGGATTAATCTCTATCCTACAAAATAGTACTAAGACATTCAATGTTAAACCCCAATGTCCACAAAATGGCTAGCAGTTGAATCTCTGTGATTGGTCAAAGGCAGCTCATCTCTAGCATCACACCCGAAGCAGGGCAAGCCTTTGTTATCAAAGAACCTGAAGAAATCCTTCAATGATTGCCCCTCCTTAGCTACCCCTGCCCCTGGGACCTGGGCAGCTATTCCTGGGAAATACTTGGGAGTTGGTGGTGGTGCACCAAGTTTCCACTCAACCTTAGTCTTTGTCTCTGTCTCTGTGTCTGTCTCTATGTCTCTGTCTTTCTTTCTGCTTCCCTCTCCTCCCTCTCTTCTCCTCTTCCTTCACTCTCTCCCTTTGCTCACTCTCCTTCTCTTCTGCATCTATCCTCTCTTCATTACCTGCCTTTCTCTCTTCCCTCCCTCCCTCATCACTTGTCTTACTGTGGATCTCCCTTTCCTCAGGAGTCGTTGGCTACTGGGCCGTGAGAGTTGAGGGAGCAAAAGCAGCGAGCAGGGTTCTGATGGCCATGAGTTTGTAGGAAGGACTTCCAGAGAGACAGCTCTCTTTACTGTTTCAGTGGGCAGGGTATGTAAAGACTTTGAGGGTTAGGGGTAGGAAGGGTTGACTGATCATAACATGGTACCTAATTGTGATACAGGCAGGAAGGGCTGATTGGTCACCGCACAGCATTTAATTATCATACAGGAGGGAAGGACTGAGCACTACAATGTGCTAAATCATGCAGCACTTGCAGGAAACTCTGTGTAGGGTCATCCTGCAGATTAGTCAGACACCTGTACTTAGAGACACTATTCACATAAGGGAATTCTCCATTTTGTCCCGAGATCGGAGAGCTATCAGGATATGGTGGACCTTAATAACAGAGTCTTCAAACACCTTATTCTCTTTCCTTCCCTCCCTCCCTCCCTCTCTTTCTTCCTTCCTTCCTTCCTTCCTTCCTTCCTTCCTTCCTTCCTTCTGTGTTTCTCCCTTCTCTCCTGCTTCCTACCCTTTCTCTCTTCTGTCTGTGACAAGGCTTCTTTCCCTTACCTTCTGAGGTTTTGAATGTTAAACCAAGAATGCAGGGCATCTGCAAGCTAATTCAACTCTTTGCTGTCAAACAAATTTCCTGTAAGCAACAAAAGGTCATCTCCTTTTATGGGAAAATATAATTTTTAGATGAGGAAAGAAACAGATTAGAAAACTAATTATTCATAGATTGTCCTGCCGTCGGTGTCCTGTAAACACTCTTCAGTGAGTTCATCAATAACTAGTACAGCACCCTCCAGATGTCACACTGTTGCTACTCACCTAAGTGTATATTAATTGAACAGAAAACTTATATGGGCTATTCCTTGTGATGACTATTAGGTTTCATTGCTTAAAATCAGTACGACTTTGTAGACATGTAGCATCAGACATAGATATGAGCCATAGTGTAAATTGAAGAGGGAAAAAAAAGCTTCATTTTAATAGTATAATTAATACAAGGTGTAACAATGTTGCCATTCTCATGTGTACTCAATATTGAAAACCTTATTGAGATACTTTGTAGTCCTTGTACAATGATTTTGAGATGGGATATGTATTTTATGCTTCTGTCAACTGTAGTTCATAACAGTCTATGCCACTTGTCACCAGTGGCCACCATATTGTTTGGTATCCTAATATCTTGGTATCCTACACTTCAAAAGAATTATTCATTTTAACTCAAAACATCATTTTTTTTTCTATAAAAAGAACTGTAGATCCCTGTCACATCCACTGTGTGTGGTGTCTGGAAATCAGTCTTCTACATTCAGCTAATCAGTCCTTACCTTCTCTTATGGAAGGAAAGTGGCCCCTGATTGCAGGGCACAGCTCCAGTGAACTTCAGAATCCATCATTTGGAGTCACGAAGAGTTGTTTTGTTCCTAGTAGGTTTAGCTCCACACCTGAACTGGACTATGAGCAGTACACCCAAACCAGACGCACTCAAAAACCCCACACTAAAATGCAGGTATTTTCCATGGGAAAAATAACCATGAAAGGATTTTCTTAGGTTAGAAATTAGTGCCAAGTAACTTAGCTTAGGTCAAATTTATTATCAAATGTGTTATGGAAATCTCTGGGTTCACAGAGCTTGTAGACTACAAGACTGTGCTTTGGGAGTTATAAATAAGTAAATATCCTATCTCCAGCTGCCAGCTTTGCTGACTCGTGCTTATAGGCTCTTACCCTGAGGACAGCTTTGGGGTTATCTATGTTAGAAGTACAGAATCCTTGGTGCAAGGGCTTTAATTTTATTTTTAACATCCTTTATAGTGCATTATATTTGTTTTGAAAATATTTTTACATTTAAATGCCACAGTGGACAGGGTACTGGTGAAGGCCAAAGGACAACATCCAGGGTTTGGTTCTTTCCCTCCACTAGGCTCTTCAGACTTTTCAGCAGCGGAAAATAACACAATAAAGTAAAATACTTTATTTAAAATGTAACTTAACAAAGACTTTAATGTGTCTACATGAATTTCTGTATCACAAATGTTCAGTACTCATGGAGGCCAGAAGGGGGCACTAGATCCCCAGGAACTGGATTTACAGATGGTTGTGAGCGCCTATGTGGGAGCTGCAATCAAACTGTGTCTTCTGCAAGAGCAGTCAACTCTCTTAACTGCTGCGCCATCACTCCAGCCCTAAACATGTTTTTTTTTTTTTAATGGCAGAAAGTAATGAATCGGAGAATGTGACTTCAATATGTAAACAATTATTGTTTGAATGAAAGTGGGGGAAAGGCCACATTTCACAAAAATCCTATAAATAAGTTTGAATAACTGAGGTGGCTGTTGCTCTTTTTCCTGTTACTAGATGATTATGTAGAATGGGAACAGAAGAAGTCACGATTAATTCTGTTGGCAAATAGTCACTTCTGCAATTTTATATTCTTGATCAACAGGGAGAAGTGGGAGACCAAGGAGATATTGGGAAAACTGGTGAAACAGTAAGCTGGTTTTCTATGCTCAATTTTATTTCTCACTATCTGTGTTTCTTGGGAATTGTTTTAACCTTGATCTGTTAGCTATTGTTGTGTTAGCACGCATTGGAATAGAACTAGCACAGATTTACACCCATTTGTGATGGCTCTGTTGACAAGCGAAAGGCTTCAGTACAAGAGATGTGAAGAAAACCCAGGCAATATTTTCACTGAACTTGAGCTATGTTTATGGTATTAGGAGCATCTTTCTTGTTAGTATTTGACATTCCATTACAATTTCACTAGCTTCAGCCTAAATTTGACCTTATGGGAAAAAAAAAAAGGATCTTTAACAAGGTATGGTGGCAAATGCCTGTAATTCCAGCACTCTGTCTTGGATTCACGAGTTCAAGACCAATCTGGTCTACATAACAAAACACTGTCTCAAAGAATAAACAACCTGAAAAAGACTGGTTAGATCACAACAGAGTATGTGCTGGTAATCTGACTTAAGAGTTGAAGGGGAGGGATCAAGGAAAAGCAGTGAAGTGTCAAGTGTGTTATCATTTTAATCAAATGCAGTTTGTTTAGGCTTACCTTACAGTTGTAGCAGAAAGTACCATGTAACTTTTTAAGATGCATTTTTTAATTGTGTGCTCGTGAGTATGTATTGAAGTCACATTCCGTGATTCTTTACTTTCTGGCATTTAAAGCATACGTTTAGGGCTGGAGAGATGGCTCAGCTGGGTCAGAAGAGCTGGATTTATAGACAGTTGTGAACTGCTGGACAAGGGCACTGGAAACTGAAGTTGAGCCCTCTGCAAGAGTACTACTATATACACTGCTGAGCCGCCTCTCACGCTCTGCATATAACGTTTATGTCTATAAAAATAATTTAATTTGGATCTATTTCCAATAATGAGGAAGACCATCAAAAATAATTTCTATGAGACTGGGGTGATGTTTCAGCTAGTACATATTTGCTGTGCTCACATAGGGACCTGAGTTTGAATTTCCAGAACCCAAGCAAAGACCAGCACTCATTTACAGTCTCAGCGCTGGAAGTAAAAGGCAGATGCTGGGAGCTTGCTGGACAGTCAGGCCACTGGCCAGTGGACCAGTGAGGTCACCTGCCTCAAAAACTACCATGAGGAACAGGGGAGCAGGACAACAGAGGTCACCCTCTGACCGTCACACACTTGCACACCTGAGTGTACACATACATATACATGCATGCATGCATGCATGCACACACACGTGTACTGCATATACACAAATACACACAAAAAATTAACAAATAAACCTATATAATAAGGTGATGGACTGTCAAGGGTAAAAACGTCTACTGCTTGCAAGGTTAGCTGTCACGAAACAAGTGAATGGAATAGTTTGTCTCCATGAGCAAATTCCCACATAGCCTAGTTTAAGACTTAAAGAGAAGTAAAATTTTCTACAAAGTCATGTTGGAAGCTTAACTAGTTTTACAATCCTTAATCCTGGTGTTGTAATAAAAAAATACTCTGACAGTCTTTGTTTACCATTACCATATTAGTAAAAATAGACAGGGGTAGTTAATTATCAAGGAATCATTACGACTTCCAAGTAAGCCTCAGTCAGCAGAAGGTAAGCATCTTATCTGTGGTTTGCAAAGAAAAAAAGTACTATACTTTTAGTAAAGTACTTAGATCAGATTCTATAAAATATCTAGTAAGACTGTAGTGTTTTTATTTCTATGCTCAAAGAATTTGACAGTCAGCTTGCTTAGGAATTGTGTGTGTGTGTGTGTGTGTGAGAGAGAGAGAGAGAGAGAGAGAGAGAGAGAGAGACAGGGACAGAGAGACAGAGAGAGAGAGAGAGAGAGAGAGAGAGAGAGAGAGACAGAGAGAGAGAGTCAGGATCCAATGCTAATAAACAGCATCTTCTCACATGCTACATATTAAATTTCCAAGTGTTATTTCCTTAATCACACTAGATTAGATCCAGACAGCATAAGACCCAGCAGTTTCCCCTGCTGACCAGAGAGGGTGTGGACTACTGAAGTGCTAGATTTCTGTGACTGGAATAAGAGAATCACATTTGCTAATCCTCAGCTATGTTTCAGGCATCAGCCAATGATGCAATATTTCATTTAATTCTAGAGCCAACGACTCCCTAGTTGTACAGTGAGAAAATCAGAGAACAGGAAATGATTGGTCATAAGTTATCTAACTAAACCTTAACTCTAACCCAGACTTCCAAGTTCAAGACCCAAACCGCCACCTCATGCCATGCTCACATTTTTAATATCAGTTTTTAAAAAAACACTTGGCCTGGATTTTGCAAAGATACTGTGAGCATCAGCTAAGTTTAATATTAGTTTTAACATGTTTTGTTATTAATTGAACAACAATTTGGCCCCTTTTATAGCAATGTTGTAAAGGCCCCTTGAGCATTTGATAAGTTAGAAAATAAAGAATTCTGATTTTTTTTCCCTCATGTGAGTTGAAGGACTTTCTTCTGTAAAACGTCACTCCCTTATTGAGTTCATTAAAAATCTAACTTACCTAAAGAATATTTTGGGCCCTCTGTAGTTCCCAGATTTTATTTTATCTAAACTTTCAGGTCCTATGTGTATGTCTAGAATTCTGTTGCCAAAAGAACCACCTCTCTTGAAAGTTAAAGAATATATAGTTGCATGTCATTACAACGGCCTTTGAAATTTGGAATAAGCCAGCATGCGGTAGGACTTCAGTTTTCACGTCAGATGATCTTTTTGATAGTATTTAATTATCTTAACTGAGTGATTTTTCCTTTCTCTAGTCATACTAATTAGAACCAAGTCTGTTACTGAACCTATCAAGCTCAACAATGCTATCTATGTGTTCTATATTGGTTTACAATCATTTCTTGTATTCAAAGAATTGATTTCTATAAATGTGCTCCAAAGCATCCTATTTCCTTTATTACTTTTGTTAAAAATAACAAACTTAATTTCTGTAAATGTGTCTCATAAGTCTCCAGTTTCCTCTTAATTTTTTATTTTAAAAAATCCTACATTTACTCAGCAACAGTGATACAATTTGTGCATCAACAATGATACAATGTAACAAAAAAGTTGCTTAGTGTTTTAAAATTCCTGGCATGTCACTATTTGAGATTCAAGGACAATAATTCAGTATTTTCAAGTGTTCTCAGAGTTTTCAAAATTGTGTTATTTTAAATGTACTTGTAGTAGTAATCATATTTTATTATTTAAATAGCTAAAATTTTTGCTTAAAGATTAAAATGCACTGAATTTAATATTTACAAACAGCTATGTCCGATAGGAAAAAATCAGGGCAAATAAAACAGCGATGGAGTCTAAGAGGGTCTTGGCATATAAAACTGGCTTCAAATAACTAAACATTTAGTTATTTGTCAGGAACAATCTGGTATATATGATGTCAAAGAATAATTCCAATTCTAAGAATTCACGACTCTCTTCTAGGAAGTTTAATATGCCTGTTCTTCCTCTCATCTCCAACTTGGAAACTTTTACCTGGCCCTATTCTAGTCTCACTACATCCTTCTGAAACTTGGGTGAACAGACCAGATATGTTTTATTAATTTATGTAGTTATATTTATATGTGTGTTTCTCAACATATAAATGTCAAGAGGGTGACAGATCCCCTGGAGCTGGAATTGTAGGTGGTTATGAGCTATTTAACATGGGTGCTGGGAACTCATCTTCAAAAGCATCAAGTGCTTCTACCCACTGGACATTAGGGGGTGTGTCTTCCAAGCCATGGCTATGAGTTGAATGACAACGTCTATGGAATTCTGTTTATCATTGATGATGCTCAAAGCCAGGCAAGCATGTTCTTAGAAGAGGGAAGTGGAGATATCTTTGGGGAAACATCAACAGTGACTCTCTAGAATCTTTCAGTCCTCTGTTACCTTAAATACAAGAAGTGAGAATATTGTCCATAAAGTATCCTTGATTACATTAATTTTCAGTTATTACATTTGTTCCCACGTGGTGACATTCATGATTGTCTTAAGTCTAGTCACCCTAATTTATTTCTTAAAAATGTAGCTTCACTTGTTGGATTTGACTTTATACATTTCTTAATTTACTAACATATGGAGATTTATCCTCTGCCCTCTGTGCCATGCTGTACCAAATGGTGATGAGTGACCAGTGAACAGAAAGAAACAGGAAAGTCCTGGATTATCCTCAAAATGAAGCACCCCATCTTTCTTAATAAAATCTTCAGAATCAGGTATGCCATGATGGGCGATCCCTGGATGGCTTCTAAACAGGTTATTCAAAGCCAAAACGGGAGAAAAACTAAGGGAGAAATAGAGACAACATTCTGCCTATTAAGAACCCATCCTCTACCTTAAGGTGACCATCCTGCACCCTTATCGCTGTGGAATGTGTCTGGTCTATGTCACCTATAAGCTGTGGTTCAGAAGGTCACAATCCAAGATTCTAGTCTGCAGCTCCCAGGCTCTTCTCTTTCCACATAGTAACCATCAAATTGTTCATGGTTTCAATGGGACCTTGAAGTACATCCTTGGGAATGAATGGTCAGGAAGATCTGAGTTAATATTTAGGAAAAATTGTAAGGAAGAGCAAACCAAGATTTTAACCTGTAATATCCTAAGCCAACCTGGCAAATGTGTTTTTAAAATATTGTCAAATATTATTAGTTTGCAAGGGCTATAGAAATTTATTTATAATGGAAACAAAAATGATTTTGAAGGGACTGGGAAGTGTTTCAGAAGCGCTCACATAAACCCTCACTTGACAGAGTGCCTAGGGCTGTGATTGGGTAAAATTACCATGGAATTAGCTTGATACAAATACACTTTAGTATGTTCCAGGCTTTTTTCCCCTTTTGTGAAAGGGGAAATTGCTAGTTTTAAAGGGACCTACAAATCATGACTCCTGTTTCCTTGAAGGAACAGATCCAGAGGCAGGGAGCACGATTTAACCAAAGAGGTAAAGCGAATGTTACAATTGACCGCAAATTACCTTGACCTCAGCCAGTTTTGAGTCTTACCATCATTTTCTTTATATGTGCCTAGGGCACAACTGTAAATACTCTGTCAGCCTCCTGAATGACGTGAGTGATATGTTTCTTTTTTCTTTTTTTTTTTTTTTGGTTTTTTTTTCTTTTCCTTTTTAATTTTATTTTTTTGCTTATTCACTTTATAACCCGTCCCAGTCACCCCCTCCCACAATCCTTCCCCATCTCTTCTTTTCTGAGTACCCCCTCCTCCTGTATCCCCCACCCTGCCACTTTAAGTCTCTGAGAGGCTAGGTACTTCCTCTCCCATTGAGGCCAGATGAGGCACCCAGCTAGAAGACCATACCCCATATACAGGCTGTATGTTTTGGGATAGCCCCCACTCCAGATGTTTGAGACCTACATGAAAACCAAGCTGCACATTTACAACATATGTGCAGGGAGGCCTAGGTCCAGCCATGGAGCTAGATCTGTGTAGACTAGGTATGCTCCACGGTTGGTGATTCAGTCTCTGAGAGCTCCAAGGGTTCAGGTTGGTTTACTCTGTTGATCTTCCTGTGCAGTTCCTATCTCCTTAGGGCCCACAATCCTTCCACCTATTCTTCTATAAGAGTCCTCAAGCTCCATCCACTGTTTGGCTCTGGGTGTCTGTATCTGTCTGAGTCAGCTGCTGGTTAGAGCCTCTCAGAGAACAACTTGCCCCTGTCTGTTCTCAGGCTGGAGGTTTAGATCCTGGGAGCTCTGGTTGAATCTTTTGATACTCATTCTAAAAAGGACAAAAGCACCCTCACTTTGGTCTTCCTCCTTCTTCTTGAGTTTCGTCTTAGGTATTGTGTGCTTTTGGGCTAATATCCACTTATCAGTGAGTGCATACCATGTGTGTTCTTTTGTGATTGGGTCATCTCACTCAGGATGATATTTTCTAGTTCCATCCATTTGCCTAAGAATTTCATGAGCTCATTGTTTTTAATAGCTGAGTAGTACTCCATTGTGTAAATGTACCACATTTTCTGTATCCATTCTTCTGTTGAAGGACATCTGGGTTCTTTCCAGCTTCTGGCTATTATAAATAAGACCTCTATGAACATAGTGGAGCATGTGGCCCTGTTGCATGTTGAAATATCTTCTGGGTATATGCCCAGGAGGGGTATAGTTGGGTCCTCAGGTAACACTATGTTCAATTTTCTGAGGTATTGCCAGACTGCTTTCCATAGTGGTTGTACCAGCTTGCAATCCCAGAGTGATATGTTTCTTATGTAATGGAAAATTATGCAGAATGGATACATGCTAACTTCAGATGGGTCTTTATTGAATATGTTACCAAAAAAAAAAATAGGTACTCATTATTGAAACCTTATGATAAACCAGGAACTTGGACTATGTTATATTTGTTAATATCCACAAATATTTTGGTAAATGTAATTATTCCAATTCTATGCTTTAAAAAGCTGATATTTCTGACAATCGGAATAACTTGCCATGGTCAAGAACCTAACAGTGAAGTTAGGGCTAAAGGGAGTTATCTCTACTGTTTCTATATTATTATCAAGGGGTCACTTGGCAACGGGCTGCAGACTTCCAATTGTGTTCCTAATAAACACCTGCTTTTACTACATGGGAATACAAATCGCACACCACAATTTGAGAAGCAGGTTTCTCCAAAGCCACAGCATATCACCCTTGAAATGTAGAAACAGCATTGTAAGTCTGATTAAAAAGCCATTACCATGTCTAGTAGTGTGTCTATGGGGGCATAAAACACTAGAAGAGAAGCCTGTTGTGGTGGGGACCACCTGTCAGCACAGCACTCCAGAGGTAGTGGCAGGAGGATCTGGAGTTCAAGGCTTTCCTCAGTTAGAATGGACTAGAAAAAATCCTGTCTCTAAAAATAGACCAAAAGAGGGCCTAACAAGGGGCACCAAAGGGCTGGCATGAAGACCCTCACTGGCGCCTAAACAGCGACTGCACCGAAGTGTGAAGTGGTTTGATTAGACATTGCTGTGATGTGATATTTATTCTTCCCACCCATGAATTGCCATCTATTTCATCTATTTTAAATAACTTTATCATTTGTAAAGATGTGCATCTCATTATTTTTCTTTACCTAGAACCTGTATTTCTGTGTTTTACAAGGATAGCATTTTTTTCAAAGATTTACTTTATGTACTCTCTCTCTCTCTCTCTCTCTCTCTCTCTCTCTCTCTCTCTCTCTCTCTTCTTTGTGTGTGTGTGTGTGTGTGTGTGTGTGTGTGAATGCACACATAAGGACACGTGCCAGTGAAGGCTAGAATCATCAGATCTCCCTGGAGCTGTAGTTTTGCGAGCAACTAGCAATGGGTTCTGAGAACTGTCAGGTCCTCTGTAAGAGCAGTATTCAGCCTTCAGAGATACAAAGATTTTTAGAGCCAAAGAAAGATGGAAATTCAGTCTTCATTTATGTATCTGTCATCAATAAGTACCTACTGAACAATTTTGAGTGCTAGACACACCATTAAATAAGACTATTTCTCTAGGTAGTTTCTGGTGTAGGCAATGGCAAAATAGATATTCATATGATTTTTTTTTAAAATTCTGTTCCATTACATAAGATATTCTAAGAAAAAGAAGTAATAGTTATTTTGTCATGGCTCATAAGGACATATGTGTTGATAGAAAAACTCTAACTTTGGTTGAAAACTTATTTCCATTCTCTTGGGTATAGCTGTTACGGTGTGGATAACAACTTTTGAGGAGACTGTATTCTAAGTTCTTATCTGGAAAGGGTCTAATGCTGGCATTTTTGTTGGATTGATGTTCTAATAGTCTTCCCTTCAAGCTGTGTTTGTGTGCAACAAGTTTTGTTCATTGCTAGTCCATTGTATCTTCTTTTATATACATATTTATACATAGTCTTCCTTTTAAGCTGTGTTTCTATGCAACAAGTTTCATTCATTGCTAGTCCATTGTATCTTCTTTTATATACATATTTATACATAGTCTTCCTTTTAAGCTGTGTTTCTATGCAACAAGTTTCATTCATTGCTAGTACATTGTATCTTCTTTTATATACATATTTATATGTCAGCACAAGGGTAAAGGTTCCTGTTTTTTGCTGAAAATATGTAAGAGAAAATGTGTTGATCCTTTTAGTTTAAGAAGTAAATGGACTGGTGTGTGGAAATAACGGAAGGGTCTGGAATAAAGGGTTGTTTGGGGAGTCCTGCTGAAAAGACTTTGTTGACAGAACATGATGACCAAATGACAACCTGGAGATAGACTAGTGAAAATACCCATGCTTCTCCCTTTAAAAAGAACCCATAACCTGTGTAACTTGTAGGCTAAGGTCTCCACTGTTAAGGATTATAAATAGCATAGAACAGGGGTCAGCAAGCTTTCGTGTAGAGGATCAGTGGCTGTGTGTTTAAAATTCTGAGCCATCCGGGTTCTGTTGTAGCCTCTTAGCTATGGTGCTGTACTGTGAACCCAGCCACAGACAACAATGAACGAAAGAGCCTGGCTCTGCTTCTAGTGAAACTTTATTTATAAAAACAGACAGTGGGTGGGAATGGGCCCCAGGCTGTAGTGTGTCTCTTCCCATTCTACCATGTTACAGTTGTTCTAGGATGTGGCAGCTTTATTGTGTCTGTCTTGTGTGCACCGTGCTTCGTTAGTCTTTTGGCATTAACAAAAAAGCAATGAATACATATGTGATTTCTATGGATCTTAGTTTCAAATCCAAAAACCGATTCAAGTTAGCAGACAGGCGGTGCTGCCACCATTCACTGGTATGTTTTTGTTTGTTTGTTTCTTCTTTTGTACTAGTTGCAAACACAATGAATTTATTTGCTTTTTTTATATGTGGATCACATGTAAAGCCAAAGGTTCAACTAGAATTTATCATTTTCCCTCTAACAAACGCTTGACCTTATTACCAGAAAGCGTTTCCAAGAACAATGAAATAGTTTCTTTGTGTGCTATATTTCCCATTGAGATGAGATATTTTGCATTTGGGCTCAGCCTCACTTAGAATGGCTTCTGTTTTTTTTTTCCTTAGCATAAGATTAAGCCATACAAGGTTCATACCTTATATGATAATAACACAAGAAAGAAAGGACCATGTGGCCGGGTGTAATCTCCTCATGGCAAACGATGTCTTCCCTTTTCAAGGGAGCATTCTGGGTTTCTTTGCACTGTGTTTTAAAGGCACTACCCTACTCATGGGCTCTGAGGTGTCACAGAGTCACTCAAGTGTTACTACAACAGTCCACAGTAGAGTTATGAGAGAACTGCACAGAGACTTAGCAGTGCCTAGTGAAAAAGGAAGTCTTTCTCCCTCCGTATCTTCTCTCTTTTCTTGTTTTTCTGAGACTTGAGGCAAACACATAAAGGTCACCGATTTGTCTGTGTAAATACAATGTGAGGATTTCCCATCATTTCAGTATTTTAATGAAGAAACCACTGGCCAGTGTGCATGGTGCCTTCCTTCCACAAATATTTATGCCCATTTCATACTCAAGGGAGAGATCAAACTGAACAGGACACTGAACCCACTTCAAAGACTTCATGCAAGATTATGATGGCAATTTGAGCATTAAAGGGAAAGTGATCTTGGCTGTCCCCTCTGCCTGATGTAGAGATTATCAGTAAAACAGTTCTGAGTGATCCTGTGGCTCCAGAACACTGGATAAAATTCCTCAATAGAAAAATTTTAATTCTATTTCTATGTAAATATGAACATCCCATTCTTAGGTGTTGAAAAAGATTTTTAATGCTTTTTAAAATAACGGACACTGTTCTTCCTTGTGGTTAAATAGAATTTTAAAGCTGGATGGTGTAAGAAGAGGGACCTTGTCCACATGTTTTTCAGAGTAGAAGGTGAAATCAAAACTGTCAAAGGCTTTCTTTGGAACTTAAGTATTAAGCTGGAACCCAAGTCTTGGCATTAATAGGTGGCATAGCATATTGTCATTTCCCCCCATTATCAGCTACAGTGATTTGGGGTTAGTGAGAGTGTTGGAAACTTGAGAGAGCAGATTTCTCTCACTCTAATTTTGTCTTGGATAGAACTCACAAAATCGCCTTTCCTATAAGGATTGCCTGAAAAGACATCCAGAACTAATTTTGTTCTTCATATTTGAACAAATACCCTGGGCTCAGAAGTGCACATCCCTCTGTGTGAATGGGCCTGCTAGTTATTAGTCTCAGGGAGACCGCACAGTGAACAAGTTATTGCAACACAAGTGTCACTGCAGGAGAATTTCCTTTATTTCTCATCCAACTTACTTTAAAAAAAAATGGCCTAAGTTGAATAAAAATAGGTGGCTGCTCTCTGTCGATGCTCACATCATCACCTTTGATTGATTACCCAGAGGCTCATTGTTGGCCACACTGCCTCGCAAGTTTGGTACAGCATGAGGACGCTTTCCTTTCTCGTGCTCCCCATAACAGGAGTGTGACTACAAGCATCTGCTCAGAGGACATTCCAGGCATAGCCTCCGGATCATTGCCAGAGCTGCCTGGCAATGGCAAAGCTTCTCTCTGAGCTTTTGTGTCATGACTGTACATTTGAGCCTAGAGAATAAGAGTCGGGTAGTGGATGGGGAAATGTCAGAGCCTGACATCTCCACATGGATACTTGGCAGACCATCAGCGGACACTTGGTGGGGAACCCTATGTATCCATATGGCAAGAGGCTGGACTACAAACTCTATGACCCAAAATAGACCTGTCCAATCCCTCAGGAACCTATAAAATTACAAAATATCTGTCTATGGTCTAAATTTAATTGACCATGCAAACAATATGTTGTATTCTTCAGTGTGACATGTAATATTTTGCTTTCATGTATTTTGTTGACTAAATAAAACAGTATCTATTTTATGACATCTTAATAAAATATGGATCAATGTAAGATTTTCACAAAACTATTTCTCTTTGGTTGTTAAGCAATGTGTACAGAGAGTGTATCATCAGTACTTAGAAACCTCAAAGCATCAAATGCTCATGTGTTTGAAGACTTGGTCCTCTTGAAGGCTGTGTAGCCTTTAGAAAGTAGACTTTACTGAAGGAAGTGGTTCACTCAGGGAAAGTCTTATGGGTTATAGCCAGCTGCAGTGCCACCTTACTCTCCTCCTCCTCTTCCTCCTCATGTTCTTCCTTCTTCTCCTGCTTTTTCTCCCCCTCCATCTTCTCCCCTCCGGTTCTACCTATAGGTTCATCAAAAAGTCAAGAGTCCAAGCCAAACTTTTCCACTGGACACTGCCATGCTTTCTCCATGGTGAACTATATCTTTAATCAAGAGCTCAGATAAATCTTCTGTCCCTTTAGTTGCTTCCTGTCATGTATTTGGTCATACAGATGAGAAAAACCTTACCCAGGTCCCAAATTAATTTTTCTATGCCAATTTTTATTTATGTAGGTGAAGTACCTATGTATTCAGGTCCTGTACCTACTCCTAAGCTGCTACCATATATACTAGCTAGACATTTTATTCTTTAGAGATGGCCTTTTCTGTCTATATCAGGCACACCAAATTCCTAGGTAGCATGTGAGCACAATCTAATAATTAGAGAGAAACATGAAAATCCCAATTAGGGTGTGTGCGTTCTTTTTTTTTTTTATTGGATGTTTTACTTACATTTCAGATGCAATCCCCTTTCCCCATTTCCCCCCACCAAGGAATCCCCTATCCCATCCCCCTCCTCCTACTTCTTTGAGAATATGCCCCCACCCACCCTCCCACTCCCACCTCCCCACCCATGATTTCCCCACACTGGGGCATCCAGCCTTCACTGGACCAAGGACTTCCTTACCCACCTATGCCTGATATTGTCATCCTCCCCTACATATACAGCTGGAGCCATAGGTCCCTCCCTATGTGCCCCAGGCTGGTTTAGACCCTGGGAGCTCTGGTTGGTTGGTATTGTTGCTCTCCCCATTGGGGCCGCAAACCTTTTCAGCTCCTTCAGTCTTCTCTCTCACTCCTCCATTGGGAACCGCATAATCAGTTTAATGGTTAGCTGTGAGCATCTGTCTCTGTATATTTCAGGCTCTGGCAGACATCTGAGGAGACAGCTATATCAGGCTCCTGTCAGCATGCACTTCCTGGCATCCACATCAGATCTACCTTTGGTGACTGCACAAGTGATGGATACCCAGGTGGAGCAGTGTCTGGACTGCCCTCCTTCAGTTTCTGTCCCACACTTTGTCTCCATATTTGCTCCCATGAGTATTTTGTTACTCCTTCTAAGAAGGGCCAAAGCACCCATACTTTGGTCTTCCTTGTTCACGAGCTTCATGTGGTCTGTGAGTTGTATCTTGGATATTGCTAGCTTTTGGACTAATATCCAATTATCAGTGAGTGCATACCATGTGTGTTCTTTTGTGATTGGGTTACCTCACTCAGTATGGTATTTTCTAGTTCCATCCATTTGCCTAAGAATTTCTTGAATTCATTGTTTTTAATAGCTGAGTAACATTCCATTGTGTAAATGTACCACATTTTCTGTATCCATTCTTCTGTTGAAGGACATCTGGGTTCTTTCCAGCTTCTGGTCATTATAAATAAGGCTGCTATGAACATAGTGGAGCATATATTCTTGTTATATGTTGGAGCATCTTCTGGTTATATGCCCAGGAGTGGTACAGCTGGGTCCTCAGGTAATGCTATGTCCAATTTTCTGAGGAACCGCCAGACTGATTTCCAGAGTGGTTGCACCATCTTGCAATCCTACCACCATTGTTGGGGAGGTGCATGCTGGACAGTGCTTACTTTCTATGATAAAGGACAGGCCACTTCTATAAACAGGAAGAGTTAGAGCCTAATGGTTCAAACTCTTCAGGGACCTGTCTAGACATTTCCCTCACAAATGTCAGAGTCTAGGTTTTCCTAAACCAGTTTTCTATTGACCTCAGCACATTAAACTCGTCTCAGTTGGGAGTTTAAGCTTCTCTGGAGTTTGATCAGTGTGGTGAATAAATCAAGAATTTGACATAGTTTTCTCTGCCCTCCCACTAAAAGAGATAATTGCCTAACCGTCTTATCAGTGAGCTCTGGGTAACACATGACCCATCAGTGAGTTAAATGGCCAGCCTTTCTCTGTGTACTCTCGTTGGGCCTGGATGTAAGCCTGTCTGCTGAGGCCTTAACCCAGAAGGTGCTGATTTAAGAAGTCTTAGCTTACAGAAGAGGGTGGGTGGTTTGTATGTGGGTTCACTACCTTTGCTTTATTTAAGTTGCTCGTTGACTTAGTCAAAATATATTTATATCTTCTGTAGTCCAGAAATTATGCTAAACAGAAGAGATGGAGATGCCTTGTAGAACATTCAGGCTGAGAAACTTAAGGCCACGTCTTCCTAAACAGGGATGAATTTAGAAAATGGTTTTTATGTCACCGTGACCAAATACCTGAAGGAAAGACTTACGAGAGTGAACTTTCATTGTGGCTCAGTAGAAGGAGTCTGAACCCATGTGATTTTGCTGAACATCATGGCAATGTGAGCATGCTCCTGGGGCTGTGTGTGGTAGACAGCGAACAGAGAAGGCAGAGGGCAGGAAGAGGCCAGAGTAAAGTCCATCCCTCAAGACTTCCTCAGAGGTTTTCCTCCATCTAGATCCCACCTCCAAGAAATACCCGCGTCTCCAAGAAATACCCGCGTCTCGTGAATCTATCAAGTGATCCTCTGTGCTATCGATGAGGTAAAAGCTTTCATGATCCAGAAAAGTCTTCACAAATACCCCACAGATGTCCTCTTTTTAATTCTCAGATGTTTCTGAGCTCATTCAAGTGACTCATCTCACACACACACAAAGCGGTTTGATCCAAGTCATGCTGTCAAAGGACTAACTTCTGAGAATACAGATTTCATTTGAAAATGTGAATGAATGATCCAAAGATTGGGCATTTGAAAACTGATATATTAACAAATAATCAGAAAGGTTTCGCATATAAGCCTTAAAATTACCCTCAAATAAAAAAAAAAAAAAAACTGAAGGAAAACTGTTGAAAACAAAAATAACAGAGATCATTCATCCTTTGCCAATTTACTTTCTCTGTGTAATAAATCTGAATTTTTTTCTTATCTTTTCCTCTCTCCACATGCATACTCTCTAGGGCTGACTCTTAGTATGACTTTTTCCTCATGGTCTGTGAATTCCTTGGCCCTAGGCCCGCGTTTTCATCTGTACACTGAACATTCCTACCAGAATCCCTCACTGGTGCTTCCTTTTTTATCATATTTTAAAAAGGAATTCCTGTGGCTGGAGCGATGGCTCAGCAGTTAAGAGCTCTAGCTATTCTTCCAGAGGATCAGGTTGGATTAATTCCCAGCACAGACATGGTGGCTCACAACTGTCTATGAATCACAGTTCCAGAGATCTGAAACCCTCTTCTGGCCTCTACAGGCACAAGGAATGCACATGGTGCACAGATATACATTCAGGCAAAACACCCACACACATCAAAGCAAACAGACAAATAAATAAATAAGGGATTCCTTGGACTGGGGAGATGGCTTAGTTGGTAAAGTATTTGTCCTGTAAGGAGAAAGACCTGTGTTTGGAGCTCACACACGAAACGTAAAAGGGGGCAGGTGCGATGACAGTGCATGTCTTTAGTCTTAGCTCTGATAGGAAGGAAACAGGTAATTCCCCAGAGCTTTTTGACCAGCCAGTTTAGCGAATCAGTGACCACCATGTGTCTCAAAAGAAAAGGTGGAGGGAGAGAAGGGAAGACACCAAGCCTCAAACTCTGGCCTCTATACATACATGTACATGAGTCCCTGCATATATACATGCACACAAAAAAAGAAAAGGAGAATAGTAATTCTGCTATATCACTCAGCTAGACGACATGTTCCTTCTTACCTGCCCCTCAACAACTGATTGTGTGACCATCTTCTTAGAAAATGGCATGACTGTGAAGACATGATGGAGGTAAACAGAGCCTGGGAGAACTCATGTCCCATTTAGTGCTTGAAAATGGAGATTTTTTTTTTTTCATGTGTGGCTCAACATTTGCTTCTTCAGTCACCAAAAGTCCATATGACATTGATATGCAAAGTTTCCACTTGAAAGGTTAAAAAAAAGTGGCCAAATATCAGTGGTTTTCTACAGTGAATAGAGTCTACATTTGTCACGGTAAGATAGCTTAGATCCTTTGTGTAGCTTTGAAAGGAAAACAAAACCCACTAATACAAATATTAAAGCTAATGACTTCCCAAGATGCAACAGAACAGAGTTCTAGGGAATTTGCTTTCTGCACTGTGTTTTGGTGTACAATTCAAAATCTCCGAGGTCTGCCCTCCTTTATCCTGTTTATGCAGTTGTTTACACGCTGAAGATTTGAACTCTTCTGAGGCATTCGAACACTCTGTAAGACACAGTGACTTGAGGATAATTGTGAAGTATAGGAACTTTCTATAAAATGTTTTATAGCACCTTTTTCAACTAGGAAACATTCTAATTTTATATTACTCTCAGAATGATTCAGTAGGATGTGGTTAGTTAAAAAAAATAGAAGTAGAACATTCTAAAATTTTTACTGACTTTGGGAGGAAAAATAATATTTCTTCTTGCTTCTAAAAGTCCATTTATTCCACATCAGGCTTTTGGCCTCCAGAGTTTGGCTTTAGTTAACAAAATCTTTAAATAGACCATTACATAGCCTACTTTGCAAAAACGTGAAATGTTTTCAATTATTACGTGTATTTTTTTTTTTTTTTAGCTCCCAAGCAGAGCATGTTCTAGCGGAAGACTTTGTCGTATTCCTCACCGTGTGTTACGTGTAGAATCCGTGCATAGAAAAGACTTGATGAGCATTCTTCCCCCAAAAGCATGTGCTGTTGGTAATTCCTAAAAGTGAACGAGATGGCTTCCACGACTGCTTTGTAGCCATTAAGTACAGAACAGAATGGATTGGGGCTTCATGAGCCATATGGTCTGGTTTTACACTAGCTTCTCCTTATAGCATGCAAACGCAGTGTGGAGCGCTGCTAACCAAGTAGGGATAAACACTGTCAAGGATATGCAAACATCATGTCTTGTCTACTGACTCCTGACTTTGCTGGAATTCTGTACAATTTTATCCATGGGCAGATTTTGCTATCTGCATTACTTTGGTGGTCATTGATTCCAAACTGATTGGAATGGCACTCCAAACATAATAGATATTCAGTTACTGAAACCTTACATGTCACATCTACGGAAAAGTATATATCATTTTAACAACAACTTAGTGGTTCCTATAGAAGTATGTAACTTTAAAAACTATAGAAAGTAATTAGTAAAAATCAAAGTTTTGATACATTATCAAAGCTAGCTAACAATAGACTTTAGTCATTATGACTTTAAAAATATACATTATAATTTCTTCGCTAGTCTTCTCTGAGAGAAGAGCTCTCTAATTTCTATCTTTTAGGATAGAGGATCTTGAGGCTGGGTTGATGGCTCAATATGAGGCCGTACTTGCTATGATTTCAGAAGGACCTGAATTCAAATTCCTGGCACCAGGTAAAAATAAAAATCTGAGTATGGCTATGCTTGCCCAAGCCAGCACTGGGTCACAGGACTCTTGAGAGCTCACTGGGCAGTCAGCCTTGCCAAAGTGGTGGTTGGCCACAGTGTATATATGCACACATGTGCATGTAAGAGAGAATGGGAGGGAGGGAGGGAGAGAGAGAGAGAGAGAGAGAGAGAAAAGAGAGAGAACAAGAATGAATGTAGGGTGCACTTATACACTGCTAATGAGTGCGATCTGGGTGTCATTACAGCATTTAAGTAGGGCTTAAGAGGCATGGTAGTGTATACCTTGCTCATTTTCTATTTGGGATCACTTGCTCTGTGGTGAGATAAACTTCACTTGATTGGTCCCCAAAAAGGTCTGTATGGCAAGGCCGTGGTACCTCCAGCCCACATCCTTCTTAGGTGTAAATCTGCTAGTATCAGTGTGACATCTATTATGTCAGAGACCCAAGCCAGAGCTGCCCATGGAAGCTACAGAAATGGGGGCCAAGTGTTTCTTATTTTAACCCATTTACGTTGGGGGAGGCTATGTGATGCAAGAACTATGTCAACAGCATGGAATCTGTAAAGATGGATATCTTTACGCATCACTCATAGTTTCTCTTTCTGTAAGCTAAATCTCAGTTAGCCATCTCCCTTGCAGTACAGAAACATCTTAATTTCATGGCTTTCCATTTGTCAATGGCTGACATTATCTCCTGAGCAGAGTCCTGTTCAGAAGGTCTTTGCCGGTTCCTGTTCCTGTTCCCGGAGATGCCTCCCCTACCTTTTCCTATAACAGTTACCAAGCTCTAGGTCTCAACGAAGGCCTTTCTTTAATCCACTTGGAGGTAATTCTTATACAGAATGTGAGATAGGAATCCAGTTTCATTCTTCTGTTTGTGGACATTCAGTTTCCCAGAACTTTTTTTTTTTTTTTAAGATGAAAAAGAATGAATAGATGGTAGATCCACAAACGAATTGTGATTGCGCCCATATATATCCAACTAAAAATTAGAAAATACATTTATTTCTGGTTTTGAGTTATATCTTGTCCTAGATATTACTTCTATGGGGAATACCTATTTCATGGATGATTATGAAAACTAGTCGGGACATTGTGATCTGTTCTTTTGGAAAAGTATTTGTAATTTGAAGAAGAAGGAGGAGGAGGAAGGAGGCTGAGTAGGATGAGAAAGAAGAAGAAGAGGAGAAGGAATAGAAGGAATAGAAGGAATAGAGGAGGAGGAGAAGGGGGAAGGGGATGAGGGAGGGGGAAGAAACAATAACAATAATAATAGCAACAGGAGGAGGAGCAGCAGGGATAATAAGAGGAGGAAGAAGAGGAGGAGGGATAGGAAGAGGAGGACACAGGAGTCATTGGGTGATACATACCTCCCAGCATGCATTCTATGGCTTGCAATGAGTTTCCAGTGCAAGGAGGCTGTCTAGCAATAGGGGAGCTGGCCAGGAATTAGCCCATGGGGGAATATTAAACCCAGCAGCATTGTCTCGCCATTACAGATGTATCGGTCCCAACCACTTATGACGGATTAGGCTCCAATGTCATGTTGTTTAAGAAGAATCATTCAGTGCAACAGAGAGAAAATACATCTTAGGTCTAATTGCTTTCTGTTCAGAAGTGTACTTCTGTTGTGGGTGAACTTTCTTTTACTTGGCTGGCCGAGCAGAAATCATGTTCTCAATAGAATAATTTTGCAAACCATGGTTTCCAACGGTAATAGTGTCTCCTTTCTGCTGCCAAACTTTGTAAGAGCGTCAGCTATACAAGCTGTTCTCCATGCTCCCTTCACGTGGAGACTGTTAACCCTTCAGCAGTCATGTCCAAACATTTGGAAGCTACTGAAGTTGTTCTTGGGCATGGCCACTGACCCTACAGTGTCAAATCACGACACTCTCTCAAAATTTTTCCTTAAGGATGATTTTTTTCTTTCCTTGAACCCATGCTCCTTGGCTTTCTTTGTGCATCTCTTTTCATCTCTGAATAATCTTCATTAAGATCCTCTCCTTGTTCATTGTATTATTCCTGTGGATGGTAATTGTCCTGCCCTTAGTAGTGTGTACACTGCATTTTTCTGGTAATTACAACCATTTCTGTGAGATGACTGTGAAACAATCTGAGTTAGATTCAAATTTTCCAATTGTATGTCAATTCATATGTCACTTTAATTCGTTGTCTCATTAGGAAAATATTAGCCACTGGATCGAAATAAACACAAAATTGAGTGTTACAACATGATGCAAAGCTATTGTTACTCATGTTTCTAAGGCAATTAAGAAAGTCAGGCTTTTTAATTGAAGCAGTTCCCACTCCCTTGGGACCTTTATCTCATGGGGTAGAAAGCGGAGGAGATCTAGTTATGACTCATGTAAACAAGTGCCATACATTACCAGCTTTCAGACCTACATGCTTCAGTCAGAGTAGCTTCAAACTATCAGTGGCTTGCAATAGCAAAGGTTTCGTTCTCACTCTCTCTCTCCCCACTGCGAGCTGCCTGTGTCTGTTCCCTGTTACCTGCGTTCTAAGGCCCAGGCTCACCAGGAGCCTCCTTCAGTCGTGGCCTCTATAACGCAACACGATGAATACCATGCCCCCACCTTTCTCTTTGTTCTAAGTAAGTCACACAGAGAATCCTCGTGTCAGGAGGGTGGGTGACAATTTTCTTCCCATTCTGAGGGTCACGGTAGGATCCATGGCAAGCCTGGCAGAAACCCCACAGAAATGTGTCATTGTTCTACAGAATTACGCAGTGACTACTTTGAATACCTCAACCTAGCATGCCCTGCTAACATACTAACGTTTGAAAATGGGATATCCCTTAGAGTTACCGACAAATCGCAGATGCTTGTTGGATTTCTTTTCTCTTTGGAAATATAAAAATGTAGGTTATCAGTGTCATGTTAAATTTAATGAAACTTGGTAGTTTTCAAGTAAAAATGGATTTTCCTGTTCTTGCCAAATGTGTAGATAGGGGTTTATTAAATGGTAACACACACTTAAAGAGCAAGGGGATCGAAAGCCAGTGGATTTCAGATTTGCTAGGACTGACTAAAGCCCCTCTTGGCTTACTTGTTTTAATGAGAACAGTTGAAGGCAGCTAGAAAAGCTTTTGAAAATAGTTGAGTGAGAGAAGTGTGTGAAAGATCAGAAAATGACCAATGACATAAAATAGAAAATTTGGAAGTAAGCTATGCATAAGCATGCCTAAGTGTGGTACCACAGAGCAATAAAGGGCAGTGACATTATATATATTTATCTATGTATATAGGGGCACACACACACACAGGATTTCATAACCACGACCACTAACTTTAGTAGTGTTGTCAGGATTCTCCTTTTACAAATGAGGTAGCTAAGTTAAGAAGAGAAGTTTAAATGTGTGTGTGTGTGTGTGTGTGTGTGTGTGTGTGTGTGTGTGTCTGATATGACTCAGTCACTATATGGAAAGAAACATAATTCCAGTTTCCTCTTATGTCTTGTGTTGATGAGACTACAGATGGATTCAAGATCCAAATAGAGAAGACAAAGACTGCACATCATTGAAGAATGTATAAAGTTTTCAAAATAAGACACGGCACAGGCCTATTGAAAGAGTCGCATTTTAAGCACTTAGTGTTTACCTAAGCTTACCCATGCCTTTTAAACTCCTCTTCTTAACTGAGCTACCTCATCTGTAAAAGGAGATTCTGATAATAAAATTAGTGGTTGTGATGGTGAAATCATGCTCACACGCACACACACATACATGAACTCACACACACAGACACAGGTATATACACTCACACACTCAAAGTTCCTAATACATGTTATTCTATCTAGGATCATGTGACAGCCAATCAGATACTGATACAGATATAACTACGAACCTGTGGATAAAATCATACTATGTATTAAATTAGATTCTGCTTAATCACCCATTGATCATGGTTTGCTGCTTTGCATATGTAAATACATATTATATAAAAAGCTATCTAAGCCAAATTTATACCTGGTAGATATTAAAAACATTTCATGTGTCCTTAAGTAAAGGTCGATTGAAAGTTATTACTGCCTTACAATTTAAGAAAGAACTGTAATGTGTGTAATGGATTCTAATGTTTATTTATTTTTTGCTCTTTACATCTATTAAAGAAGAAATAATAAATATGCACAAATACAAACACAGAGAGAACCCAAGTCATGTTCCTTCAGAACGCCATTGCTGGTGGCTTTCTTCCCTCTGTCTTCACAGCTGTGTCCCTTACTCTGGCTGTGCACTAGCTTGAATCCCTTCCTCCCTTCTTCATTTTCCTCTTCCTACTCAAGCTACAGATTGTCTGGCTTCAGCCCTCTCCAGACTCTCCTTGCTAAAGTGCCTTCTATTTCATTCTCTATCATCACGGTTTATTCCTTCATGAGCTTAGATCATACCTATAACTGTTAATGGTTTCCCTTCTGTGTTACCAGATGTTTTGACTTGCCAAGTGTTTCCAGCTTGATTTGTTATGGTGATAAAACCATGACCAAAAGCAAGTTGGGAAGGATAGAGTTTATTTAATATACAGGTTTTAGTTTTACCACCAAAGGAAGCCAAGGCAGGAGCTTGAAGCAGTAACTATGGAGAGACACTGCTTGCTGGCTTGGACTTTTAGGCTTGTTCAACTTACTTTCTTATACAACCCAGGCCCACCCATCCTACTACGTCAATTAACAACTAAGAAAATGCTCCCTCAGACATGCCCACAGGCAAGCTCACTGAGGTAATCCCACAATTGAAGTTTCCTCTGCCCAGGTGACTGTGGGTTGTGTCAAATTGTCAGCTGGAGCTAACTATGACATCAAGACAGGGCCTGAATCTGTCTTACCTTGGCAACCACTCAGAATAGATATCAAGTCCTTGTATAACTGAACAAATAAATGAACACAAATGGGCATTAAGATACTTTCAAAGAAGGTGGTCACAAAAAGTTTATGCTAACATATCCCCAACAAGTAGATATGGAAGTTGTAAATATTTTATAACATTCTGTTGCTTATTAGTTTATAAGGACAATGATTACATCATCTCCCAACAAAGTATATGTTATGCATTAAGATTTGATTTAGGTATTGTTGACTGACTGAATAAATTAACTGTAACATGAAGTCATAGGCTATGTACCTGTTCTACAAAGAATTTGCCTCCAAATAAGATTAAGATGAAGTAGATTTAAACAGTAATTATAAGTGATTTAAAACCAGGATGCTATAAGAGCGATGTAATGTATGCATATTTTCTGTCATTTATTTTCTTACAAGGGACCTGTTGGTTTACCTGGAGAAGTAGGGATAGCCGGAAGCATTGGTGAAAAGGTAACTCATTGTGTTATTTTTGTGTTGCATTCAGAACTGCAGGCTAACTGTGATCTTCCATATGGCTTTTTATGGCGATTGATCAAAGGGTAGTTGCCACCCTAATCGGGGACTAGAGGATGAGGATGGAGGATTAGGGACAATGATCACTTTTCTGTGTGCCCACACATCTACAACAAAACATCAGAGTCCAAGAAAACAACTGGGTGAAAACGCAGCAGCTACTTGGGCATTTCCCATACTCGCAGCTGCACTAATGCAGCGCCTCGCCATGAGGGACCATCCAACCTGGCGCCCAGCAGGCTCAGATGGCAGCGACAACCTGAAGAAGGGGTCTACTTTCTTGTATTGCTGAGCCTGTATCCTGGCAGTAATTCAATCCAGCGGTGGCCATCAAGACCAGCAAAAAAGTCCAGTGAGGCTGCCTCAGCCTTCCCTGGTCTGATCTGTTGGAACTACAGAAAGCACAGTACTCAGTGCCCTCCTGTTCCCAATACCACAGATGAGTCTAGGAGACAGCAGAGCATCTTCATCCTCTGCCTCCTAAGCAAGGAGGAAACACCGACTGGTCTTGTTTTCTCTCTGAATGTTTGCCTTGCCCTGTATTTCTTCTATTTCTACTCCCACCACGTTTTCTTTTGCTGTCAACACAAATTGCTCTCTTTCCAATGTTGATTATTCTCTTTTTTCCCCTATCTCTGTCATTTTATTATTTAATCATCCATACTTTTAGCTTGAATAGCTTTTCAATTCTTATCTTATTCTTTTATTATCTTTAATCCTTTTTTACAAGTCCAGTCGTTATTCCCTTTCCCGTTCTGCCCTCTAACAGTTCCTCATCCCATTCCTTCTCCCCATCTCCAAGAGGATGTCCACTCAAACACACACACACCACCACCACCACCACTACCACCACCAGACCTCTCCACTCCTGGGGCCTCAAGTCTCTCGAGGGTTAGGTGCATCTTCTCTCACTGAGGCCAGACCAGGCAGTCCTCTGCTGTGTATGTGCTGGGGCCTCACATCAGCTGCTGTATGCTGCCTGGTTGGTGGCTCAGTGTCTGAGAGATCTCAGGGGTCCAGGTTAGTTGAGACTGCTGGTCTTCCCATGGGTCACCCTCCTCCTCAACTTCTTCCAGCCTTTCTCTAATTCAACCCCAGGGGTCCCTGACTTCAGTCCAATGGTTGGGTGTAAGTATCTGCTTCTGTCTCAGTCAACTGCTTATTAGGCCTCTCTGAGGACAACCATGCTAGCTTGACTCCTGTCTGTAAGCACACCATTGCATCAGTAATAGTGTCAGGCCTTGGAGCCTAAGTACCTTAGCTCCTACTTTTCTCTCCTTAAGGGAATATTGTTGATAGTTCTAGTTGGGTTTTTTTGTTGTTGCTGTTGTGTTTAAATACCCAATTGTTTTTGAATTGTTCTATTGTGGTCTGCTTCCTCTCCTCTGAGTAGAAATGGAGATTGAGAGCTCAAGATAAAATCACCCCCTAGAACACTTTCACATAAAACCAGAAGGGAAATCCCAACAAATGCAAAAATATTTACATAGAAACACAAGAAAAATGGAAGGGCAAGGCAATATGACTCCCACCAAAGTTAACAAGCCCTCAATGACTGAGTCCAAAAATAATGAAGGGGCTAAAAGACTAAGCAAAGCATTCAAAAGTTTACTTTAAAAAAGGACCAGTGACCTCAAAGAGGAGTCAAACAAACAGACAAATGGGATAAGAAAGTCAAATCAAGATTTAGAGAAGAAATTTAGTAAGAAAAATGAGAAATTTAATAAATAAACAGATTCTGAGGGGGGAAAGGCAGGAATTTTGGAAATGAAAGTCACCATAAATCAAAATTTAAACTGTGGACAATATTACCATTAAATTAAATTAAATTAGGTAGAGGAAAGGTTTTCACAGATTGATGATACGGTTAAGGAATGATTACATTCAGACAGGAAAAAAAAAAAAGGAAAAGGAAAGAAAAAAGAAAAAAAGCAATCATGACCATGACTTTCAAGAACTTTGGGGCATGATCATGCGATGCAAGCTAAGAATTCTCAATGTAGAAGAAGAATGTATCTGTGAACTAAAGCCACAAGAGATCTACTTGCTGGAACCGTGCAGAAAAAATATTCAAAACGTAGGGAAAGATCTGTGCATCCAAGAGACATTTAGAGCCCTAAATAGACATAAAAATAATGAAATTCGATACCATCGCAAGTCATTGCTAGGAATGGAGATCAGGATGTTAAGGGAAATAAACCAGGCTTGAAAGGAAACCATTTCATGGTTTCTCTCACATGCGGAATTTAGTAAGCATAAAAGGGAGACCATTAGGGTGGCAGATGGAAAGGCAGGAGGAGACATGGAACAGTAAGAGAGTGTGTGCACGTGATACGGTGTGCCAGGTGCACTTTGTAAATGGGACAATGAAAAGTATTACTTTGTACAATTAATCTATCCTAGTAAAAGGAAGATTTATTCAAAAGTATAACCTCTAGTGAATCTCTTAAATATGTTAACATATGGCTAGTTACATGTTTGTTTCTAAATTTTAATGGTAGGATACCCTTCCGGTTATAAAGATGTAATCTGAAAAGCAAATGTGAAATGGCCAGTGTAAAATCAGAAAAAAGATTATCCAATTCTACCTTTAAACCTCTTTGGAAGCAATTCTGAATCAGAAAAGTAAGCGCCTGCTTTACTCTTTTCTTCTCCCAACTCATTAGGCACCTGTGCTACGTTTGGCCTCATTGCTTACCTGATTGTTCACTCTCTTCCATCCCCGACTTTTATTCATGGACAAACTGTTGGACTCTACTAATGTCCACCCTCTTGGAAAATGTCCTCACACATCTCTACTTTCTGATTTCCTCCCTCCCTGGGGTGAGAAAAAGTTCTACAGAATTTACAATTCAACTTTTTGTTGCAGGAAATATTTTAAAAAGCAGCCCCATCCTGCTCTAAACCCAGCTACTCTCTGCCCTGGCGCGGCTGGCCAGCCATGCAGTGGCCAGCAAAGACCGGCCTGTTCTTATCTCGTGAAGACTCTCTCTCAGAGCTCCAAAATCTCTCCACCCAGCTCACTAAGTTACCCCCTGGCTGTTTGCTACCACGCTAGCCCGTGCTTCAAAACTCCACGGCTTTGGGGTACACATTAGGCCAACCCACGCTTTGCTGCGCTCTCTAAGGAACCCAGTCAAGCTGCCCGGTGAAGGAAAACACCACACAAACTTAGTTCAGAAACAATGGTAATTGAATTTGCTGGGCGATTACAAGATTAGGAACAACTAGAATCCTAGTCTTGTAAACCAGATTAAATCTACATCCTCCAGTGGCTAATCCTGGTGAATCCGCCATTGAAACCAGGAGACACTAGGACCACATATTGTCTTTTCACTATCCCTGTCCAAAATACCCCTCTCTCTCCTGCCTACTCTCGTCCTCTCCAACCGGAAGTCCTGCCTACTCTCGTCCTCTCCAACCCGGAAGTCCTGCCTACTCGCCCAGTGATTAGCTCATTTATTCACTAGGGGATGGTTCACAGAAGTCACCTGAGTACATGATTCATTCCTTGCTCCAGACAGTCCCTCCTGGGAAAGCAGAATTAATATCAAAGTACAAACAACACCAGGGCCATCCACAACAACTTTTCTCTAATTATTTCATCCCTGCTAACAGCCAATCTATAGTTACTGGAAACCAGAATATAAGTTTAACTTTATAACATAATACAAATTCTTAATATATGCATACTGATTTTTAATATAACAAAGTACGGAAAGTATTCAATTGTTTGGTTATAATTCAATGAGCTAATACTTAGACAGTATGAGGAATTTTAATGTGACTACATTACTTTTAACTTTCTAATGAAGACTTGATTCCTACAACCCTCCAGAATGAGATCTGCGACTCTTCACTGAGGCCCGCAGTCCAAGGAAATAATTTCTTCCATTGTTGTAGAGATTACCTCCTTTTTCAATTTGCTTGATGTTTTCAAGAATTTACTACCCTGCAGTCTCTTGTAAGAACTCATTAGAATTCTCATTTATAAAACTTTAGTAGGCTGCGTGCTGTTTTAGAAGATCTTGTTTATCCATAATTTCTATCTTCACTTCAATAAGACTACAACCAAGAGAACTCTATTGTATTAGGAGATTTGCAGCCATGGGGTTAAAAAATACAAGCTCTGTAAGTTCCAGAGGTGTTAATGGTGAAGACAGGATGTTCATGTAAGCGATGGTTGTGGTGGTTTCCCTTGGTACCCTTAGCTCAACCATCACTAGCACGACTCAGTGTTGCCTTCTCTCCTTATTGTTTCACAAGGGAGAACGTGGAAGTCCAGGCCCACTTGGTCCCCAGGGGGAAAAAGGTGTCATGGTAAGAATTCACAGATCAAAAAACACATAATAACAAAGCTAAGGCCTTCTGGGGTGGACCCACACTGACTGGAATCTAAATGAAAATGTTATTTTATAAATTTCTAAGTTAATAAGTTCTAATTTCTAATTAATAAGTTCTGTTGAACTTTTCTTTTTAGCTGTTTTATATCCTAGAATGATGTTCTTTCTTTGGTATCAAATCCATAAAGAAGCATAAAAATAAACTGCCTTAGTATAAAAAAAAAATCTATAATTTGGGAGAATAATTAAATGGAGATACATTAGCCACACTGAATGAAAAAGAAAATTCAACTGAAAATCTCCATGTTCTTGGGCAAATAAAATTTATATTACAAATGTTCTCAACTGCTCTCCAGTAATAAACCAGTTTTTGGCCATTAGTTGGTCTTTTGTCCATGGAGTAGATCTTTTGGCCATAAGGTAGGTCTTTGGCACATAAGAGTATCAGCACCAAAAATTTGTCTTAATTGTTTATATCCTCAAGATTAATGTCAACTGATAAGTTTTATATCTGAGTTGTGTTTTTAGTTTATTTAATAGTTTGTAAGTGCTATAGGGAATTTAAAGGACGATCAGTATTAGGTTTAGAACAACCCCTTTCAGAAAATATAGAATAATGTTGCCAAGCAACAGTCTTTACAAGCTCATTCCACATTTCACTCCTTATTTTTTTAATTTCCATATTATCAGAAGAGCACCACAAGATTATTGTTTTTTTTTTTTAGCAATTTCTAGTGGGATCAGATAGTCAACCTAACTTATTCACAAACAATTGAATTCAAGAATCTTTCCCTCCTAAGACATCTTCAAATTAGTGTTAGTACTGTAATGTATGTGCTCTTTCTGAAAGTTGTTCAGTTCGCTGCATCTATCTCCCTTAATCATGGATTTACTGACCTCTTTGAAAAGTTCCTAAGTCATAGTTTGTATCATTACAAAGCATAGTCCACATATAAGATGTCATCACCTACAGAAAGAGGAAATGAAGGTGATTTCCTGAGGTATTGTAACACATGATGCCACCTAGTGACTTTCTTTTTAAAGCAACAACCTAATAACGGATGTGTTTCTATGGAAACACATCTTTAATTTCTATGATCCTACTATACAGTGTTTCTATGGCCTCATGTATCTTAGGTAGAAAGGGTAATCTTGTCGAACTGTTGTTTTTGTCACCATTTGTGGTTTGTTGTGGGTTTTTTTTTTCTTAAAGGAAAATGATTAATTATATGTTTTTCATATTTCATTTTAATCATAGGGCTACCCAGGTCCTCCTGGGGCTCCAGGACCCATGGGCCCGCTTGGATTACCTGTAAGTATAGAGCAGACTTGTGGTGCTTTCTTGACTGTCCACTTTAATTTAAATTCATCACTTTGTTGTGACATCTTTTTGAGTCTCATTTAAATCAGCGATGTATAAGATAATCTCCGCTGCTTCCCTCCCACACCATATGAACATTCTGAAATATTTCTTGGTATCTTGAGTTTCCTTAACCCTACTATGTATGGTAACCAATCTCAGTTCTCTAGCCTAAACTAAAAAGGGAAAAATTAATCCTCCTTTTGAAAGAAAATAGAATCAGTAACCAAAATACAGCTGAGAGCCAAGGAATTAACAAAACACAAGGAGTTATTTTAAAATGTTTTTCTTAAATTTTGCAAATACTCTCAAATAAACAGTTAAAATTCATAGGAAATGTGACTTTGCTAAGTAACACTTGAGCTTCGAATATATTCCATCTGTTGTTTTCAGAAACATAATTAAATTTTGCCCCTAAAGAGAAAACATTCCCTTGTCAAGGTTTGACAGTTATTGTGAACATGAATCTGAAGGAGTTCAGCCTCTGTGGTGTCTGGGCAGAGTTTCTCTTCACAGAAATTGTTTATATTATGTCTCATGATGCTTCCATTCTATAAAGGAAGCTGACTTCATAGTATATTCATAAACATACTGTTGACTTCTAAAACAAAAAAGACTAGAGCATAGCTGTCCATCTCTTCACCCACAGAAAAGAATGAGTTAACTTGAGACCCTAAAATTTGCCCCATTTTTATCTATATAAAGTTCATAGCCAAACAGAAGACAAGGGTTGTTAAATTAAAATCTTGATGCTGGGATCAGAATACTCTCTCTGAGTGTGTGGTCAGAGAAGCTCCCAAGACACCAAAACAGCACAGACATTGTCACTGTCCTTACTCAGTGACAAAGCGGAAAGACCTGGGAGCTGAAGACACACATACTTTGGCTCCAGGACCCAGAACATCAATCTCAAATTGACCAGAAAGCCCCTACTGGCTTGCTTTCATAGTGTTTTCAGGTTCTGTGTGGGCTGCTGATGGAGAAAAGAATCAAAGATCTTAACCAACATTAGGCTTTGCCAACCTACCAGGAAACTGGTACCCACCAGTGCAGTAGTGGTGTCATGGTTTGTTGGGGACCAACTGCTTACTGACTGTATTTGAGGTCTGCTGTCAGGAGGGATTCATGTCTGATATTGTAAACCTGATTAAAAACCCAAGGCTGTGAGTATCCCATGCCCTCTGAGGGACCTACTTTATTGTTTGGTTAACTGATCTATTGTCAAGAATTACCTTCTATACATTTATATATGTAGCCATGGCTTTGTGCTATACTCTACTAACTCTTTATAGGAGATTGTCATACATCATTAAATTTGGCTTTAAAATAGCAACTTAATTTTCATTTTTGATACATTAATTTAAAATCACTTATGATATTATTCATGGGTTCAGAAAATATACAAATTTTACACATGGGGTTATAGCAGATATATTTAATAATAGCAAAGAAATTGTAACAGTAATAGCCATTGCTTCTTTGTTGGGCGGGGATATTAGACTAGTTTAACTGGCTAAGAGAATCTCTCCTTTCTCATTTCCTTTGTTTTCCTGAACACTGTTTGTTCAGGGAATATTAAACCCTTCCAATTCACTTCACCCATCAAAGGCATCTATCCAAAGAGTGAAATATTTTGCAAGCAGAACACGGGGGAGGGACACATGGTATTGATTCAACTAAAATTTATTTGTAGGGAAACAACACATGGTATTTATTAATTAAAATGTATTTGTAGGGAGACAAATTTTTAAAAATCAATTAAAATAAATGTCACATAAGAAAGTACAGATACTATTCTAGTAACAATGTTATGAATTTGATATCTGATTTTTAAATTTTCAATATATAGGGTCTTGTTGGGACAAGAGGTGCACCTGGGAGTCCTGGTCCTAAAGGACAAAGAGTAAGTAACAAAAAGTATGTTAACTCAAAAAAGTCAAACATAGTGATATGTTTGACAAAGCCAGCTCTACACAGTCTAGAATCATACTCATATTGGACTTTTGCTGTTTTTATTCTGTTATATGAACTACCTATAACAATTGAAATATAATACTAAACAACTAATATAGCTATGTGTTATAGTTACACATTTGATACTTAAAAATGTGATATACTTATAGAAATATAATTAATACTTATAAAATTATACTTCATTTTAATTTCACATATTACAAAATCAAAGAATTCTTTTTATCTTATTCCCAGTCTCTCTTTTCATCCCGTAGGGACATTATAAATATCTTTAAATAAATTACATTTCTATTCACAACAGATTTATATACCATGAAAAATGATAACAAAATAAAACAGTAAGAAATAGAATAGATATACATGATGAGTTAGTGCTTATCAACTATAGATCAAAGGTATTTTAGTCATTATTATGTAATAATTAATATGTGCAGAAAATATGCAAAAATATTTATCTACCAATTGTCTCTTAAACATTAACCCTTTTCATAAAAGCATCAGGCCACCACGTATATACCTGTCACATGTGCTTTATGCATATTGTCCTGTTTGATACTCAGAGCCACGGTAAGAAGGCATGGCACTGTATCACAGATATTATAACCAAGGAATTATAACCAAGACCCAAGGAATATGATCCTCAGAGACAGAGAAATGTCTCAACCTGTATTCAGGCCTTGATGTATCTAACTCCAAAGCCAATGTTTATCAGATGCCGCATGGAATACTAAGCAAACTTTTCCTCATCTGAACGTGTGGCTTTAAGGGCAGCATTTCATGCAGTGCCCTCCACTTGGCTTAAATTTTAGAGCTACTGGAGACTATTTTTTAATTCTAAAACATGGTCTCTAAATGATAAAGACTGTTAAAATTGAAAAATAATAAAGATGAAAGCACTACAGCTTCCCAGTTGTAAAATTGAGAGAGTTCTGAGGACTCCCGGTTGGAGAGCAGCTTTATTTTGTGTCTTGTGTGGTAGGTGAGGACTGAAGAGAGACCTTTGTCTTTATGATTATTCATTTTATGAAAAACCATTTTCCTTCCTGGCTTTTAGAGAGACTGTCTGCAATCATCAGTGATAGTTGACTCATCTTAGCATAAATAAATTTAAAACTAAGAGAGAATGGATCTGTGCTCTGTCTTTTGCTGCTTCCTGCTGGCCAGGACTCAGTTCTTAGCGAGGTCAGACATGTTTATTCAGTCTAGTGTGAGTCACAGTGAAGAAGCACAATGGCTTGTGGCAGGTGGATTAAAAAAAAAAAAATACTTATCCCAACTTTTGTTAGTGAAGTGATTCAGATCTCAGTGACTCTCAGGCAAGTCCATGTCCCTAACCATGGTACATGCTGAACCACTTGAATGTTCTCATAAATCCTATTGCGAGTTCATTTGCTCTGCAGTTTTCTAACTTCACTGGGACCACGAGAAGCTTCCTGCTTTCCTGACGTGTCACTTGCCCTCATCTCTCACATCTCCAAGCCTTTCCATCATTTTCCAGATACAGTTTCCTGACTCTCTTCAAAGGGTGCCACACAGTTTTAAACCATGTGACTCAGGAGTTTCTGCAAAAGGAAACTTTGTTAGGGGAGAAGGGTGTCTTTCTTCCCTGGGAGAATATTATTAATGGTAGACTTTATACAAAAAAATTTTAACTGAGTGGGGCTGGAATGGAAAGATGACTCATTTGTTAAAAGTACTTGATGCTCAGTCATGAGAACTAGAGTCGTGTTGCCAGCACCATGTCAAGTAGCTCACAGCTGCCTGTAACTCGAGCTCCAGGAGGTCCAGTGTCCTCTTGTGGCCTCCACAGACATTGGGCACACACACACACACACACACACACACACACACACACACATTGATTTGGCCTATGAGGTAAGTTGGAAAGGTGTCTGGCTTCAAAATCTTGGGTCCATCCTCAGGTGCAACCACAAAGGCTAAGGGAATCAATTCTCTGGCACACCTGTCACTGCTTTGTGTGACGGGACCCTGAAGGGAAACTCTTCTCTTCAGGACATACATTCTGAGTCCACACAGAATGATCTAATGCTTATTCATTTTTCCCATTTGGTAGAGGATTTATACTTTCTCAAATGGTCATACAAATACCATGAATGGTAGGACCATCCTTGGCAGTTCTGCTCTACTCAGAATCTACCAACCTATTTCTTACAGTTCATATAACACTTAACTAGTAACTCAGAGGATTCTTTGTCAACTACCCATTCAGGTTTCACACCACAGTGGGCTTTCCAATTTTGTGACTTGACTTACGGTCTTGAAACTGGGAAATACTATGAAATACTAAAACCTGCCAAGGGGAAGGACAATCAAAGCAGATTGTCACAATACCAATGTCTAAAAAGTGAAAACATAATAGTATCATGAAAATGTTTCTAACTTGCAGTGGGGCGATCGTATATTCATGCCATTTACATAACTGCAAAGAGTAACAAGATAAGTATTAAAATGTAGTCATAAATATATTAAATTATTATTAAGTGCCCTTTCTATTAAATGTTAAATATATTAAACATTAAACATCTTAATCTTTTCCTAGCTGGTATGTTTAGCTGGAGAACAGTTAGGTAAACAGATGTTATTTAATATATTAAAACTAATTCATGCAATTCATATAATCCTTTCTTTTGAATAGATGATATGAGCTGACAGATTTGCTACACTAGCCCAGATGATGCAGCCTTGGCCTGACGAGCAACTAGAAGTCAGCATAGCCTGAGCCGTAGCCGTTCGCATACAAGCTGACACTTTGGGGATTACTGATAAAAGGACCCTTTGATGCCTGCCAGTACTTCCCTCTGTGCCCAGCTGCCCAACAGGAGAAATGATATGAGCAAAGCGGGATCACCTACACACATGGGCAGGACTTAAGTCCGTGATCACAGCTCTCTTTAAATTCCACCCTCTTTCTCTAGAGCCTTGGTACTGAGAGGCAGGCAGCCGGCAGATTTGGCACTGAGACCTTCTATTTAAGATTGGGATGAGGTAGAGGGATAACTTTGTTAGAAATGTGCAACAATTTAGGGTTTTCTCTCCAACCGTGACACCTATGTAGTGATAAACACTCTGCAAGTTGGTCCCTTTCGAGGGGCTGCGTGTCACCTTAAGTAAAGTGGCTTTGGTAGCATTTGTATTTAGGGTCAGTGCTAGGCAGTAGCTAGAGTGTCTCTAGTGATAGACGCTTTTTCCTCTGCTCTGTCCAAAGTTTACAGCAGGGACCTTTCCTCAAGAGCCCTGACAGAGTTGATTTGGATCAGTGGATCACTTGGTTCCGGGTGTGTAAAGCAAGGGCCAGAAAAAGATTGCTTGGCTTGTTAGGCTTGTGAGTGAGTTGAAAATTAAGAGGGTCATATCAAGATTCACATCTGACTTTGAGAACATATAAATACACTGATTCCATCTGTCTGTGGATACAGTTATTTTCTTCATTCATGGGCACTCAGCCTGCATAACCTATCACAGAGGCCATAGAAACAGGCTCGGGGTTCTCATGAAAGTCTTCCTAAGTAAACCAAGCATGCAGTATATGGTAACTTTTAGTTGACTGTAGGTTTTCTTTTAATTTAGTATTTATATGAAACAGAAGGCCCGTAGCCTGGTACCTAATCCATTATGTCGCAAATTGCTCACTCCTGAGTCTGGCTAACTCTTTGATGAATTTACCTATGTTTCAAATATGCAATATTTCTTCAATGGAGTTAAGGTATTCAATTCTCACTCTGGCTTTAAGAACCCTCTTCCAGCTCACCGCAGCCACCTTTGACACTCCTAACAGCACAGAAAAAAAGTCTGGGTTCTGTGTATGTAGCATGTTTTTACCCAGAAAATGACAGATCCAGGAGACACTTTGAGCTGTTACTTTTTAAATAGGATGCCAGATCACATGCCTATTGTAGCGCTGAATGTCTAATTCTCTTAGGCCTTGTTTATTTTTCCTCAGGAGTCACATCAGCAGTGAGGGTTATGTCTGCCACCAGAGGGAAACCTACTATGCTGCCAGGCTATTCCTCTAGCTCACTAACAAACTCTTGCCTGAAGCATAGACAGTACCAGCCTTCCTTAGAACAGGGCTCTGAAACTCTCACATGGTGACTTTCGCCTTATGATCTTACCGTGACCTCCTGACTTAGACATTTACTTTCATACTGTATGTGGTTATTTTTTATCACTGAGAGCACAGAAATAAATATCTTTTGGTAAATGAATAGTAAATGTAAAAACAAAAAATTAAAAAGCCAAGCAGAAATTCAATGGTGAACTGCCTGCTAGAGACCCTGATTTACCACTGGGATAATAATTGCGGCATCAATAATCACTGTGAAACAGTCTCTATGTTACTAACATTACACAAATGTTTTATGTAAATTTCACTTTAATAGAGAGATGCTCATGGATCCTCCTGGGGTATTAGTGCTCCCTTCAAACCCTTGAGTGTACCCGGGAATACACTTAAGCCAGGAATCCAGGAATCCAGCCTGGAGAAGCCTGTTGTAGCAAACAGCTTTGATAATAGAATTCTGGATCTCGGCACTAGAGCCAACACTTTTACCTCAGCACTTGACGGGTCTCAAGATTGTATAGTTGTGCTATATAGAACCTTCTGCTTACCCATCACCCACTTGAACTTTTCTACAGTAGATGTCCACGTAAAGGGTTTAGGACTTAAGTCTGTTACAAAGCCCTTCGAAATATGTGTGCTTTAGAAAGCGAGACCTATCGCTGTTTGAGAGCAGCTGGCTCTCTCTGCAGATAATTCTTGAGTGGATAATGAGAAGATTTGCCACAAGTGCTTTCTATACCTGTTCTGAGCTCCTGCCATCTTCCAGTAGCTGCTGTCCAGTGGGCACATGGCAAGGCATTGTCCTGAACATCCATCTTCTAAAAATGCAGAGAGAAGAACAATTCCAGAATAATGAAACTTCAGAAGACTGCCTAGGCAAACAACCCAGGCTCTTTTAAGTTAACTTAGTCATTTAAAGAATAAATCCCACAGGACTACTGAGTAAAAAAAAAAAAAAAAAAAAAAGAAAATAATCAGCTTAGATTAGAAACACTTCAACAACTCTTATAAGCTAATTCTGTACTTATCTTATTCTGTGGCACAAATTCTTTAAAACTTGGACTTGATTTTTTTGTTATTAAGAGGAGCATTTCAAATTAACGATAGGATATTTCCCTTCTACCTGTAGGGACCCAGAGGACCAGATGGCCTCAGGGGGATCAAGGTGGACATGGTGCCAAGGTACTTGTTGATGTCCATCTCCTGTGCAGTTAAATTTGGCAGAGTCGTTGTCTTGTATATTTAAATATTGATGTATTTCCTGCTATCACATAGTTTTTAATACACACCAGCCATGTTTTCTTTTTAATATTGAGCTGTGTACTTGATGCCTTGTTTTCTCTGTGATACCATGTAAGACCATGGCTCAAATTCTGACCAATCCATGTGATCTTGATATTTTGTTAGGGTGAAAAGGGAAACCAAGGAAAGAGAGGGCTTCCTGGTCTTACCGTGAGTAGCAAACCACATCTCCTTTCGCACAAACACTCTGACGTTCTCCCGTGTGCTATTTTGGCTGTCTGACCTAAGCATTTTGTCTCTCATGTGTAGGGTAAGGCTGGAAGCCCTGGGGAGAGGGGAGTTCAAGGAAAACCAGTAAGTTTTTGTCTTCAATGTGTTTTGTTATTAATAATCGAGCTATATGACAATTGTAACTCTACTCTCACCATGATTGTTGTTTCTCTAAAACTCCTTTCAAAACAAATAGTGTGATGCGTAACGTAACATACAAGAGGCTTCCAGATCCTCTCTCCAAGTTTCATCCTAACTCACCTTGGGTGCTGGTTTGTCTTTTGCGGTGCAGAGTCACGTGCATCTTGCTCTCTCGTTACACTACTGTAAGAGTCTCAGTATTTTATAGCGCTAGACATTTTCCTACCATCTAACATCTTACTAGACTTGAACAGATTTTCCTCTGGGCATCAGTAATTTCTGTGGCCATCATCATGAAAAAGTAGAGAAAGATTGAAAAAAATGCATATACAAACATTCATATATGCTGATTACATAAATGAGCACCAGCTTACACATATAACTATTTTTAATTGCTTTCATTCTGAATCATAATGTTAGTGAAACTTTGATTTGTCGTATAAATATATCTTATGGCTAACATCTAAATAATTTGAAAAAGTCAATGGGTTAGAGGAGTTAGAAAAGATCAGGATGTAGGGGTTTCGGCTGGTGGTGTTTGTCACCTAGGACAATGTTTGCTTGTTCCTGTTTGAAATCTGCTGCCCCCGCCTGTTGTCTTTCATTATAGCAATGTATTTGACAACAGTCAAATCTAAAATACCAGAGATGTGAAAGAAAGTAAATGACTGTCCTGAAAAAAGAGGTGTGTTTAGCCTTGTGTACTAACCAAAGGTTCTCAGAGAGCACCCTGTGTGTCTTCATTATCATTATATTACCACATGTTGGACTAATCTACTATATTGTGGGCAAGGCTGAGTTCAACTTTATTCCTTTAATTTAAAAAAACAAATGAGGCTCACAGAAATAGGATTACTCATTATGTATACTGTCGACCTTCCTTAGAATTTTATCCTCATTTTCTGCTTAGACAAATGAGACGTCTCCTCAATCCCATGAAAGGTACTAGGATTATTTTGCAACTGTCTTACAGCAGGCAAGTCCTGTGGTCTCCTGCAAGGGTAAAGCGCCTTAAAAGATGTCACAGCTTAGACAGAAAACGATGAGTTTGTGATGACTGTTGAGGTTTATGAAATCGTTGCCCACACTGATTCTTCCTTAAATGAAATGAAATTTTAGGGAAGCAGAGAACATTTCATTGGAAAAGCTAAATAAACCCCAAGATTCACATTATTTTCAGAGTAATCTTATAGTCTCTAGTCCTTTAAGTAGTGTCAAAAGTAGGCAATCCTCTATAACACAAAGACATACTAGAGATCAGACAGCTTTTCTTGCATGCTCTGAAAAACGGCATAACCTTGCTTTAGTAGGTTGGCTATCTAAAGCATATTCTATCCACCATTGAAATGAAGAAACTAATAACAACTGCCCCCCGCCCCTTATTCCTTCTCCTTCCCTCCGTCCTCCTTCCCCCTGCCCCATAGAGACTGACCCAGGGTCTAAGTGCATGCTCTATCACTGATCTATAGATTCCCAAGAACCCAGACTGTCAGGATTATCAAAACAAATATTAAGTGAATCAAATAATAAACATGGTACTTTAATAACCCTGACAACCAGGAAGTGTACTTATCTATGGACCATTCTCTTCCCATCCACCTGTAGATCTGATCCAAAAGTCAAAATCAGAAAGACCATGATCCAGTGGCTTTCTGGGGTCACGGAGCCTGGGAGGCTGTATTTGATTATCTAAATCATGAAAATGATAACATTTCATACATTACCAAGTTTTCAATGAAAGCATCCTTTTAATTAATGCCAGAGGCATGAAGGTCTCTCTAATCCTGTTTGTCTCTCTTTTCTCCCTTTAATTCTTTCTAATGTTCCTTCAAGTAGCTTGAAACTCTATTATCACTTTGTTTAATTTTGACTATGTTTTCTTCCAGTAATACTGTTTTGGCTTTGCTTATTGTGAACATCTATCTTGCTAGCTGACACAGCCTTGCAGTTTGCCTGATGTGTTCTTCTTGCTAATTTTCTTTTAACCCAGCTGGTCTTGTTATTTAACTAGAACATATTCTAGATTAATCTTGCTTTTTGGTCTGATAATCTCTGCCTTTTAATTATAGTATTTGGCCCATTTCTGTTTAATCTTACTGCTATGACTGGACTTAGGTCTACTATCTTGTTCTTTGCTTTTCTGTGTTTTGTTCAGGGCCTTCTGTCTGTAAACTATATCTTAAGTTACCAATGACTTTTGATTTGTACTCCTCATTATTAACTAAAGTAGTTATTCTAGGTCAGGCTCAGCAAACTTTTCCCATAAAATGCCAGCAAGGAAGCATTATGTTCCAGAATATATATGTAAAAATTTGCAGACCATAGGATTCTTTATTAACGTCCTCTCTGTATACTGTGGTTATTTTACATATTACATCCACATGCATTCTGAAACTTCCTTGTTAACAAAGCTTTTTTCTGAGCATTAATAAAATTGTATTTACTTTCATATAAATCAGTTGTGTGCTTTTGAGCTTGGTGTGAGATCAGCTCTCTGTCCATCTTCTCGTTTGCCATTTCTAGTGACCTTTATTCCTTCATGAAGGTTTAAATGGCTGAATGTTGTCATTTCCCTGGAGCCTATGAAACATCTTCTAAGTTCCTTTTAGGAGAGTCTGCTAATGGTGAATTATCCTTTGAATTGTGTCATTTTTTTCACCTTTAATCCTGAAGGCAGTTTTCATTGTATATAAAACTCTAGGTGCCATTCAGCACCATAAAGAGGCCATTGGAAGAGAAGGGCCCTCAAGGGAAAATCTTTATGTATTTCTGTCATTATCTCCTTATGGAGTGGGTAACAACGAATGTCTTGTATTTACACGTGTTGTTGGTCAAACAACACTGGTTCTGCCACTTACTTTTTTGTTTTGGCTTTGTATAAATTACTCTACCTTTTTGAGTCTCAGTTTATCTACATTTAAAAATGAACATCTGGGTGGGAGGAATTGAAGAGATGGGTCAGGGGTTATGAGCACATACTGCTCTTCCAGAGGATCTGAGTTTGATTACAGGCATTTATACGAGGAGACTCACAACTGCCTGCAGTTTCAGCTCAAAGGGATCAAATGCCCTCTACTGGTCTCCCCAGGTAACTGCACATTCATGCTACACACACACACACACACACACACACACACACACACACAAAATAATAACAACAACAAAAAGAAAAAATGAATAAATTAATCTTTCATGGCTACAAATAGCCACAGCAGTCTTTGTTATTCTCATGGTCATTTGTTCCCATAATTCGTGAGTTGAAGCCATAGAGTAATCACTTCTGCTACAGAGTCATATATCATTAATAACATCTGAAAAGCCTTAAGCAGAATTTTTATTTTAAGCCAATTTGTGCTTTTCCTCTTAATCCTTAATAAAAATTGAGGACATGAAAATTGAGTCCTTGCTTTGCAAAACGACCTCTGTGCAGAACTACAGTATTAATGGAAATACTAGTTGGTTCTGTGTCCAAACATGCTTTACAGAGCAAACCGAGCAGACACCACTTAAAGTTCTGCACTTCCATTACACACTTCGTTTAACATAGCAGGCAGACAGAGGTCTTTGTATTGATCCTGTCTATTAATTTAGGAGCCTGAAGTGAATAAAGAACATATGATTTCCAGAACTGAAACAGAGCTTTAGCCACAATAAGTAAATGAATATAATTTTAAAATGAAAAAAAAATGGACAGTTTTGTTTCCTCTTACGTAGAACTAAAATATACCCCATCAATTTCATGTCTAACATATGCCTAAAGCAATGGAAACCCACGACTCACATATTGCACACCCGTGTTCACAGTAGCATGTTGACAATAGCCAAAAGCTGGAGCAACCTAAGTGATCTCTGACAGATGAATGAACAAAATGTGGTTTATACCTTGATGGGAATACTTTTCCCCTTTAAAAAAGGATGTTTTGACACAAGCTACAAGGAAACCCTGAAGACATTCTACCCAGTAAATAAGGCAGACACACAAGAGAACAGGTGTCATACAGTCTCACTTATAATTACCTAGACAGTAAAATTCATGGAGACAGACGTAGTTACAGGGAAAGTGGCAGCAGGAATAAGTGAATTATTGGGAGGGTCTCAACTGAGAAGATGGAATGGTTCTGGAGATGGATGGTGGACATGGTTGATAAACATTGTGGATCTATTTAATGCTAAAGAATTATTTTCTTAACTGTGCTCATGATAAATTTTATGTACAAAGAGAAAAACGTGAGGAATACATAGAAAAGACCCCACAAGCAAAGGCAGGTATGTAAATTAGCTAAAACACTTTTGGATATGCTTCTTTTCTACAAATTTCTCGTTTGTTTGTCAAGGGCTTACAAGGACTCCCTGGCAGCTCAGGAGAGAGGGGCCCTGCCGGAGAACCAGTGAGTGTCTTTATGTTCTTCTAATTGTGGCTTTCCTCTGAGGTCCATTTACTTTCCATGACTGTGTCTACAGTGCTGAAGTTGGCTTGCTTTAGAAACAGTTTTGACCCTAGATAGCAAAGACAAAGTCTAAAGAATGGGCATTTTACTGTATCAATTCTGCAGGATACATACATATAAACAAACAAGCATACATACATACATACGTACATACATACATACATACATACACACATTCATAAATACATACATGTGTGTGGTATTATAGTTTTTGTTGCTTCTATGGCTCCATGTAGTCAAATTCGGTGCTTTTCTCTGTGACTGTTATAAGGAGCGTATTTCTGTTTTTGAAGAAAAAACAAAAAACAAAAAACTTTTAGTGACACTCAAAATGCTCTTTCTAGATGGCCTGCAGTTCTTATAATTGGTACATTGCCACACACAGAGTCAACGGCTCTATAATGAAGGTCATGTAGTGAAGCCAGTCTTTGTATCTGATTGGCCTGAATCTGCAAATATGATAGAAATGCCTTTACATCAACAGTACATCATATGCCACGGTTCCATGGCTGTAATCCGGCTCTGGGGGTTCAATGGAAAGTGCATTGTGCAAAGGGCGAAACTCCACACACTCCTTCCTCACAGCTTAGTCTTTATTGCCAATGAAATCATTCTTTAGGGCAATCATAGCAGATGTCAGATGCTGTAATGTGCTTCTGAGATTCATAACACAATATGGTCTTTTGAGCCACTGGGTTGATGTTATCACCAGTTGACACATGGTTTGCAGGTGGCCTTTGCGTAATTTAGTTAGTAACAAGTGGAAAAGCTTACCAAAGAGTAAAAGGTTCACACTCAACCTATGACATAAGCTCGTGGAACAATAAGGGTTCACAATGTGTGTAGTTCTTGCCCGATAACTATCTAAGATGTGGCATGAACTTTGCATAGCTAAGCCTTTGGTTTGCTCTCTGTTTTATGTGCTTCAACCTGCTGTGCCATCACTAAAGCTGATTTGACCTGAAATAGTACAGTGCGCTTTTGCACAGCTTGGTTAAGTCTCTGAAAACCCCACAAGCCAGACACCATTGCTTTACCTTTGCTCTCTCTTTTCCTGGTACAATGCCGAGTGGATTCCATTTACTCAATGTGTGTTGGTTAAATTGAGTAAACAAATGGTCATGTACACACAGCTGTCATGGACCCAGTAAATAACATTAGACTGGGGAACTGGTATGAAGACCAATTAGATTTAATTAGATAAATATGTCAATCGAGCCATGGTCACAGTGGAGACAAAAATCTTAATATTTAAATGAGGAAAGACTTATACTTTAAATTGATATAAGAAAACACTTCTTAGCAAAATGACCTAGTAGTGCTTAAAACGTCAATGTGAAGGTCAGGGAGTCATGGAACTGGTAAATAAAATATAAACCAATTTATGATGGATTAATATATTTGTGTCATGTATTTGAACTAATGCTTCAGTCATAGAAATGAAGGAAAATAAGCACAAAAAAATGAAGTGTGTTTTATATTTAAAAAATAATATGATAAGAACTGCAACCTTTCTATAACCAAAATTTAAAACTTTTATCTCCATTGTAAGACAAGCATTGCTATTAAATAGATAACTATTCATTCAGATTCACTCAACATTTATTTATTAAGAATCTACTCTCAGTGTTTAACAGCAAGCATAATGTTTCCATTATGATATGGATAGTGATAGATATGTTATTGATTAAATAATTACATATAAAAATAGATGATTATGAACTGAGATAAATACCAGAAAGTATAGTCAGAACTCAGTCCCCATAGGGGAGCAGTTCAGTGCTCAGTGGCAGTCTGTGGGTGCTCAAAACCCTTGTATTAAATGGAATAGCATTTTCTCATCACCTATTTATTTCTACCTGTGTACTTTAAATCATCTCTGAGCTATTTATAATACATAATAAAATATAGATCCAGGTAAATAGTTGCGATAGGATATTGTTTAAGGAACACTGTGAAGAAGAAAATGTCTGTATGTGTTTGATGTAAACATTTTCAGATTGCTTTCTTTCTTTTTTCTGTATTTGATTAAATCCATGCGTGCAGAGCAGATAGAGGAGACTATGTAGGAATTCAGACTTAGAGGATGTATGATAAATAAGCTGTCATGATCTAGCAGCTCAAGAAAGCTTCCATGAGCAGGACCATGTGATCTGACAGGAAAGTTTTAGTTGTTTGAGCCAAGATGACGAAATCTTGTTCCAGAACTAGAGGTTCAGCAAAATGGCTAAGACAGTTGGACAGAAAGAAGGTACAACACAAGACCAGAAAGGGACATACTGACCACACACATACAGCTCTATGCCCCCATCCCAAAGGATTTGTACAGTTATCTTAAGGACTAGGGGGAAAGAACAGTGATCAGATTATAAATATTATGAAACCACGTAGATGAGGGAATCGAGAGCCAAGATCCAAATAAGATGCAGGCAAAAGTCTGATAAGCAGGCAAGAAAGAAGTGGAGAGAAGAAAGAGATTCCAAAGATGTTTTTAGACGCAGTGGGAGAGACAGTGCCTGTTTGTGAGTGTCATGCCCGAGTGTGTGGCTTCTTGCAGTGAATATCACTCATTGGAGTGGGAAGACAATTGAAACCCTGGGCTGGAGAACTGAGGGTTACAACACTGAGTAAGGAATATGAGATGCCTTTGAGAAGTGTTACATTGTCTGCTGGATTCAGATCAGAGAATGCACTAAAGTGATAAATGTGAGATTTAGGGCTGGAGATGGCTCAGAAGTTAAGAGCACTTGCTGCTCTTGAAGAAGATCCACTTTTGCTTCTCAGAAACCGGAAACCGTGTGAAAAGCCACCTATAACTCCAGCTGCAGGGCATCTCTGCCCTCCTCTGGCTTCAGTAGGCACCAGATATACATTTGGTTCACATATATACATGGAAGCAAATGCTCAGAAAGACATAAACATCATTGCTTGGAGACAGCAGGGATGAGAGAGAGAAGAAAATGTCTTTCAAAAGACATGATAGGACCAACAAAATGACTCAGTGGCTAAAGTGCCTAGCCTGCTGCTTAGTGTGGTCACCTGAGTCTGATCCCAGGGACATTCATGGTGGAAGGAGACGGAGGAGGAATTACTCCTGTGTGTTACCGTCTGACTTCCATTGGTGCTTTGTGGCAAGTCACACATGCACACACACACACACACACCACCACACAACACACACACACACTCACTCACACACACACACACACACTCACACACACACACACCACACCACTCACTCAACACACACACACACACTCACACACACACACACACACCTCACACAACACACACACAGCCCACCAACACAACACACACACACAGCACACACACACACACACATCACTACACACACACACACACACACCACTCACACACACACTCACACATCACTCAACCACACACCACACAAACACACTCACACACACACACACACACACACGCACACACACACACACACTACAATAAGTAAACAAATATAAAATAAATAATAAAAACAGTAATGAGAATTGAGCTCAGTCTCAGTTGGTGTTCCTTTTATTCTACTTCTTACTCTACAGAATAGGATACACATTTCAAAGAACTGAGCATAAAGAATGGGTTTTATAGACAGGATAGCCAGAGGAAATCAGAAACAAAGCAAGGGAGACTTGGGAGCTTCCAAATCAATGTCACTGTAAAGTGAGGCAGACAGTCACAGAGAAGACGTACTGCCACGTGATTTTGGTGGGTCAAAGCTGAAGAAGCATCAGTACTGTGCTGACTGAAACGGGCTTGCTTGGAGACTTACATTCCTGCCTGATTCCTCAGAGAGTCAGGACCGATTCTTTGGTTCCTTGTTGCTGCTCTTTAGCATTTGCATTTCACTCTGTCCGTCCTGTTGGGGCTTGATGAGAAGTCTTGATCCCAAACCATGACCTTCTCCAGTGACTTTTGTAGTGGATGGAAGGCTGAAGTTAAGTTTTAAAATTTTCAACGTTGGTAGAAAAGAATAGGAACACCAAAAGTAAAGGCTAAAATAAATGAGGGGAATCAAACATAAACTGGAAGTTTCAGACTTGCCTTAGTATGTAGGAGTAAGAGACAGGCTATAGCTGGCAATCCCATCACTGTTTTAGAGATCAAGTGTCCCTAAAACAGCCACACTGTGTGACTCCTTCAAGCTGTGACCACAGCAACATGGAGTGGCTGAGACAAAGACCACGTGACCCACAAACCCCCAAATACTAGCTGACCCTCCAAGAAAAGTTTAGTGCCCATTAACCTGTGGTCTCATTTGGTCCCTCAGGCCCTCTGTTGTTCTCGGTAGCCTTTGCTTAATCCCATAATGGAGAGCAAGTGTGGGGACAAGGACTATTGCAAATGTAATGCAAATGCCCAGGGATTGGGACATTTCATATAAATAAAATAAACATACTTTCATTCAATAACAGAATAGACATTATTTTGGAACTCACATAAAACAAGCACCAAGATAGACCATATTGTGAGCTAAAATGTGTATCTTAACAAATTTCGAAGAATAAACATAATACAATGCCTGCTCACAGACCATAGCAGCATTAAGTTAAAAATTAAAAATAAAAGCATGGTGATTAAAAACACACTTCTAAATAATATGCTGATTAATAATGCAACTTCCTGCCAGAAACATGGCTTAGCAGGTAGAAGGGCACAAGATTAATGGCCTTAGTACAGTCCCTGGAATCCACAGTGGAAGAGAACCAGCTCCTTCCAGTGTTCTCTAGCCGCTACACTGTGATGCACATATATCCATTAACACATGTAAACATACACATGTGTACACATACACACGCATAACAACCTAATGATAAAACTCAGAGGAAATAAATACCGTGGCAAAATTAAAGTGAAAGTACAATCTAAAAAATTGTGGATTTGAAGGAACTTTGCCACATAAATTTTAGAGAAGCAGGAGGGATGGAGCAGGTCCCTTGCTCTTCCAGAGGACTTGAGTTAATTCCCAGGTCCACATGGCAGCTCACGACTGTCTGTAACTTCAGACTCAGGGGATCCAAAACTTCACAGAGACATGCATACAGGCAAAACACCAATGCACGTAAAATAAAATAAAAGAATCTTTTTTTTCTTTTAAAAAAATATTAGAAAAAATTATTTCAAATACTCTAAACGTCCACTTGGAAACAAGAGAAGATTGAATATAGAGTAAGGATAATAAAGTATGTGATAGATAGAAAAGACAAAAACTATTTCAAAAAAATCAACGAACCCAAAGCAGAGAAAATTGCTCAATGTCTGGGCAGAGTAATCAAGATACTAATAAGAAAACACAGACTACTGATATCAGAAATTAGATAGACGCCATCTCTACTGATTGCACACACATTAAAGGATGAACAGTTCCTATGTCTACAAACTCTGAAACTCAGACATTAACCGGCTACTTAAAAGACTATTTTAACAGAGCTCACGTAAAGACTGATCATTTGTATATATCTATGTGGGTTGGCCACTTAACTCAATAACTAATAACTTTACAAAGCAGAAAGCACAGCCCTGGTGATTTCATTGACTAAGTCTATTAAACATTTAGCAAACAAGTGACAGAAATTCTGTATAGCTTGAGATGGGGGAGCTTCTTCCTGGCTCATTCCAAGAGGCCAGAATTATTCCAGGACCAAAACCAGACACGTAGGTTACAGGGAAAGAAAAGCACAGATAATCTCACTCAGGAACATAGTACAAATTCCTCAGCAGAATATTAGATCAATCCAATACCATTGCTTGTACATCATGACCAAGTAAGATTTATTCCAGGTATGCAGGGAAGTTTAATATTCAAAAATGTATGTAATCCATCTACTTAATAGTCTAAAGAAGAAAATACAGTGTCATAAATACATCCAGGAAAATGATTTGACAAATTCCCATATCCACTCATGCTAAAAAATAAAATACAGATTCTCAACAAACTTGGAATAGGAAGGAAATCCCTATTCCAATTTCCTATGAAGAAAAGCCTTATGAGAAAATAACCTTAAAGCCAGAAAAATAAAAAAAGGATACAGTTCCTTACATGCATGCAACATAATATTATTTGGCAAATAAAATGTAAGAAAAGAGCCATCAAGTTAAAATATTTGTAGACAAACCACAAGTGTATGGTGTTGAATGAAAGAAGCCAAACTGGAAAGCTTTACACAATGACATTCTGGGAAAGGCAAGACTATAGAGACAGGGGGAAAAAATACATTTTTCCCTTTAAAATATTTTTGTTTGTCATGTATTTGCCAGGGTTCTTAAGGAGATATATGACTGTCGTTCATATTAAATAAGGTACATTGTGAAAGCCCTTAGCACATGCTCTAGTTCCATTTCTGTGACTGTGATAGAGCATTCTGACCAAAGTCATCATAGGAAAGAAAGGGTACATTTCAGCTTATAGACTGCAATCTGTCACTGAGGGACCTCAGGGCAGGACCTGGAAGCAGAAATTGTAGAGGCATGCTGTTTGCTGGCTTCATTACAGCCTTATGCTCAGCTTGCTTTCTTATAAAGTCCTGGACCACCTGCCTAAGGAATGGTGCCGCCCACAGTAGTCTGAGCTCTCCCACATCAACTAATGATCAAGACAGCCTCCCACAAGCATGTCTACAGTTAGAGATAGCTAGGACCCCACAATATTTGAAAATTATTAGGTGTTTGACAAATGTCTGTCAATGAATGAGTGAACCAGAGAATAAAATGTAACAGTACCCCTTGCTCTATTTTTACTTTGAGCACAAGCAGAGTTTAGCATCATTCATGAAGCAACACAGATGAATCAACCAAAATTAAAATCGTATTTATACAAAGAGCAAAGTAATATGTCAGTCAGATACTATTTTTTTTAAATGAAGTTGAGATGTGTTGTTTATTAAAAGAATAAACTTTGATTCTCATATTTTCAATTTGTTTGAATGTAGGGACCACGAGGACTGCCTGGTGATGCCGGACTTCCTGGAGAGATGGGTGTGGAGGTAACTTGTTGTGATTCATTCAGAATTTTGAATCAGTGTGTTTTATAAAGCAAGGTGAATTGAATAATTGAGTATATGTCCTGGAGAATGGTGTTATAGAATTTTCTTTTATATTTAGAAAATAAAGCCTAAAACTATATAAAAGGCAGAAACAATCATTTTTGGAGATAATTTTCATACGTACAAAGTTCTCCTCTAAGGAATAGTTCACTGAAATGATGGGACCAAAAGTGAATAAAGATTTTCCTTCCCTGATGAGAACTGACCTGATAGCTCTTCACTCTAAGAGATGACATCCTTTAGAGATTGGGGAGTTTTGGCATCCCCCTATTTACTGTATTATTTGGAATAATAAATCACATCTGTTTTAATTATGAAATTCAATCACTTCATTTCTGTTTCTGACTTTAGTAGTAAAACCATACAGTCCCTGCCCCCGCACTTCCCTGGCATCTGTGAAAGTTATCTCCCTGTCTGTCGTCTGTCTGTCTGTCTGTCTGTCTGTCTCTGTCTCCTCACTTTATCTTCTTATTATCCTTTCTCATACTCATATGGAACTGCCCTTTCACTCTCAGCTTTGCCAACTGAATACTAATGTCAACATAAAAGCTGTAACTCACGCCTCAGTTCTTTAAGCACTTATTGACATCTTGATAGCCTTTCATATATCCATCCATCTAGATAGCCCATAAACATCTCATGTCAAAATCTGTGCACTCCTCTTCTTCTGTTTCTATATGCAAAGCCCATTACTTTCCTGTTCTTCCATTTTCATGAGCATCTCACTGAAAGATTCCATGATGCTCAGCACACCCAACCTGAGAGTCTTCCTAAGCTAGCCCTTCTTCTTCACCCTCTCCTTATCATTTATATTTGAATGAGCCCTTGCTGCTTTAAATCTACCCTTCTCTCTTCAGCTCTCCTGCAAAAGCCTAACCTTCCACTTTATGCCATGTCTCTTCCAACTCCCCTCAGGCCCTCAGCCAATCATCACCAGTTTATGTTTCTTGCAACATTCTTGAGATTCTTTCAAAGTTGCACGATCTTTACAATAAATATCCATTTCCTTTTTTAATTTTATGAACTTTATTATTTAAAAAACCTGCAAATAAAAAATTCATACACCAAAATTAACTGATTTCTTAACACAATAATTTCTAAACAGTTCACTCCTCGTGGGCTTGGTGGCACAATTCTCCTTCCTTGGCTATGCCATGCCTCTTACTGTGCTCTCAGCAGGGGATGCAAGAATGCAAGATAAGGTCCCTGACTCCTATACAAGCGCATAATCTATTTCAGAGTACAGTCAACATCAACAATCATTACACTGCAGTGGGTCAGGGTCAGTACTGCAGAAATTGACAAGGAAATATAAGAACAGAGCAGTTGATGATGCTTGACCCTGCCTGGAGGAAGGAAATAAGACATGTATATGGGAACATAAAAAATGAGGAGCAAGAAAGGAGCTTTAGTGAGAAGAGAAAGGACACTGTGGATAAGAGAATCCCAGGAAGAAGGAGAGTATTAGGGAGATGCTCAGACTGTGGGGCTGTGTGGAATATTTAACTGTCAACAGAGAATGGAAAGTGACCAGAAGGAAACCATGGAAAGCGATGTGTTTATTAAAAGATAAAAAGAGGAAGGAATATGTTCTATGGAGGTGTGGTGAGGTGTGGGGGAAGGGGATTCCTTCAAAGGCCAATGCCAAGGCATCTCTTCCCCCTGAGGGACCAGTCATGTGACATAGAGTTTATTCAGTGTATGGGGAGGGGAGTTAAGAGGGTAGTAAAGGCAGAGAAAGTGAGAGAGAGAGAGAGAGAGAGAGAGAGAGAGAGAGAGAGAGGAGAGAGAGAAGACGCAAAGAGGCCAGCCATGAGTCTATGGAGAGAGAGGAGGGAACGGGATTAGGGAGATAAAAGGAGAGGGGACAGAGCAGGAGCAAGAAGACAAGAGAGCAAGAGAGTGAGGAGGGGCAAGCAGCCCCTTTTATAGTGGGTCAGGCCTACCTGGTCAGACCAGGTAACTGTGGGCTGGTGCTTAGACAGAATGCTAACAAAAAGTCTCAAGTACTCTACTAAAAAGCTTGGCCTTTTTATCTTGGAACCTTGTAAGTCATTATATAAACAAGGCAGTAATAAAGTCAAATTCATATTTTGGAAAAATAGTTCTAGCAGCTGAATGAGAAATGTTTCTCAGAAAGTATAAGTAGGGATAGGTCTACCTATTAAAAGGGTTTTAAAGAGTGACATGTGAGCACACATCTGCAATCCTAGCACTTGAGACTTTGAGGCAGGAGGATTATTCTGAGCTCGAGGCTAGCTTGTGAAACAGTGAACTCTGGAACAGCTTGGGCTGTGCTGTGAGATTCTGATAGAAGGAAAAGAGCAGGAAAAGAAAGGTGGAGGGGGAAAGAGAGGGAGGGGAGAGGGGGGAGGAGAGAGTAAAGGCAGAGGTTAGTCTTTTGCAGGAGAGCTGAAGAAGAAGGATAGATTTAAGGCGGTGAGGACTTATTCAAAGAGAAAAGATAAGGAAGGAAGAGAGGGTGATAGAGGGAGGAAGGGAGGGAAGGAGAGAGGGGAGACAGAAGGAGGGAAGGAGGGAAGAAGAAGGAGGGAAGGAGGGAGGGAAAGAAGGAAGACAGGGAAAGGAAAGAAGGAGCAAAGGAGCTGGTGAACTAAAGTGATTGATGTGCACACACAGATACTTATCATATAAATTCTACAGATCTTTCATATATGGAATTCAGAAAACAGAGCCGAAAGAGAACTCAAATCATTCTGACATTTCTAGGTCATGTGACAGAAGTGACAGTGCCTCTTCCTGAGTCCAGAAGGCAGGAAGGGAGCAGATGCCACAGTCTGCATGTCCACCCAAGGCACAAAGCTTACAAATAACAGAGCTGACTAAGATCTGACCAAAAGATAGCACTATGACTGCCAGTACTGCGTCACATCCTGAGCCTGAAGAAGCCACAGAGAAATCATACCTCAGAGCTTGAAGTTTTAAAGAGAGTAGATAAGATTCTGTTGTGATAAGGATGTGAAATGCCCTTGGAGAGCTGAGGAAAATACAGAGGTTTCAACAGTGGATGGATGGTAGCAGAAAAGAGAGCACCCATTAGCAATAAAAGATGTGCCTCACCCTGCAGCAGAGTGACCGAGGACCCCAACTTTGACGACACTTGACCTCTGAAGCATTCTTGGGCCACTCGCAGAATTTGCATGTTCTGCTGCTTCTGCAGGTTTGCACAGCTTCATGAGGCTGGTACAGTTATTGCCCCCATTTTACAGAGGAAGAAACTGAGGCGTGAAATTACCAAAGAACACTAGCTTGTGTTAATTCCAATCTCAGATCCAAACCCAGGTGCTCGGCCTCAACATTTATTGCTCGTTCCTCAACCTACAACTGACCTTATACATGCATGTAATTAAAATGGTATAAAAGAAGACTGGGAAAAATAAAAATTAAATAAATAAATAAATAAATAAATAATAAAAATAAATAAAGAAGTAAAATAAGAAATAAACACCAAGGAGTCAAAACACAAAAACCTAGTTTCCTCTAAGCAGTGGGAGCAGAGTTTTCATTATCTGCCCATCTCTTCCATGGTGTATGCACTGCTTATCTTCATTTTATCCTGAAAAACAGTGAATGTGGATGGTAGTGGTATATGAAAAAGAAAAACTGAATCTCCTCCATCTAAAATACTATTAAATTATGCAATCATTATTTTAATCTAATAAGTATAAAAAAGAGTCTCATCTGTGCATCAAAAATATTGCAGAATTTCTGAAAGGAAATTGGGGGAAAAAAAAAGAGTAGAGGAAAAATGGGGGCGGAGGTAAAGGAAGGCACCCAGTTCCCAGCTAGAGAGCGACTGGAAGTTGTTAGCTGCAAATGTACAAATGATAAAGGTAGAAAGATTTTTAAATCTGAGGATAGGAAACTTGAGGCTGTAGGAAGCAGTTTTGCCATATCCTCTAAGGTCTCAATGATGAGAGTTTGACGGAAAATGGTCTTAATTGTTCTGGTTTCAAGTGAAGCTGTTTCTAATATTTGAACTCTTAAGGAATTCTAGAATGTGTCTGTCTTGTGCTTGGAAGTTTGTGTAGCGGCAGCCCAAACCCTCTTCTGCACAGGGAGCTCCTGCACAGCTACCTTTGAGCTGAAACTCAAACCACCTTCTTTTGGGTTGGCACAGACCTTGTAACTTGTCAAATCATTCTCTTTTAGGGACCTCCAGGCGCTGAGGGAGACTGTGGCCTGCAAGGTGAACCAGGTGCTAAGGTAACCAGTCATTTGAAAGTGTAAGCAAGAAAGAGATCTCTAACTTAACAGACATACTTTCCCCAGTTTGACAAACACCATCTTTTTTTATTTTTAGAGGGGGACAAGGTAGAGACAGTGTCTCACTGTGTAGCCAGGGCTGTACTGGAACTTACTATGTAGAGCAGGCTGGCCCGAAACTCACAAAGAGTCCACTATGTCCATGTGCTGGGAGTAAAGGTGTGAGCCACCACACTTAGCACCGCCATCTTGAAGGCAGATGAAGGTCGACCTTCAGGAGAGCAGAAAGTACTTAAGATGCTGATTCTTATAACATGCACTCGGTGATTAGAAGAACAACTTAAGTGAAGAAAAACTTAGCCTTCCAGCTTTGCCTTCCTTTTGTCTCTCCAGGGAGATGTCGGATCTACTGGCAGCGCTGGAGCCTCTGGGGAGCCGGGGTCACGAGTGAGTACCTACACTATCAAGCTTAATGCACCCACCCACTTGTTTGGGGGCACTCAAAACTTAACTACTCTACTCACACCAAAAAAGTAGTGTAGTAAGCCTTTCACTGTGAAATGTTCCCTGGCTTTAAAGACTACACACTATAACTCATTTACATTCTAAGTTAGGCATTTGGAATCCGAAGCGTCTTTTCTCAAACCCAGGTGTGCTCTAAAGAGCTTGCCAAAATATGCGGTCACGTGACTACTGCTTAGCAATGCATGAAAAAGAACTTTACAAATCACTGATCAACACTCAGGACTTTGCCTAACCTAACAGACAGATGAGAGCTTGAAATGTAATTTGTGTTTAAAAACCATCCCAGGACCCTGTGAAGCTAAGGAGATACAAGGAAGTGTTTATGAGTAGTCGTAATTTGATAGCCTAGTAAAGTTATAATAATATAGACCTGCTTTAAGCCATGATAAGTTGGCTTTTTTCCTTTTGGGGGGCTTTTTTTCTAAAATAACAATGTTCAAGATAATTTTTCACTAAGAAGATAAAGTATGAAGATTTATGTTTTTGCATCTGGTTTGTTGCTTTAGGTTTTCTTTTTAGGGGCTGGGGATTAGAAATCAGTTTAATACATGGATCATAAAGGAGAGTGGTGTGGATCTAATAAATAGTATTGGTTAATCCACTTTAACTTAATTATAAAGAGAGCAAGACTGCCTTACAGCTTTATAAGTTATGGTCTATGCCCTTGCAAGTTCTATATCTAAAAGGCAGCTTATGGGTGCACCTTGGCCATATCCTTGCCTCTCAGAAGGGAGAAAGTACAGAAACTGGAAGTCTAGTAAAACAATCATGACTAAGTTTGGTTACATTAACCCACGTGAAGTTCACTGTAGCAAAGAATGGCATTTCTTACCACAGTGGTTTACATTCCCTGATCTCAGACGCACGATCTAGCTAGATTTATGTCCAATCTCCAGATGAATGTGTTACCTTTAATTATCTAAAATATATTAGTATTCCAGAAGCACACTGCACTTGAATATACAACAGTGACCATCTTAGGCATTGCCAGAGCTCTTCCAGGAAACTTCAGTCATGTTTGTTGTACCGTCAAGTCCTCTTCAGAGATGAGGTTGAAGTAGGAATAAATGACTACAGACTAGCTACAACTACTAGGGGCAGACTGCAAAGGAAGATCAATAAGATGACCAAAATCTTAATCTTACTTTGTCTGCTACCAAATAAAATAGGGAGAGCCAGGAGCTCCTGGAGAAGAAGGTCTCCAAGGAAAAGATGGGTTAAAGGTAAACTGTATGTATGTGTGAGTATATGTATGTATGTATGTATGTATGTATGTATATATGTATGTATGTATTTTTTGTTATAATGTGTGCTAAGCTAGCATCAAACTTACAATACATCCTGAGAATGACTGAAACTTTGAACCCTCCTGCCTCTGCCTCCTAAGTTCTGGGATTATGGGTTTTATTAAGTGCTCTGTGGCAGGTCAACTCCACGGCTTCATATGTATTATCAGCACTAACAACTGAGCTACAGCCTAGCCCTCAACTATAATTTTAAGTAGAATATTTAAGGTATCAGGTTTAATTACTTTTGTGTGTCAAATAAAAATATACGTCTTACATGACATAATGATTTCACTATGTTCTTAAGAATAAACATCTGTCATTGGGTTCCAGGGGGCTCCAGGAGGAAACGGACTTCCTGGAGAGGATGGAGACAAAGGAGAGTTGGGTTTACCAGGAACAGCAGGGCCCGTGGGGAGACCAGGTCAGATGGGCCTTCCAGTAAGTACTGCTGGTTCACTTAACTCAGTGCCATATGTACAAATAAATACACACACACACATACACACACACATATATACTATACACACATGCACACCGATGTGCACACACACGTATACACCACACACACATGCACATGCATCACACACACATGCAAATGCACCACACATACATGCACATACACATATACATGTACATGCACACACATGTGCACACACATGCACACACATGTGTACACACACACATGAGGCGGGCATGGGTACAGGCACTGGCATGCACAATTTGTCCCCCCCACCTTCATGTCTGCATGATGACAGGAGATGTCGACTGAGCCTTGAGTGGGTAATAAAGCCAGACTGTGAGTCGTTCTCAGATGCAAAGGGGGAAAGACACTTTTTCATAAACTTCTACCCTAAAGCTTTTGCTGGGAAAGTCTTCTGTTGTCTCAGACTTAATTTGTGTAAATATTCTGCTATGAACCCATGTTCTTGTTCTAGAATAACTTCCTAGCCCCCAGATGAAAATTCTTTGTAAGCATGACGTAGTACCAATACCTGCTTCTGAGTTACAAAGGAAATTCAAAATGTCGTAGTGAACAAATGTCCTCACTTTGAGGCCAATGTTTTAAGATGTAGATTAAAGTGAGAGCAGTCTCTTCCTCTTAAGCTGTTTGTGACACTGTTCCTCGTGCAGCCTTCCTGTCTTCGGGGTAGTTGTTAGTTTAAAGCTTTACTATTACCTCTGGCCTAATACTTTTAAGCATAGAGAATCACTCTAGTTTTACTTCTCTAAGTTTGCTTGACATTAGAGATCGTTCATTCCTTGGTAGAAGAATCCCTATGATTCTCCTAAACAACAAGATTTCCCTCTCCTCTGTGTCCTGGCAATCTTCAGCCTTGTTGAAAATCAACATTCACTTTGAGCTGGTATCTAAAGAATGAGCATAAAGGGGCTGGAGAGATGGCTCAGCGGTTAATAGCTCTTGCTGTTCTTGCAGAGAGCCTGGGCAGGATTCCCAGCATCCACATGGAAGCTAACAACCATCTTCTGTAACTCCAGTCACAGGGAGTTCCATGTTCTCTTCTGACCTCTGCAGGTGCCAGGCATGCACCTGATGTGCATGCATGTTTGCAGACACACACATTTACATGCATAAATTAACTAATTAAAGAAAAATGTGGATAAAGCAAAAACATCATTGTGTTTGAACATTGGCAGGTGAAGATTGTTCCGTCCAGTTTTACCATCCTGGTAAATTGGCTATTTTTCCTCTGCCCTGACGTCTCAACCCAGCAAACATGATGCCTTAAAGATCCTCCCTGAGGTTAAGCAACATGAACTCACTCACCTCCTCTCACTCTCCTCTTAAGAATCTATGTATGTTATCATTCCTCTTCTCATCAGGAAAAAAAAAAAACAGTCCTGTAGCAGATGCCAGAGCTGACAGCGACTCCTTTATTCTCTGATTTCAGCATCTCCTAAACCTCATTGAAATACTCACTTTGGGTTCTGAGTTTTACCTTCCTAGGGATCTTGATAGGTTTTATTATTTTTAGGGAATTAATTTTTCCATTAGTATCAGTACCTGTAAAAGAAACAAAGTGGCCAGGGCCAAGAAATTGTGATTTGGTCTAATTCTTGAAAAATGATGTTTTTCAGGGCCAGGTATGTAGCTTAGGGATAAAGTATATGTCTAGCATGCAAAGGTGGGTTTTATCTCCAGCATGTGTGGACACACACTCATATACTGTGTGTGTATGTGTGTGTGTACATGTGTGTGTGTGCACCTCCAGTAACTTATACTTCAGCAAGTGCCCCATCCAGCAGGGCAGTAAACAGGGTCGGGGAGATCACCTGAAAGAGAGAATGGGGGAAACAGGTGAATGCAAAGAACGAGTGGCTTGTCTATAGTCTGATCAAATCGATAATTTTACTTTTTTCACACAGGGGTTATATGCACATAGAGGCAGGATGTGTGGAAGGGGATGACGCAGGATGACACAGTTCAGGGAGAGTTCAGATATCTTCCAGAACAGGTTATTGGCTGGGTGAAGGTTCAGGGAACAGGTCACTATGACTCTCTATATGAATCACTCGTTTCTAAGTTGGCACTATTCACCAAGGCTACCCAAGGTCTATGACTATCCACAAGACCTATGACTACTTGTTCTAATCCAGGCTGGTAAATTTCCACCAAAGCTGCCTTTTTACAACATCTTATAGCTATCTGTTTCAGCGTTTTTCCACAGAGACCCAAGATTTTGTGTTAGCAGGCTGATTTAGGCCTATTGCTGATTTTAGGCCTTCAGTGTATAAGCAAGGTTGCCCCTGACAAGTGAGAACTTTTAAAATAACTACCTTGAACATACAATGAAGGAAAAGAAGGGTCCAAGTGCACACAGCACAGCATTCCTAGGACTCTGAGGATGCTGCCATATGACAGCTGGTGATGGGGAGAGCAGAGATGGAACAGAGGCTCCAAACAAAGCATGGAAAATGATAAACACAGACTCCATCTGCTTCCCAATGCCCCCCCCTCTCTTTTTTTTTTCAACAACACATGTGTGTTTCTTTTTTCTTCCTTTTTTTTTTTTTTTTTTTGTTGTTCTCTTTGGAATTTTAAATGCCTTTCAGATTATAAACTCAATAAAAATACCGTGGTACTTTTTTTCAAAAGAATTTTATGATCCAAGGAGCTATTGCTTAATCAGGCAGCCTGATGTTGGTTTTATTTTGTGCTTTTAAAATTGTCCCTTCGGCAATGTCACAAAGATGCTACCTCAAGTTTTACAAAATAAACAAGGAAAGGGGTGAAAGAAAAGACTTTTTTTTTCTTCAAAAAAAAGAAGAAGAAGAAGAAGAAGCCCTTCACTCTGGAGGACTGGAATGAGATTGGTGTTGAGGAAGTGTACAGGAAAACATCAGTTGACAAATTCAAAATCCAAGTTGTTGCTCCGCTAAACAGAAGAGAGAATGTGCATATTTTATGCATGAATTCTATTCTAAAAGGCTCATTTGCCCGAATGTGTATCTCCACTAGGAAAGAACATCTGTCTAACTTATGGTCGGTCGTCCACATCTGAAGAGCCTACCACAATGACATTTCATCTCTAAACACATGTGGAGAACTCCAAAGTAGGACGTATTAAAATGAGATTATTTTGTTTTATGCCTTTAGTGAAAACTCCAGTCAGACTTATTGAAATATGCTTTTTTGATCTGCTTAAGGTAAAGTGAGAGTTTCCTTGGGAACCCTGGGGAAATTTTGATTGGAAATTTGGGGTTGGTGATATTAAGTGACATTTGGGAATAAAAAACATACCCAAATCTTGTCACTTGGCATATTCTGTGATTGTCCTGCTAAGGTTTTTTTTTTCCATCGCAAGCATCATAGATACAGAAATCCTATTCTGACCACTTTTTTCAAAGCTCTGGTTCCGGCTCTCTCCCCCGGAAGAGCTGCATCACTGAGCAAGCCAGTCTCTGGTCTTATACTTCATGTATTCACTGCATAGAATGACAGGCTGAGGCTCCTGTAGGTGTTCCCAACATGGCTGTTGACTTAACATGGCTCTGCTCCTGATATTCCTACTTTCATCAGAAAGCACACATCTGCTTAACCTGTAGCTTCTGTATAGATTTTCTTCAGAAGAGAAGGCCCTGTGGCATTAAAACAGCATTCGTTGGGGCTGGAGGGCTGGCTCCCCAGTAAGGAGCACAACTGCTCTGGCAGAAGACTGATGCTCAATTCCTATGTCAGACAGCTTACATGACCTGTTACTCCAGCTCCAGGGGATATGCTACCCACAGTGGGCTGGGCCTTACCATGTCAATCAAGGCCAAGAAGATAATACCATATAGACATGCCCATGAGCTAACATAAGCTAGACAATTCTTCAACTGATTCTCACTTGCCAGATGATTCTAAATTATGGAAAGTTGACAATGAAAACTAATCACCACAACGAGAGAACATAACATGCTGGAGCTGTTAACACCTTCTTTGAATAATTGTTGACTGAGCTCAGATCCATTCCAAGAACTAGAAGAGGATCCTTTATGGGTGATGGAGCCACAAGGGTGATGGTGTGGAAATGAGTCAACTGGGCACCTTTAGACCCGGAAAGCAGCAAGCACAATGAATAGTCAGAGGTCTGACTTTGTTTTTGTTTTGTTTTTTATGTTTGTTTGTATGTTTAAATGTGAAGAAATAGGTAGGAAACAGAACATGTGGGACCTTTAAAGGCTTAGTAAGGAATGCAGATTTGATTCAAAGAGTGGAGGGGACATTAAAAGGATTCAGGCAGAAGAATAGAGTCTTTGGTGAAAATCACTTTACAATTTCCACTTTGTTTAACATTATCTAATGCCAGGAGTTATCAAAGGATAAACTTAGATAAACAATATGCATTTGGATGAGAATTCATGTGATGCACCGGGCAAGTCCGTTAGAGAAATAGTGATCTTTTCAAAGTGAGCTAGAGCATCAGTCTACCTGTGTTCTCAAGGTAAGCTGGACACTGTTCATTCTGCAGATGAACTCTTAGAAGTTCGGAAGCTCCAACTGTAAAAGCCTTGGAGGAAATTGTGGCCGGAGCTGGGGGGTAAATTTTTGTGGCCTTAAAATAGGCAGGGACTTCTTAGGTAAAACTTAAAAAAAGAACCACAAACAGTGACAAAAAGATAATGGACTCCATTAAAAATAAGAGCATTGTACGTTTTAAATGTACATAAATCCCATACAATGAATAAACTTGTGAGAAAGACAATTGATGGGTTACTGCTCTTCTGAAAGCACAGTAACTGCTCTCATAAAGCTTCAGACACTCAGGCCTCATGTTTTCACAGAGATGCCTCCTGTGTCTGCTCAACATATATTAACTATAGAAAGGAGATGAACATGGTATGGCCAAGGTAAGAACGCTTGCTGCACAAGCATGGGAATCTGAGTTTGAATCCCCAGCTCCCTTTTAAAAAGCTGCAGCCCCAACCCTGTGGAGGACTGGAGGCAGTGGGGCCTCTGGGGCTCAATGCACATTACTCTAAATTTACATTGAGAAAGAGTCAGTCACTTCTCCCGTCTCTCTCCTCCTTGTGGAGAAGACCTAACGCTCTGCTCACTGCTTCTGTGTCTTAGTCCCATGCCTCTCTTCTGTAGCAAAATCCGTAAAGACGGATCTTGTAAATTGTTGAAAAGGAGAATAGAACAGTCCTCGCAAGACATTTCCTCCTGAGGCTTTAGACTGAAAAGGGAGGGACAAAGTTCTGGTATCAAAATAGGCAAAAGAGAAAGATATTTTAATAATTTTTATACTGTTGCTCAATTACAATGGAGACGGGAGGTCAAGGAGAGACCAGATTTGGAGTGGGAGGAGGGAATTTGAGAATTGAATTTGAGCACATAAAATCTGAGAAGCCTGTTAGAAATTCAAGAAGAGATGTCACGAGGTAGAGAGATCGTGGCAGACATAGTTTAAGAATTATGAGAATTCTGGTGGTATTTAACAACATGGAACTTGATGAGATCACCTGAGGGGATAAAAGAGAAGGAGTCTCTCCAGTACTAAAAAGCTGAACAGAGGAGGAGACATCTTCATTTAAGACCTAAGTGAAAACTAGGGAACCTTGCTGCAATGAAAACAAAGGATTTAGAAAGTTTTAAGTGAAAAAAAAAGTTTCAAATAAAATAACCATTGGATTTGGCTTTCCAGAGGTTGGTGTCAGTGGTAGGATCACAAGCCCAACTGAAGAGAGATGAGGGATAACTCCAACAATGTGCCTCTTTGAAAGGCACAACTTTCAAAAAGTTTTGATATAAAGAGAGGAAACCAGAAAAATGGCTCTGGAAAACTTCAGAAGTAAATGAATGTCTGATAACGTGAGTGAGGGAAGGAAGGAAAGAGGGAGGGAGAGATGGAGGGACAGATGGAAGGACAGAGGGACTGAGGGACAGAGGAAGGGAAGGAAGGATGGAGGGAAGGGAAGGGAAAGAAGGAAGAAAGGAAATGGAGGGAGGGAGAGAAGGGGAGAGACACATAAGCTTGGGGATTCTCTCACGTGGCTTTAGACCTGTATGGATGGAGTTAGGAGTGGTGCACTCAGGAGTATACTCAAACTAGACTCTTTCAGAAGGAGGGGTCGTGGGTAAGTGAGTGAATCTGGGATCAGGAACATATGCGGGGCACTGGCCTCACCCAGGGAATGGACCCTTATTTCTCTGACAGAGAAGGAAACAGGTGTATATGAGTGAGCCGCAGGTGTAGGAAGGTTTGGGAAGAGAACAACTCCTAATTTAATTGCTACAGTATCTTAACAAGCTGAGAGACAAGACTAATAACTTGAAAACGGTGTGAGAAAAGGTTTGAAAGCAGAGATGAAGGTGCACTCTATCTTCAAAGAAATGCCTCCATCATTGAGACTTATTATCCATGTCAACACTTGCATTTTAATCATGCATTTCAGAGCCACAAATTGTAGTACTTCTGTAAACAAGTGGTACCTGAGATGAATTGGTTGTTGACAGGTGGGGTCACACACATCAGCGAGCACACAGATATTGAACTTACTTCATCTAAAAATACTGATAACACCTAAAAGTTTTGTGAATTTCCTCAGACCAAAACTGTACACAAAGTTTAACATTTTGAAATATTATAAATACGAGTCACATATTTTACAAAGTTTAACACGGGAATACAGTCATTCCAATAGATGAAGCAAAAAAATTTATTAAAACTTTATATTAACACTTTTGCTATTATACTTAGTGAGAAATGCCTAAGAAATGAGCTAAGGCTGATGTTTCTCCTTTCTTCTTAATAATATTAACATATAATAAATAGAAATACTTGTATAATGAGGTAAGTATTCTATAAATTATAATTAATAAGAGTTCATAGTGATGTCAAATGAAATATTAATACACAAGAATGGCTTCTTTGTTTCTTTAACAACATCAAAGAATTTTATTATAATGAGCAACAAAAGTAAGCTCCTTGGATTATGTCTTAACAGAGTATTTGTAAAATTTTGTAGATATTTACAATTTGAGAATAATATAACCTAAATAAATCCTAAGAGACATAAATATATGGACAGAGATGTAACAACATTCATGACCAGGAAGACTTACTATTGCAAAACCACTTCTAAGTCAGCTTACATTTCATTCAATCTCAGTCAAAAATCTCTACAGGATTTTTTTATGGGATTTGACTGCTGAAAATTAACTCAGAGTTTGTACTGAAGATTAAAGATCTCATATTAAGACAGTTTGGTTTTTGTTTTTTTTTTTTTTTCATGTGTAAACTTTAGATTTCAATTTTTTTTTAATTGGAAATTTTATTTACATTTCAGATGTTCTCCCCTTACCCCATTTCCCCCCTCCCTCCCAGGAACTCCCTATCCCTTCCCCCCTCCTCTTGCTTCTATGATGGTGTACCCACACCTACCCTCTCCCGTACCTCACCTCCCCACCCTCGAATCCCCCCCCACAACATCCAGCCTTCATGGGACCAAGGATCTCTTCTCCCACTTATATATAGCTCCCTTGCATATAAAGCTGGAGCCATGGGTCCCTCCCTAAGTGCTCCCAGGCTGGTGATTTAGACCCTGGGGGCTCTGGTTGGTTGGTATTCTTATTTTCCTCATGGTGTCGTGAATCCTTTCAACTCCTTCAGTCTTCACTCTAACTCCTCTATTGGGAACCCCATGCTCAGTTTGATGGTTAGCTGTGAGCATCTGCCTCTGAGTATGTCAGACTCTTGCAGACTTCTAAGGAGACAGCTATATCAGGCTCCTGTCAGCATAAGAACAGCCTGGAGATGCATGGAGAGGGAGGCAGATGAGATGACTTGACCTACATGTTATCAGAGCATTATTAAGATTACCATGTTATGGTTAATTTTATGGCTCATAGATGACAATAAAACATACCCATGAATCAGTATGAGTCAATTTTGAAACGATGTTTGATCATTTGATTATACATTATGTGTTAATAAGGAAAGATTATGATACAGTAAATTGTAGCATAAAAACTGATGGTCCATGTACAAAAAAATCACACACACACACACACACACACACACACACACACACAGTGTGCTTATAAATGTAAACTAGCAATTCAACTCAAGGAGAAAATATTTAAAAACTCTTGTCATGGTCATACCCAGATTTACTTATTCCAAAGTTATAAAGGAGAAAAAAGACTAGCCACTGGAAACAGCGGCTAAACTGTGGTTTGGCCATAATATGGAATCCTGTAGCAGTTACAAAAGGATTAGAGAGGTGAAAGGGTTAAAGGTGTGGTGGATAATGGCAACAGCAAGACGAGTCTGAATGTCAGAAGGGTCAGAAAACTGCAGGTACAACACGTGTTTGTCCAAAGTTTAAAGGTGCAGAACAATAGAATAGGATGTGAGGAGCTGGAGAAATGCCCTAAGATCGTCAAGAGAGTTCCAGACAATGATGGCACCCCTCCCTGCTGTGAAAGGGGATATTGTGTTTCACCTCTTGCTCTATACATGGGGAGTGAGCACATGGGATTTTGTTGTGTTTTGATTTTCTTTTTTAAGTGCTGAAAATATACTTAGAGCCGTTAGTGTCATTAGTGAGAGCCCCCTTTATTGAACCCTTTACTCTAAACCAACATCATTCAAGTTTTTATGTGCACTGTAATCTCACCAGGTCTCAGTAACTCTTCCAAGAGGTTTTATGAGGTTTTCCTTTTATTTGAGGAGTAAACAGAGGCCTTCTTTTTAAATAAATTTAAGGTATATATGAGTATGTGGGAATGCCTGAGTTTGCATGGGAATATGCATGTGGGTGCCATAGAGGTCAGAGAAGGGCTTGCATCTGCCTGCAACTGGGGTCGGGTAATTGTGTGTGCCACCTCGGGTTTCTACAAGAGCAGTGATCATTCTCAATGCTGATTCAACTCTCTAACTCCAGAGTCATTTAATAAATTAAATAATTTGTCATTCTCTGTGTAGCAATTAAGTGCCCAAACCAGACAGTTAGAACTCTATGCAGGCTAATCAACTTCTTTTGGAAAAGTTGTTTGTCTGGTGCAGCTTCCATTTCTATCTCTGGATGCACTGTACTATAACAGCAGGACATGGCTATCTTGGACTCAGAGACTGAGACTAGAATAGTGTTCGCTGGGAAGTGTACAGTGTGAGTCACTTCCTCGGCGATCTGTTTATTCATTCAACAAATATTTATCAAGAGCCTGCCTAGCACAGTGGTAAACCACCAGTTATTTCTTGTCTGCAGAAGCTTGCCAAGGTTCAGGGACACAAATTTGAAATTTCCATTTCCACTTCCAACTAATGAAAAGAAAGCTGTAATTATTACTTATTTTAGGACTGGCAGCCCAGCCCACTATTGATTACACTTGCTCACTGTTGATATAAACTCCATATAGCACCCTCCTGTTGCATAAAAACTCGACTTTACAAAGCAAACAAATTACCAGTTGAAATTCAATTATTATTTTAGTTTACTATGACTGCCCTTTTTCTCCCTGCCTTTCCTTTCCTTTCTTTTTGTCTACTTTTTATTCTCCACTTCAATAGTATTTTGAGACTTGCCTTGACCATGTAGATATATTTTTAAACATTGTTCTTTCAACAAAATGCTGAGCTAAATACAACTCACTAGAATACATTGGGGTGCACCTTCATCACAATCTCAGTAATTAAAGTGGGTGTATTCCAGAAACTTCCTTCCTAAAGAACAGTTTAAAGTTTATGTTGACCATTTGTGCATATGAAGTTTATAGCTTAGTAACAGCTCTGCCTTTTAATCACTGCAACCTTGTGAGAAATAACTATACACATAATCGTGTTAAAAATAACCTTTGTTGGTAATCTGATAGAAGTATTCCCTACTTCTAGAAGAAAACAACCTAGGCTTTTTTCTTTAATCATTTATTTCTTTTTTTATATCAAATGATCAGGGACCTGAAGGAATTGTAGGAACCCCAGGACAAAGAGGTCGACCAGGGAAAAAGGTAATTTTTTTTTTTTTTTTGCATCTTTTCGTGTGGGCTCTCTTCGTTCTCATGCCCAGAGATCTACAGAGTACTGTGCTGGCTGTATTTGCATTAGACATAAGGTGTAAAGATGTATAACTGTGTCATTAGAGAAGGCTTGGTTAATCTGATAGGAGTGCATATTATTGTCATTGTTTGAGGACCGATTTTCCTCTTTATAGTTTGGAAAGTCAATCTTTCCTTTGTCTCTTATTTACCAAAAAGCTACGGACAAGGAAAGATATAAAACAAAACTATCATTTCATTTGGGACATTTGAGAACAATTTTAGTAAAGGATCTGGGAGAATATTGGGATTAGTCTTCTTTCTAGGTTAATCAGAAAGGTTTCTCAACTGAAAACTTTGTTTTTTCTTATTTTCTTATGTAACAAAAACCCAGAAATCAAGAACATTTTTTACTTGCTTACTTTGTTTGTTTTACTTTTCCAAACAAACAGAATCTTTGATATATATGTATGATCCTAATATGTCACTATCAAAATGCTTCTTTGTATTCATCAATAATTTGTCTCAGTATTGGTAAAGTATGGTAACAGTTTTTTCTAACAGACTGTGACAGTGAGTGCACATTCACACAGTTAACTCTAAATTAAATGTATGTTTCCCCAAATGTTCAGTTCTGTACCTGAGCCATTGGTTTCAGTGTTAGCCAATAGAAAGCCAAGAAAAAGCTTGAACTCCCATTTCTAACTGCGGAAATACCCCCATCATGAAGTCTCTTCCATGGTGCATGATAATGCAACTATCATCAGTATTGGTTTGGGGAGACTTATAATTGCCTGACAGGATTTGGTCCAAAGCGATACACACGCGCACCACCACACACACACCCCAAGAAGCACCTGAAACCCATGGTGAAATCAGCATTAGAGGCAGTGTGGCTCTTTACAACAGCCCATACTCCCTAGGAAAGGGAAATAAATCCTATGAGCTGTCAGGAGTGTCTCAAGTATCCTGGCCGATCGATTACAGGTCTGCTGTGGTTTTCCCACCCTGAGCATCAATAGTAAAGCAGGCTGGTTCTTGTTTTGAGAAGAGGAAGGTGGTTATGAGCACCTGTGCTGTGGTGCCAGAGATGGGCCTATACATGAGATGCCAGAGAAGCCATGTAGGCTTCCAAGGCATGTGAAATGATGCAGGAAATTATATGGGTTCTTGCTCTGAATGGGTGAGCAATGTTTGCAAAGTCCAGACCTGCACTCTCACTTCTTCCCTGCATGCAGCAGACCTCTGGGAACCTGAAGTAAAACTGGGAATCTCCTGAGACCTGTTATCTCAGTATTACAAGGCACACATGAAAAAAGAGAGACATACATGTAGCAAAGTATGTTTGAAAGCTGGCTACATAGGATTTCTCCAGATCATGCTATAGTTCCTGATTGGCTGGTTTTTTTTTTTTTAAATACCTTTTTAATCTTTTTTCAAAAATTTATTACTTTTAAAATGACATGTGATGGTAGTTTCTTGTTGTTAATGATAATCTGTTGTATTGGTAACTTGAAGCAAAGTTAACAATTAACACAAATTTAGACCAGGTGTGATAGCATACACCTGTAATCCCAGCATCGGGCAGCAGAAGCAGGAGGATCACCCACAAGTCAAGGCCAACCTGGTCTACATAATAAGCTCCAGGCCTTCAGAGGTACACAGTGAGACCCTGCCTCACCAAACAAGACAGGGAGTAGCGATAAGAATAATTCATAGAATTCTGCTTGCCACATGTCCTCTGAGTCATTCGAGCATATGGGATAGTTAAATGAGTTAATACATTTAATTTCAGTCACGATAATGTCATCCACAGGGGATAAAGGACAAATAGGACCCATGGGAGAAGCTGGAAGCAGAGGCTCTCCTGGAAGCATTGGGGAAAACGGCCCTAAGGGCGCCAGAGGAACCCGAGGTGCTGTGGTCAGTATTTGATTTCTTTTCAGCACTGACTCAGTGGGGATGGAAAAGAACTGTACATGCTCTCAGAGACATCTTGATTGACTTTACAGAGGACGCAAAAGGTTCCCTGAACATAATCCATCTCTGTGGGATGGCAGGCATTGCAAGCATTCCACAGTCTTAAACGGCTTAGTGGGTTTTAGACGTGAAGAAGGAAAGAGAAAATTGAAAATGGAAACAAAATATGAAATGAAGTTTTAAAAATCTGATTTTAACTCCAAAGTTAAATAGAAAGTTTATACACTGAGCACCTCAAATCAGGATTTAATATCTGTCTGAAGCTGTTGTGGTCGTGTTGGCAAATCGCTTTGAAAATTAAGTGAACTTGAAATGTGTTTCCATCCACCTCTTGGACCTTCCCTGCTTGAATGCAAGATTATTTTTCTAAACAGTTGGGGCAAATCTCCCCAGCATCTATTTATAGCTCATCTTTTGCATGAATTTTGCATGACATAGAAAGCTGACGCGTGATACTTCTGAGACCGTGACAGCAAACATGTATTGCTGGTTTGTGATGGATTGTTCATAGCATGAAAGGAAGATATTTGAAAGATAATCTTCTATTCATGAACTTATTTATAACATGTGGGTGCATTAATCTCATCCCCTTTAAATAGCCAATTCCAGACCTGTCACCAAGGCCTTTAAAAGCCCAGGTCCTTTTACTTTCTCAAGAAAATTTGTCATTATTTACTGACACCTTAACACCCAGGCCTTAAGTCATTTTATGTCAATGTTTCTCTGGTTTTGCTTGTTTTAAAGACATTAAAAAATATAGTTAATATTTAATAAACATCAGAATTAATGCAACCCAAAATATTGCCCTTAATGTAACTTTGGAACTTTTTCTGTAAAAGTATTCACCTTTAAAAACTTTTAAATATATATTTTAAATTAAAAATAATTAACCACTTCCTCTCCTCTTTTCCCTTTCCTTCCTGTGTCCCCTCCCTCGAGTGTCTCTCATGCCCCTTCCCTCTCAAATGTATGGTAATTTTTCCTTGATTATTACTGCTATATATGTCTATAGATGCACAAATCACACTCAGTCCTTCTCAGTCCATTCTCTGAAGCTGCAGCTGCACTGTTCACACTTCATATTAATTCATTTAGTGTTTGATAATCTGATAAAGGAAGATATATATGTAATTTTGCCATCATATTTAAATTTTCCTTGTTATAACTGTTTAATATATATTTTTCTTCTGAAAGTTTCCTGTTAATAAATTATATATATATGTTATGTTATATATACACATACACACACACACAATACTACATGTGGGGCTATTTTTTCTTGCTGATTTTGTAACCGTTACTCATAAGTATGAAGTGTTGATATAATTTGTCAGACATATTACAGAATAAATTACAAACGACCCCTTTTCTGTCAATAACCTATCCATTTTGTGTCTTTTGCTAAGCAGAAATTTTAATATAAAGTTTTTGATTTTTCCTTTACATTTTCTAGATTTTATGTATTCATTAGAAATTCCATTCCCACCTAGTCGCATCCAAACACATGTATAACATTGATTTTAATTATTTAAGATATGTAGAGTTTTTTTTTTTTTTATTTTCTGAGTTATGGGAGAGAGATGTTTGTCTTCTCTCCACTGAATGTTTTCTTAATTCTATTATTGAACACTCAATGTATTTTCTTCCAGTTTCTGTAAGACTGTAACTAAACTTATATTCATTGGTTCCTTTGGTCAGTCTGTTTCCAATCCACAGCTCTGTTCTGTCTACCATGACATCTCATCCTCTGGAGTTTGCTAGCACAGCCCCCACCATGCTCCCTTCTCAGGCAGCCTAGCTCTTACGCTTATCTTAGGTGTGAACTTAAGAATCAGCCCTTTGGTTTCTACTAGTATCTGACCTCTCTACGAAGAAATACAAGATATCTTTCAACTTACTCGTAACTTAGGGCTATTCCATCTTTTCTCTATTCTAACATCTTTTATATGAGGTGTATTCTGGTTTCCAAGAAATTTTATTCAGATTAATATAATCCCTTTTCCATCATATTATTTCATTAGTGCTGTGTAGGAAATCTATTTACCTTTGTATTTTGAGCATAATACAATGATTAAACTTCAGATGAAGAGAGATACCGTCTTCACTGCTTACTCATCTGACTTATTCCATGTCGGGAACTCGAGAGTGGCAAGGACTGGGGGTCATGTGACCTGTCCTTGGTGAGAACACTCCTGAGGTCTTAGGGTCAAGAATTATTTTCTTTTTTTTTTTTTAATTTTTTTTATTTAGTTATTTAAATCTACATCGTAAGTTACTTATTTACACAGAGGTTATAAACACAAAAAGGCAGGATGTGGGGAAGGGAAAGGCACGGAGCATAGTGTTCAGGGGAGTACAGTACTTTCAGAACAGGGTATCAGCTGGTGTAGGTTCAGGGACAGGTCACTATGCTCTGCCTATGATTCACTTGTCCTTATCTAAGTTGGTACTGTCCACGAGGCTGCCTATTTATAAGACTATGACTACTCGGTCTGGTAAATTTCTACAGAAGCTGCCTGTTTACAATAGCTTATAGCCTTCTGTTTCAGTGTTTTTCCACAGAAACCCAAGACTTTGTGTTAGCATGCATGTATGTCAGGCCTATTGCTGATTTTAGGCCTATGGCTGATTTTAGGCCTTTAGTGTATATGCAGGGCTGCTCCTGACATTCCTCCCTTCTCTAAGTATAGAAGGGCCTTGGTGATTCTATTCTTGCAAGGCGGGGATAGAGGCCTGACCTCCAATAATTGAAGGGGACCTTGTAATGGCTCCGGTCCTCCTGTCATTGTCCAGTGAGGCATAGGGCCATACCCATCCCAATGTCTTTTTCCTGGAGAGGGGATACTTTTGACATCAACCCCTATGCAGTCAGGCTTGTCCCTCAGGGAACCCAGAGAGATATTTTAACTTTTATTTATATTCCCTTGCAGTGCTTAGCCTCACAGCCTAAGCAAGAGTTCAGATCGCCAGTCAGAGAGGGTTCTGGGTAGCCTCTCTCTGCTTGGTCTAGGGGGAAGTCCCTCTTTTAGGTTGGGTGGAGATGGGTTTGAGGAACACCCTGATAAAGTAACAACCTCATCTTAAGTCTCGTGGTCCTCCATAGCTAACTTATGATAATGTATCTGAATAGGTTTTGCTATCAAATTATCTTTCTGTTGTATCACAAAGTTAGTCAGCCTATTTTCAAAATATACTTTTGTCATTCAGAGAAACTTCCTTCTTTCTTTGAGCAGTTTCGACTAGGAGATCTCAAGTTTTACTAAATTCTACTACATTTGCTTGGGTCAGAGTTTCAGTTATGACACATCCCAGTCTATGATCCATTTGAGTTTATTTGTGAACAGCGGAAAGATGTGGAATTTACTTCCGTTCTCTACATGTAGACACTGAGTTCTCCCACACCGTTTGTTTCTCATACTTTTCCTTTTTTACTCTGTGTTCCTTTGCCTGTTTCTCCTTTCTGGTTTTCCTTGCCCATTTCTCCTTGCCCGTTTGTGTTCCCTATTTTCACTACCCTCACATTTGTATGTCTCACACACTTTGTATGTCTTGTGCAGCAGCTCCCAGGTATCCATCCTTGGAGCCAGCAGCAGCCATAAGTCCTGCCTGCTGTTTGGAAGCAGTTACAAGGTTGCCTCATTTAACCTCCGAGAAATGCCTTTGCCGTTCAGTACCCAAAACAAGCAAGGAAACAGGAAAAGCTTCCGGGTCCTTTCCCAGATTAGTCAAGCTGGCCCACCCTGCTCTTTCAATCTCTGTATTTTAGAGTCTGAAACGGTCTGCACATCAGAAATAATTTTCTTCTTTGCATATGTTTAGACATAATTTTTGGCCTGAGTCACAAAATTTTGGTCCAGAAATTATGTATAAAAAGCCTTATAATACATCATGTGTGAATTATTATTTAAATTGGCTTTTCATAGTTCTTTCTTAAGCTGAAACATGTTCTTATCCAAATCTTTCAAAAGTTCTAATTTATGCTTAATAATTGTAACATGAACTTTTTAAGAACTATAGCAAAAGAAGTAAAATTTCATATGTTATAAAAAGAAATATAGCAAAACGTACATTCTACATGAAATATATTAAGGCTGCTTGATCAGATATAACTCTGTACACAGATTCTCATACCCACTTAGTATAATACACGGCAAATCTGCATACCTATTCTGTGCCTTTATTTCCTTACCTCCGCTTTGTCTTGAGACCAAAACAGAAAAACTACTGTCCAAATTCTTTGATAATACGAAAAATAAGGCATTTTTATTGTCATTACATTAGCTGGGTTTTTCAACTGTCTGAGTGATACAGTAAGAGTGTTCACTGATTGGTTTTTAATCTATATGACTTGGTCATCTGTAAAACACTGATAACAATAATCTTATTGTGATCTGACACACTCATTTCTGATATTTCTATTCTGTCAACTTTGGCCTGAATTAAAGCCATACTCCGGGAAGCGTCTGGAATCACCTGTGAGAACAGAGCTGTTCTGAATCTCAAAGTCACAATATCAAACACTGTCAGGTTCCACTTCTGATATCAGTGACCACAGCTTTGAAAGACTAAAGCTGCATTTCCAAGAGCCTTTTAGGAGCCAGCAGCATTCCAATAAGTGAATGTGTTTTTTGGTATTGATTATGGATTTACCAGAAATGAACTAGAAACATGGTTTGCAGGACTTCTGTGGTCCTGGAGAAACACAGACAAAAAATTGGGGGTGTCATTTTTTTCTGTTTTCTGGATTTACTGGGTAGAATTTCAAACCATGAAAACTAAAGTAAAGTTTCAATAATAGTCATAGACGTTTAATGATTCACACGACTGTCTATTTTCTCTCTCATATTTATTTTGATTTTTAGGGTCCTTAGGATTGATGGGACCGGAAGGCGAACCAGGAATCCCAGGATACAGAGTAAACATTTCTGATTTCAAATAAATATGTTTATTCACAGACAAGAAAGCGTTTTTAGTTCATATTATATCCCAAATGTGCAAGTTAAGGTTCACTTTTCCTTTATTAAAACTTTATTATAAAGAACATGTAAATGAAAAAATATGCAAATGAAATTAGACCCAAAGTCTCAATAAATGTCTGTACAATTAGAATGGCTATGGTGGAGTTTCATATATATCCACCACCAAAAGTAAAGTCCTAACACCCTTAAGAAAATGAAGTAAAATAAACACTTACTTAAAAATGTTTCTTTTCCCGTGATAAAGCATTGAGATATTTTAGTTCTCAACCTTCTGTAAAGTGTGTCTTGCATTTCTTCTCAGAAAACTGCACTGAGTAACAGCATGGCGTTGAGAGCAACAGTTAGCACATGTCTGCTTAGTCTAAGGGCTCTCTCTTTACTTGTTGCTATTTTTATAGGGCCATCAAGGTCTGCCAGGACCCTCTGGATTACCAGGACCTAAAGGAGAAAAGGTAGGTGTGTGTGTGTGTGTGTGTGTGTGTGTGTGTGTGTGTGTATGTATGTGTGAGCGAGAAAGAGAGAGAGAGAGAGTGTTCACCTTTTACTTCCAGTGTTATATATTAAACCTATGACTTCTTTCTAAATGAATGCATGAAAATATTGCAAGAATAGAAGAGCCACTTTTCAAGTTGGAAAATTTGCAAATTCTAGGAGGATATACATACCAAGTAACTAAAATTCACATATATTAAAATATATTAAATATATTAAATATCTTCCATGGCTTAATTGAAGATTAAGGTGAAGCAGTATATGTAAAAGTACTTTGTGATGCACAATTTCATAAAAGTAAAATTATTTATTGAAAGAGGCTATGATATGCTGGATAAAATTGCCATAAGCTTACAAATATTAACTCAGATTTAAATTTTCTAATGAGTTAATAATAACTACAGCATGACTCGGATTGTAATTTAATTGAAATTATACATGTTGAGAAAATTTATGATTAATTTTGTGCAATGAAAACAGATTAACATGTCCAATGAAAGATTATATACATAATAGAACCATATATAAAATATGATACACTTAATTCTTAGCTACAAAGTTTTCATTTAAATACAGCCAAAAACACATTAGAAAGTAACAGGAGCCATCTCGAGTGTCAGCCAAATACTATTGGATTCATGTTAGTTATAAAATTTACAGTGGTAGTCATTATAATTAGGAAAAGTTTAAAGACACTTGCAGTGTGTTTGGCATAATTCTAACACCTCTCTGGATGTTTTAACTTTGCATAGTAAAATCATGAATTTAAAGAATGCTGCTCTGCTGAGTGCTGATGCAGCAAATAAAATTAACCATGCCCTGAGATCAGTATTTCTACTTTGGTCAAGCTTCAAGATTGGCATATCTAGCTTGATCATTCTAGCCCTTTTTGTCCTGGGAATACTTTTATTCCTGCCCATTGTGTTAAAGCTTGTCTTTAATAACATCAATATGTTGGCAGCCAAAGTACATGGCTTGAACCTGAAAATGGAGCCCCAGACAGAGTTATTAAATTAACAGGCTGGTAAGCCAAGGACAGGTAATATTCTGCACAGAGCCTTACCAACCTAAGACATAAGTGCATTGCTTTTGATAATGCATTTTCCACAATGGGTAAGGAAGGCATTATTGGCAGAATGACCTAAGACAGGCTCAGTCCTGTTTATGAAATAAAAAGGGGGGAGAGGTGGAGAGCTTTTGGGGCTGCTTGGCAGGAATCTGACATGGGCCAAGGACAAGGAAATGGGCTTCAGGCAGGAATCTGACATTAGGTTAGAACAAAGAAGTAATTTCAGGCAGGAATCTAAATCTTAGGCTAGAACAAAGAAGCAATTTCAGGCAGGAATCTAAATTTTAGGCTAGAACAAGGAAGTAGGCTTCTGACATGAAAATACTTTGGGCTAGAACAGGGAAGTAGACTCAGATATTTTGGTCATTCTGATAAGCCCTTAGAAACAAATGATCACAGAAGTGTTCACAGAATTTTGTTTATTGCCTTGCTTGTTCTTTGACTAATTGTGTTTATTGTCTTGCTTGTTCCTTGACTATTTGCATCTATTGTATTGCTAGTTCCTCATCCTAGAACTGACCTTAATACTTGCATGTAATTAAAATGGCATAAAAGCAAGAAAGAGGAGGGAGATGGGATAAGGGGTTTCTAGGGAGGGGAAGTGGGGAAAGGGGATAGTATCTGAAATATAAATAAATAAAATATCCAATAAAAAAAAAAAAAAAAGACAGTGACAGGGTATTTTAAATGTACTTTCTTAACTGAGTTGTGTTAATAAATTTCTATATTTCTTTTAGGGCTACCCAGGAGAAGACAGCACAGTCCTGGGACCTCCTGGCCCTCGAGGTGAACCAGTATGTCTTTTCTAAAATTATTTTGTTTCCTAAGATGAAATTCAGTCAGAAGCTTTTGATGCTGGTTATGTCTTTTCAGAGTTCTATTTGGTTAGTCTTTATAGTAGGCTTTATAGTAAATCAATATTTATCTCTATATCATCTACATAATATAAAAATCTCAGATATAAAAAAATACAGGAGTCAAGCTCCTAAGCCAAGAAAATTAATTATGAATCTAACTTTCAACATTGAATGCATGACAGAGATCTACACCTAATCTATACAAGTTAATCAGAATTTACCAACAGTTGCCAAACTGTTTGCCAGCTTTTATAACCAGTCATTATAGCCAATTGCTTTATAACCAGTCATTATAGCCAATTGCTTTTCAAGACTGTGGACCTGTTAGCCGTCAAATCCAACATTTTAAAAACAATCTGTCACCATTGTTTTTGAGACATAGCCACTAGTGTAGCTTTGATATCTGAATAACCAATTGTACGATTTTAAGGCTAAAACAAGATGTGAAAAACACATATAAATTTAAGTGGGTGGATAACGCTAAGTTCACAGAAATAAGCATAATGGTTATATTTTCCATTTTTTTCACATAATATCATTTAAAATAAGGATGCCAGAGGCCTGACATTAGAATATATAGTCCCAGTATTTTGGTCTGGCTCTATGGCTACTGTTGCCATTGATATTTTACTGTAGAAAAGAATATAGAAAATTCTAGAATGTTTCACGTTAAATCAAGACACTACATATAAAGGTAATTTCTCTGTACTAGTGTTTAAGTATCTTTATGAAATATATTTTAGTATGTCCTCTTTGAGGGTCAAATGACCCTTTCACAGGGGTCGTATATCAGATCTCCTGCATATCAGATATTTATATTACAATTCATAAAGCAGCAAAATTATAGTTGTAAAGTAGCAACAAAAATAATTTTATGGTTGGGAGTCATCACAAAATGAGGAACTGTATTAAAGGGTAACAGATTAGGAAAGTTGAGAATCACTGAGTTTGGGGAAATATATAGAAATAATATAAAAATTGTCCAACAAACAGAAAAAAATTACCAAGTAGAGAATAATATTATTTGGTTTCCCAGGTTCTAGAATGTCAATCAAATTCTCTCCACTGAAATGTAATAAATATTTGGGGACTGAAAATATAATTACAAGGGGATTTCCCAGTAGATATGAGATAGGAGTGATTTAAACCAGATTCCCAGAATAGGCATCAGAGTTTCCGTCTTTGCATTATTCCTACTAATCATTCATTTAGGAGTAAGGTAAGTTTTATCTATCGATAGTCTATAATAAATTCTCCTGTGTGAAAACTAATACTCTATGTAAGTTTTAAAGATTATAATTTGAACAGTTTATCATATCAAAGAGTTTAGATGAGAAATATTTTAAAAGTAAATTGTACTTTGTTAGGTTAGTTGAAGAAGCCTGTAAAATAAATAAAATTAATTCTTGCATAAATTTCAATTCATTTGACATTAAGAAAACTACAAGATTTATAATATGGTATTATATGCATAAAATTCAAGGTTTAACTAGGCATTATTTCTTCAATATTTTTCATAAAAGAATCATTATGAGATTATATTTGTATAATTCTGTTTTAACAGTAAACCTCATACTGATCATATCTGTGTTGTAATTTGTTATGTTAGTTCTGATATCTAGATATTAAAAATTTGAAATCATATGGCGACTGTATAAATCATTAAGTTATAGATCAAGTTTTTAATTGTGTAGCACTTTTGACATCTCTTGAAAGTCAACCATTTTTCAGTTATATGTAGTAGGTTTTAAGAAGCTACTGTACGTTGATCTTTATATTTTGGCAAAAGAATAAAACACCCTAATTGCAACATCTGTACTAAAGAATTACAGCCATGAAACTGGTTGTCTTTGTGTGCGATCTCTTTAGGGACCAATGGGGGAGCAAGGAGAGAGAGGGGAACATGGCGAAGAAGGCTATAAGGTAATCTTGCAAGCTACAAAATCAACGTAATCACCTGAAATGTTTAGCCCATATAGAACTTACTCAAGCTTATTTTGGACTCACATTCCTGTTGATGATATCTTCTGCGCTTGCCTTCTGTCTCTTGACTCTTGTTTACAATGTCAGTTTCTCTGGTGCTTCAGTCTATGTCTCACTCACAAGATCCTCTGCCCCTCCCAGCCTCACATCACTGTCACTTACAGAGACCCTATCTGACACTTATAATTTGTCTCTAGCTTTCTTATCCCTGGACTCACCCTAAAGCCCTATAATATTGCTTGCATGTCACTCAACACATTTTACTGTCTTTTGTTGCTCTATTTTTGCTAGTTGTTTTTTTAATTATGTAGTGCCTTAGATCTATCTTGTATAATGTTTAGTTCTAAGCCCTATGTATAATATACTTGTAATAAGACCCGGTAGATTACTCCACCCAGTTCTTCAAGGACGATGCTCTGTGGTCACTTTTGAAGGACAGACTTCAATTAGCCAAGCTGATTGCACAAGCAGCTAGGCAGATGATTGTCGTTATTAAACTGATCTTCTCAAGATGCCTTTTGTCTGGGTTATTTCAGTAGCTCTCTAACTAGACTTGCAACCATAACCCTCTCAAACCCACTTACCAATTCTGTCACCTAAATCTCTGCTTCCCACACTCCTTCCTCTACTAGGAAGTCCTCACTGTTTCATCTGGAATGTGGTTTCTCTGAGGTTGAACCTGTCCCTACTTTGCTTACACGATCCCATGCCCACTCAGCTCACGCCGTCACCAATACCGTAAGGCAGAATCCACCAGTTCCCTTATGCCCTCTCAGGAGACTTCACAAATTCCTTTACTGTCTCACATTTAACTTTTGCTGTTTCAAAAATTGAAATTGAATGTGTTTACCAAGACATAGCAGCATTTGAAGTGGAACCCTGGGAAGTGGTTTATCACTGGTAAGAACTGTGCCACAACTTCACAGAGTCCATAGAGGCAGCTGGTGATTGTGTGGTCACTGTGGAAAGGTCTCCCTGATATGACAAGCCAGGGAGGCAGCAGAGTGTGCTGACCACCATCATCCTGAGCTTTGCAGCTGGCTCGGATGCCCTGGAGATCCTTACTGTCATGACACCCATAAAGACTCTTCTTCCAAATAATATCCATTTATAGGCTTTGAAGATCAGTCACCATCTTAATCACTATCAATCCTCTGCATTAATTCACATTTAAAAAATTTGTCCAGAATAACATACTCAATTCCTCAAAGTATCCCTCAACTACTATTTTCTATTCTGTTTTAAGGAAGACTATATTTAAATTAAGTTCTAGAACGCTCTACTTCCATTTTAAGTGATAACACTGTAGGTCACATGACTGAGCTTACTTGAATTAATATAATCCTTTCTATCCCAGGGCCACATGGGTGTGCCGGGACTCCGAGGTGCCACTGGACAACAAGGACCCCCAGTATGTTATGAAAGTGTTCTGTAATTCCGACATTTAAAGAAAATCACATTAACATAGTTCATTTCTTGTCTGCTTTACATGATATTTCTCTCTTGGTTCCTATTAAAGGGTGAACCAGGTGACCAGGGTGGACAAGGACTGAAAGGAGAAAGAGGATCTGAAGTAAGTGGTGCTGGTTAGACAATGTAGAATGTGTTTTTGGCTTAAGGAAGCAGGCCACAAGAAGTTGTTTATAATCCAAATAGCCTCTCCTGAAAGGGGATCACTGTAAGCCTCTGAAGGAGGGATTGCCAAACTCTGTGCTAAACCATGATTGAGTGATTCCTATCCTTGACTAGAATCTGCATCGTACTTTATCTATCCTGGCCTTGTAAAATATTGTCTGAGGATATCTCCCGAAGGTGGCCTGTTATGGAAGTTGCAAACAGAAATATCAACATTGTAAAGTGAAAAACTACCAGTCAAATATAGCCAGTCGTAGAACTTATTAGCAAGGAAGACTGTTGAACGCTTGTTAGAGAAGGATAATGAGACTGTTCATAATGGTCACAGCAGGTATAGGGATGCCCACAGTGAGGTTTTAGAGTTGGACTGACATTTGATTCTGAATATAGGACCAGCAGATAAAAATGTATAGGAAAGGAGCAGGGTAAGGATCCATGGATGGAAAATCACCAAGGCGGTGTCCTAAGTAAAGGGGAGTCCAGATAAGCAGGCTAGGGGTCCTGATGTGGACAGGCCATGGTGATCAGACATCACATAGGGTAGGTAGTAAAGGACCCCTCATCGGGAGGGATCAGAGATGGAGGACATACAAGGCACAGGTTTTTACCAAGCCCACTCTGCTGTACGTTGGTTCTATAAAGAAGTGGACAGGTTGTCCCAGGATGGCGAGCCTGACTGAAGTTTGTCTGAGCAAAGAATCTGTCTCATAGGATAAAGGTAGAAACAGCCATTTGATTAAGTGTAATAGACTTTGGTATAAGAGGATTTTTTTTTCATAAAACAAATCAATTACTCATTATCAAACAAATGGAAGTTCTGTTGCTTCACTAAATTTAAACTTCTTTCAGACAGATCTGGCCTCAAACATGTATAGCAAGTGGCTTTTCATTGGCAGTCCAAGCTGTCCTGCTTCTTGAAACATTCTGACTTCAAGTATCTTCTTTCTAGTGTTAGGGATTAAACCCAGGTCCATGGACACACCAAGAAATATCACTAAGCTATATCTCTAGCTCTTAAAATTTAATATTTAAGAATATGTAATGTAACTTAATTTTAAATTTTATAGGAATTTTATAGAAAAATAATGGTGAGATTTGTTTCTCCTAATTCATAGAGGCGTCCTTATTTTGATTTGTGTTCCAACTGGTAGGGTTAAGTAATAAAATGAGGTTGGATTCAATGGAGTGAATAGATGCTCAATAGTTGTTCAGACACATAGAAGCCATTTTAAATATACAGGTTATACATATAGTAACATCATCTGATTCCTTAATGAAAAAGAATTAGGAGTTAGGAATATAGCTCAGTCCGTAAAGTACTGACCTTACAAACCTGAGTTAGATTCCCCAGAACCCATATTTTAAAAGCTCGGGTATATGTAAAATATGCTGAGAAGCAAAGACAGGTGGATTCCTTAACAAGTTGTAGGTCAGTGGGGGAGGAGTGGACAGGGCTGGAGAGATAGCTTAGCAATCATTCTTGTAGAGGTCCCAAGTCAGTTCCCAACATTTCACTGGGTATTACACAACCACCTCTAAGACCAGCTCCATGAGATGATAGGTCGTCTTCTAGCCACCACGGCACCTGCATTTATGTGCACATACCTCCACACAGATGATTCAGAAATAAAATACACATATGCATAATTTTAAAATAAAATAAATCTGTTTTTTTTCTAAAGTGAACAGAGCCTGAGGAACAATACCCAGGGTTATTCTCTAGCTGCTACATGTATGTGCTCATACAGGCACACATGAACCTGCACACACATATGCACTCGCACATACACAAACCCATGCGCAGTAAGTAAACAAGGGTTAATGAAGAGTTAAGTATTAATGACTGTCCTAGGGGAAGGAAATGTAATGTAGGGAAATGTGGTGGCTTTCATTCTCACTTGGCATTTTTAATGTCTAAAGTGGAAAAAATGTAGAACAAACGATAAGCCTATAAAAGCATGCTACAGGCTACTCGTGGAACAAACTATAAGCCTATAAAACAATGCTATGTAGTACCCAAGAACATGGATGCTTGCCAAGACTTTATCCTAAAGTGCCTAAAATTTTCTAATTAAAACTTTTCTATTTATTGGGTTTCCTTTTTCTCTTTGGACATATCTCTAGAAGAAGAAGCTTTCTGGTTCTTGTTAGTTTCTGTTAGGATTAGTAGCAGGGAAAATCAAATTCTTGTATCAGATGACAGGCTTTCCAGTGAACTGTGAGCTGTCCCTGTGTGTTGGAGCTGAAAGGTGCTGACCACCACGCCTGGGCTTCTCTGTGATCCACGGAAACAGTTGCTCTTGCTCTGGGGCATGCTGGTGCAGGCAGCCCACAGGCACAATTTAGGACCTCTAAGAGTTTATACTAGCATTAATTGCTACAAGAATAACCACCAGTTATGTATAATTCATTAAGGACTCCTTTGGTGGCCAGATGAGTCCTGTCCAATTGCTGTCATCTTGTTTTTGCAAAGCTTTGAGTTTGTTTTTCACATTTGGAAATGGCCCCTCAAAATCATCTGGACAGCAATCTTGTTTGTGAAGTGAAGAAACATAAATCCCAGAGAGATTATGTGTTACCTAAGATCACAGAACTAATTAGCAACAGAGCCAGAAACAGGAACTTAATTGCCTGGGTCTCATTATGCATTGAAATCTTGTATCTCATTATTATACAAAAGCTATCGCTTTGAAACCTTGTATCAATTGTAAACTTCTTATAAATTAAAGTACAGTTAATTCTGACTAACCAGCGAGTTTTTTCACTGGGCATGTGACAGTAGGTACTTCTACAAAAAGGTAGAGACGGAAGCTGCTACATCCTGATGATTCCTGCGATGCAGATATAAGTGAAGGTTCCCAGAAGCCTCGAAGACTCAACTCTAGCCTCGGGCTTCTTCTCCTCTCAACGCTGAACTTCTGGAGTTAGTGAATTGCTTAAAAAGAAGAGAGGGAGAATAATTCATGTATAAAGCCTTGAGTCTGTGTTTGCTTTCTAAAGTTGACCACTCAAAGGAAGTTGGAGCAAACTAAGAGTTTGGATGACTCTTTAGATCTCTTTAAAAATAACACAGCCAAAAACAAACAAACAAACAAACAAAAACAAGGTTTAAACTAACAGGGGACCTTAAAATGCCCATTATCATAAGAATTAGATCACCTTCTCTAGACAGAGAACCAGTAGAGTGTCATGAGTGGAGGATTTCTGAAATGGTTCTCTATGGGCCTCTAGGTGACTTTTTCAATGTGTCTGAGCAAACGGGAAAGCACAAATTCCCATGTACTGTGAAAAAAAATTCCTGCAGAATCATTTGCCTTTCCTACGTAAGGACAGATACTCTATCCGTGGATTTATGAAGGATTTATGTTCAAATAAAATACAGTAAGTTAAGTCTGGCATCACAGAATACGCCTACTTTTATTATATTTGAATTTGGAGTGTTGGTTGGAGTCTTATGGGTCTAACCCAGTTAATCATCCAGGGGCAGTTTGCACAACAGTGTATTTCCTTCACCTTAGGCCACATGCAGTTTCCTACTGGACAGAGTAGACTGTGTAAGGGGGTGAGTGTTTAGCAATGCTTAACTCTTAGTTGAGTTATGAAACTATCTAGCAGTGCTAGTTTTGAGACATTTTAATGTAAAAATTCTCAAAATATAATACAGTACAAAAAGCAGATTGTCCGGGCACATATAGCTAAGTGACATGGGATGAATAGCTTATAAAAAAACACGGTTTTGTTTCTGGACCCCAAGCCCGAGGTCAGGATGCCAATGGGATCAGGTTCTAGTGAGCAAGCACCTTTATGTTAGAGGATGCTGAATCCCCACTGTATCCTCACTGGGAGAGAGAGGACTGAAGAGCTCTCTGGAGTCACTTTCAGAAGAGCACGAATGCTCTCCAAGGCCTTCTCTCTCAAAGCCTCAGTACCTCCCAGAGGCCTAACCATTACGCCTCATCGTGACCGTCAGAATGTCAGCGTGAATTTAGGGAGCACACAACACTTACTGCATCACAGGAATGATGTTCCATGTGCTAATCTGCACATACTGAAACCTCCATTGTGAGACCGCAGCTTTTCTAGCTCCCCTACTTTCTTTCGGCTACAGTGACAATAACTGTAATAAGGAATGATCCAAGACAGAGAACAGAATCTTAGTATTGGTTAAACACTTATTCCTCAATAGGTGGATGTTGCCATGACTACCCTTCTAGCATCCTCCAAATGACCTTTTAAAATATCTCTCACATTCCTAAAGTTCCCTCAGTGCTGTGCTAGTATGAACTTCTTGTTGCTATCATGTGCTGTTATGCTTCCTAATGCCCATCCAAGTCTAAAGAACATTCTAGTTGTGGTAAGTCTTTAGATGTGCTCTCAGGGCACAGCATTTAACTCCTGAAAAAAAAATCCCCAACACAAGGATCATCTTCAAATGTAATTGAAGTAACGATGCACAGACCTTCTTACTTGTATTTTGTTATTGGAATGTTTGAAGCCCATACATGAAAATATGCCGGAAGTTGAACCGTGTCTGTATTCTTTATAGCAGAACCTAACCTCTGTCCCGAATGTCCATCCCCTGTGGAGGTAGAGCTGAATGATGGGCACCTAACTTGTTGACTCTCTCTAATCCCTCTAAAACCCTCACATCTGCTGCATTTGATAAACAGTTTCCCATCTGTTCTTTTCCTCTTGACACTGAAGTATCATTCTGGATTTTCATGGTCAGGAAGATGAAGAGAAGGTGACGTTAGTCTGCGGGGATGCTGCACACACATCCACCAAAGTGCATGCCATCCCTAGTGGCCCCCAACTGCCGTAATCCTACTATGCTGGCCCCCACTGTGGCCTGACTGGAAGAAGTTTTCTGAGCCATTCTTGCATGAGTACCTACTGGGTGCTGGGTGGATATGCAAACCACCAAGCTCAGCTAAACGGACGTTCTGTCTCCTTCAGAAGATATCCTTTTGTCTGTGATGCACATGCTCTATACTTCAAACATTTAAGCCCATCTTCCAAGATGTAGCATCCAAGATTGACTATTTGTGTATGTGCATTCTGCTGCATCTTTAGCGTGATTATCTTAAGAACTTACCAGTCCTGTCTGGGGTAACTTCAGATGCTTTCTGAGAAGTATGCCTGATAATGACAATACAATTACTTTCCTTATTTGTACACCAGGTTACTCTTTTCCATGTTTTTCATCTGAAAATAATTTGGGCATATCATCAGAACAATGGAATGATTTGCAAGGACAGAGTCTCTAACTACCCTGGCAGACCAATTGCTGTTGAATCAATTATGACTTAAAACATCTCACACATGGAAAGACAAACAGTTCCTTGGGAAATAAATACCCATTTTTTATTTGAAAGTGTATTCTTTGTGCTTCCCTGGAAGCACATTTTGGGCTCTTGGTTCACATCCATCACCACACAGTGTCTTGTGACCAGGAACTTGGCCTTTGAATTCCTAGCATGTAACAACAGATGCCACGATACACGATAGTCCATAAAAATCTATTGAGTTTAGAATTCAGCCACTTTCAAAAGGAGGTATAGACCCTGCCTGGAGGTGAGGTCACTTTCAAAACAGTGCCATTTTAGAATTATGATCTGAATTTTTAAGTCATAGATTTTGGAGAAAGGGGGAATTTCATATGTGATCTGTTCGATTTCTCCCATTTTCCATGAGGAAGCGACCCACACACAAACAACTCCTGGGAGAATTAAGTGGCCATCCCAGTGACAGGCAGCTAGTTATGTGCACATCTGTGCTATTGTTTGAGTAAGTCTATTTCTATCTATTAATGACCGTGCTTCCCATTTTCAGGGTCCTCAAGGGAAAAAGGGAGTTCCTGGTCCTTCTGGGAAGCCAGGCATTCCTGTAAGTAGCAGACCTCTTTCATCTTCCTTGTTTTTCTAAACAGAATTGACAACTTTAGCAAGCAGAATAGTTTGGGGCCAGTTATGTCATGTTGGATAAATCAGACTGCCTTGAAAAAACTTCAAACCCATGCTGGAACACAGAGGGACCAAAAGATGACCACTAACTCTGAACCAAACTTGCTGTGTAAATCTAAGTCCCTGCAAGTGAAGGATGCTATTTCCCCGTGTTATGGAGCTCTCTCTGTGGACTCTTACTTCTCTCTCTCTCGGTGAACCACTGTAAACAGGGAACTTGGAAACATAACCAAGCAAATGTTAACAAAGGTCAGAGTCTTCAAGTATAATTAAAAAGACATGAGCTGGCTTTTAATTGGAGCTCTCTGCTTCTCATTCTTCTGGCAATTAGAGCAGAAAGTCTTGTGGGTGGGTGGGAACAAGTCCTTTGTCCTAGAATAAAGGTTCATTTTACCTTAGCATCAGTATCCTCCTCTAGCGGGTAGGTATGTGCTGACTAGATGAGTAGAAAGACACTGCTTCTGATGCCACCCAGCAAGATGCACATACCTGCCTCTTCTTGCCTGCATGGTTGCCAAAGCCGGGAAAAGAGCATTCATACCAAAGGCCCTACAGATAAAACCCAGTTGTTCAAGAGTAGAAACAAGATATTCAGGCTGGTTGTTAGTCACATGTTTATCTGACTTAAAGGAGTTTTAAAAAGCATCATATTCTTTATTCTTAAGAGGAAAAAACATGATACAAGAATTTTCAGAAAACACTGATACTTCCAGCTGATACCTCCAGCTGATATCTCCTGCTAAAACCTCCAGTTGATATCTCCTGCTGATACCTCCAGCTGATATCTCCTGCTAATACCTCCAGCTGATGTCCCCTGCTGATACCTCTAGCTGATATCTCCAGCCGATACCTCCAGCTGATATCTCCTGCTAAAACCTCCAGCTGATAGCTCCTGCTAATACCTCCAGCTGATATCTCCAGCTGATACCTCCAGCTGATTCCTCCAGCTCACAGGTCCATCTCGAATCTATTCTTGACAGCTAGAGAAAGATGGACTGACACATTGACAAATATCAGAGTATCCCACCGAGGCTTGAGAAGTTACACAATAAATTGCTGGCTCACTTTTATTTTTGTTTAGGGGACATTTTCTCAGGCTCTTGGACTGAAGCCAGGGCCTACTAGATGCTAAACAAATGTTCTTCTATGCAGTTATAGCCTTAGATCTTAGGGCAGGGTATAGAAATATATAACTTTTTCTACACCAAGACGTATCATCTGCCCAATATGTGTCTGTAATCCAAGTGATTTTTAATTACCAAGGGACTTCCAGGCTTTCCCGGGCCAAGAGGCTTACAAGGATACCCTGGAGTCGACGGCATGCCAGGATACCCTGGAAAGCCTGGGCTACCGGGAAAACAAGGACTTCCGGTGAGTAGTGTTCATTTATTGTGCTCCTTATTTCTTCTTCATCGGTGTCTTTTTAAGGACCACGGGGAGTCATAGCTGGGATATTAGTTCAGATTAAGCCAATCATTTTCTAATAGCTATATTGGAATTGGACTAATGATTTCCAAGCATGTCAGCAGGTATATTCTCTTGCAATTTTATAGTAGCAACTTATATTTTCTGTCCATGTAAAACTTTTACAAAGCAAATAAAGTATAAGGAAGCACATCAAGTGGCTCCATAAGCAGGCCATGTTTGTGTTCACCAAATGTCCTTCGCCGTCTTTGGAACATTTTGGTCTTGGCGGTACCTCAAGTAGGTTCTGCCCAGAATAATTTTTCCTTTGCTTTTACAGCCCTAGGTATTTTCAAGAACTGTGTGGATATTTCCTGCGTTCATTTAAGGGTGATACAATGACAGAAAATCATTCCTGTTTTTAATGCGAATTTCTAGCTTATTCTGTCAGAAAGTTTAGAATCATGTATTTTTTTTTAGAGAGTTACTCTGTGTGTGTGTGTGTGTGTGTGATCATGGGTGCAGATACCTAAAGAGTTCAGAAGAGGGCATCAGATCCTCTCGAACTGAAGTTACAGGAGGCTGTGAGTTGCCACAGGCTGTGCATTGGCTGGTGGGAACTGAAGTCCTGTGAGCACCCTTAGCTCCGGAGCCATCTCTGCAGGTCTCCAAACACGAGACTTTCATCAGTGCCGACCTAATTCAGACTTGTTTGTCATCTGGGGTTACATTTTCACTTGAAACATTAGAATAGCTAACTATCTTCTTCCAATCGCCCAGTAAAACTGAGCTTTCTAAGTTCCCACTGAAAAATGGATATCGTTATCCATTGACTTGTTTCTCTTTTCTTAAGTAATAAATCAACCCTAGTTGTTTATTCAAATGTGGTGAGGTGACGTACACAAACCCCAGCCCACACTGATGCTCTTCCTTCACTAGGGTGACTTACCTCCTGTATTTCAAAACAAAAGGAAACCGAGACGATCATTTATCCAATCTAAATATTTCAGAAATAAACTCAGACATAGGTTCTATCTGGAGACATGAATATTTTTAAGGGGTCTTTTAACACAGTTTCTATTTATTTCGGAGGAAATATATCAGAACATCAGGTTAAGGCTAGGTAGGTATGACATCTGGGGTGAGTATTTTATTGAAATAAATTAGACCTCTGACAGCAGTATCTATCTATCTAAGGACTTTTTTCTTCCTCCTCCTTTTTCCCTCCTCCTCTTGCTCTTCCTTCTCCTATTCCTCTCTTCTTCCACCTCTTTCTTCTAACAGGATCTTAACACCTAGCTAGACTACTCACCCAGCATTGGCTTCAGTCTCTCGGGTGCAGGAGTACAATGAGGCATTGTTTTGTACCACAGCCACCACACAAGAGGACTGTCACCTGATATCCCAGTCTAAAAGATACTGTGCCTTCAGCTTTATCCTGGAAGGGCTGGGGTTTCACTTTCTCCAGGACTCAGTCACATACTAATGACTCTCTGATCAAGCCTTGGGCATGAGTCATAGAATACACCTCTTACCATACCATGGAAGGTTTCCTCCAGGGGATCTGATTTCCCTCAGAAGGTTCCGGTCTAGGAATTGGCTCTGAATCTGAGAAACGATTGAGACTCTTAGTTCAACATATCTCCACAAGACTTACAAGCTTTCCAGTTGAACGCCGACATATTCTAGTAAGCCATGGCGTATTTGGTTGATTTCTGTGGGCTCTTATGTTGAATTAACATGTCAAAGATATGTACGGATCAAACCAGTGATAAATGCTCCTACCTTTCCTCTGATAGTAAATTACTATCCTAGGTTCTATTACTGAAACTTTCCAAAACTCCCATTTCGGAGAAACGATTCCAATGCATTTTGAACACCTCGGTAGAATCTGGGCTTCAACTTGCCAGTCCGGTGATTACTAATAATGCTATCAGGTCCTTGTTCATGTTCTACTTACTAGTTAATTTTATTGTATAAATGAGAGCTACTTATTTGAAAGCTATAACATAACACAGATAAAAATATTTTTCAAGTAATTTTCCATTGTGCTATTGGATTTTCAGGTAGATGATACCTGAAAATAATGGCCCACTTCCTCATATCCCTTACGTTTTCTTCCACACAGCCTCTCCTTCATGCTGTATTTAAGAGCATCAGAAATAGGAGGAAGTTGTCTACTGCTCTCAGGGAGAAAATGCAACTAGTGTTTCCCCACCCGGAGCATCTCCATATTCCATCCACCCGCCTTGTCCTGCATTATCCTTCTGTTCCTTTCTCCTGGTTTCCATAGATACCTTAGCTTTCTTCTGCCGACGCAGTAGTCGCCTGTACTGTGGCTGCTGCTCACATGGTAGGAACAGTGAACTTAATAATCAAGTGTACACGTATTGAAGGTGTGGCTAACACAACAAGCGGTGAAATGCATCTCAAGTTTGTTTGTTTCTCAGACTCTACCTTCCAGTGCTTCTTCATACTGCCACAGAGTTTGACCATCGGGTTCTAGGCACTTTCTATTTGTATTCCCTTTCTTACATATTTAAGGGGGTGCACTGAATTAGACTGTCCAATCGCCAATATTTTCAATACCCTTTATAATAAAATCTTCTGAATCTGTAAGACAGCCTTCTAAGATCTTAAATAGTAACAGATTTTAGCTTTTCTCCTTATAAATAGAAAACACATTTGGCATCATACTGGAGATTGAGCAAAACACAGTAAGGTTTCAGCAAGAGTAGTAATGAGAAGCAAAAGTTATTCCAGTTATTATGGAAGACATAAAACTGTCTTTATCTGCATATAACACAATTATCCATGTAGAAAGTCCAGAATCCATTAAAAAAATAAAATTAGCAATGTTTCAGGATGAATAATCCATACATGAAAATGAACATGTGTACTCCTATGTCGTTTAATGACAGGATTCTGAGGTGAGCAGTGTTTGGGATTCCATCGTTATGAAACATTATAGACTGTACTTATATAAACCATAATTGTGCATCTCACCACAGCCTGTGATCTGTGGTGTAGCCTTAGCTTCTATTTGTACACCATGTGACAGTACTGACTATTGTAACCTTGATATCTTAACACCATGTTAATTGTTTATGTAGCTGAAGATAGCTAAGCATAGAGAAGTACACTGAACGTACGTGTAAGGGATTTGTGTAAAAGTTGTGTGCAGGGCTGGCAGGAGATGGCTCAGTAGATAAAGCAGTTGCCTTGCAAGTGTGAGGACTGAGCACAGATCCCCACTTCCCATATGTATGATAATCAAGCATGACAGCCACCTGAAATCCCGAAGGCAGAGAGAGGCATTCCCCAGAATGAGGTGGCTAGCTAGACCAGCCCTGTGGACAATCTCAGGATTCAATGGTGAGACTCGGTCTCAGTAAATAAAACGGACAGCAACCGAGGAAGACACTCCAAGTCAACTCTGTGTTCTCAGGCCTACACACACACATGCATATATGCACATAAACACACATGCAAACATGCACACACACATATGCATGCATGCACATACACATACATATGCATACATACACACACACACACACACACACACACAGGAACACAGACAAAAGAGTATTGCACCAGTCTAAGACACTTAGCATGAGTAAGACTGAGCAGCCAGGCAGTTATCCTGGTGAGACAGTCAACTACGGCGAGTGAATGAGGAGACCACGCCATGACTCTGCTGCCGTAGACTGTACGCTACCGTAAATGCATTTTATGAAATAGTCACATTCAATGATAAATTAATTTAGATTATTATAACATTTTAATGTAAATTTTTGGGAGGATTAGAGTAACACAACTTAAATCCCATCGGATAGCTGCATAAAAACATTGTCTTCCTCTGTATATCATTCAATATTTTCAACTTTTGTATTTCTTAATCCTTTAATAAATTTTTAAGCATTCGAATGGACAGCTAATAGGTGGGATGTCACAAACTGCTGGATTTAAGGATTGACACACATGGAAAAGCTGAGATCAGATGGGTCATGTACTCTGATGTTGAGATGTTGAAGCATCAACCTTGAAAGTGAGCACATAGATGTGTGCAGCAGACACTGAGGAGGGGGGGATTAGCCTAGCTCAGAAGGAAGTCTCTGTAGGCTAGAAATCTTAGGTGGCTGTCATCTGGGAGGTGGAAAGCTATGGCTGATAGTCTCTACAAGCAGTGTCAATATCTCTCTGAACCTGGTCTGGGAAGGTTTTACCCTTTCCATGGTTCCGAGGCACCGGGTCCTTGACATGGCCCTGCTCCTGACAACAAAACAGAATCACTTAGAACTTCATTTGCTCCCTCATAGGAGGAGTCCACTCTGGAGCTACTAAATTCAGCACACAGTTGTCAGTAGGAGTAATTGTGTTAATAATGCCATCCTGTGTCCAGCAGCGAGCTTGGTTGATGTCTCAGTATCCACATTTTGACTTCCTGAATTCCCTTCGATTGTCACACTTTCAAACCTGATTTTCATTGTCTCTCTGCGATTATATGAGCTGCAATTGTCCTTTCCCTCCCCTTAAATTGTCCAGGGTCAATTTCTGATATTTACAGGTAATGTTCTAAAACAGAAATCTAATAAAACTATGAGCTCTGTGGTTTAACATTCCTTTATAGACCCTGCATTGTAATCCCAAGATTTGCACATCGGTGGGTACTTATGAAGATAGAAATGTTTTCCGTAAATACTTCTGCTCTCCACAGATTAATTTATATGACATTGAGCTTATAATGCTGTTTTTAAATGAATACACTCAATAAACTAATGTCTTCAGTGGCGACCTGGTCATTAGCATGAGTAATGTCCAAGATAATAGTTTCTAAGGCAAAGGTGAAGCTACTAAGTTTTTAAATGCTATTTTGGAGGAAATAATATCATTGCAAGGAAGATTCCTGAAGTATTTTCAACCAGGGATAAGGACATCTTTCCCATTGGCCTTTTATTTAAATCATGGCACCGTGGTGTTCCTTGGCTTCCCTTTAAAGACTGCTGGGTTTATCCACTTAGAAAAAATATTTATTCTAGGGTTTGTAGCATTATGCAACTGCCTTGTTTTTCTAAACAATGTTCTTTCTTTTCTTTTTTTCCCCCATTTTTAGTTTTGATGTGGCCACAGAATGACAGAATTCCTGGCATATTAACTCTGTAGTCTCAGTGTTTTTCAAGGTCATGTGACCGTAGCTGGGATCGCTTCAGGGAGACTCAAGTTGCCTTTGTGAATTTCCTTTGCTCAAATGAGTGTTCCGAGGCCAGACAGCTTAGCACATCTGTAGCAAATGAGTCTACCACGCTGTTTTCATTGAGTCGGACTTCTGTACAAACACAGTACCTCAATCATTTAGGAAAAAAAAACTTTTCCTTGAAAAAATCATAAATCTATCTGTCGCTAAAACGAAGACTTACCAGCCTTTTTAAAAAAAAAAATTATTACTACTCTAATAAAACTGTTTTTGGAAAGGAAGGAATGAGATGTAACTAACAACTTATTTTAGGACAAATCAAGGCTCTTCCAGGCCTGATTTTTACCATTCATCAGGTGACTCTGTGTTTAATGTGTGTTTCTCAGTCGGAGGTTCTAGTCTTAAAAGAACACTGAGAATTGTGAACTTCTCTCTCTTGTGGGTTGTGCTCAGTCCTAGATAAGAGGGAAAGTGCCGCTCAGTAGCCCGTCCCTGACCACCATGGGGACCTGAGTCAGGCACACCAACAGCCCAGCCTCCCATCTGCTCCTCGGTAACTTATGACACAGCTATACTCGAAAACTTCGGTTCCGAAGAGGCTGCCGTTCTTTCATTGAGCATGCTGTCTACTTGCCGTGGGTAGATCTCCTCTCAAAGATTCCTGTCAGCTCTGTGCCATGAAGGGCTTGATTATCCAGTTAGGGATCCACCTCATTAGAACAGTCTCCCTCCTCCCCTATGGCTGCGTCCGTTGGACAGGTTCCGGCTCATTAGGATGTCTTCCAGGACAGCACTCAGACTGGCAGCTCATTAGTCTCAAAGTGAAAGATCTACGGAAGGATAGATGTTTCCTCACTGAATCGTCGGCGAACCCCACCCCATCAGATACAGCTCATTCCTTCTGTTTCTGGCCTCTGTTTACTTTTCCAGCCTGACAGTCTACCCTGCTCTTCATGAGTGCTGTTCATTCAAGCATAGTAACATCTAAGTTATCAGTGTTTATGGTGTACCAGACACTATCCCAGATGCTGAGTATATATTAAATTATTTAATCTCAATGAGGTCAACATAGCTATTACCCTCAGTTTACCATTAGGAATGGGTACTCAGACAGACTAAGAACTTGCTCAAAATCACACAGTCAACAAGCATGGGAACAAGAAATTCAAAACCAGGTTGTCTAGTGTGAGCACCTTGTTCTTTACAAGAATGCTTGTTCTACGATTGCAATGAGACTCTACTCCCTTACATGTGCTTACTTTTATCACTTTCCCTCGCAAATTCTCTGTATTTCTCTCCTCACTTCCCTGATTCTATGCATGTAGTTCATTCTCTCTACTCAGAAAACTCTTTTACCTTTCCCTTTAATTTTATGATGAATATTTTCGTAGCCTTTCAGGACTTCATCCAAACTGTACCTCCTGTGTGCATTCTAAATCAGAGTCCTGTCTGCTCAGAACTTCAATATACTCAGGGTGATTTCTACAGCAAAGCATGCTTAATTTAGATGTCAGTTGTTTATGTTGTTTTCTCAGAAGGGACTATAGACTCTTGTGTAGCAGGTCTTGGATTTTGTTCTTTGGATGCCCAGCACCTTGTACATTGTTAGGCTCAAAGGAAAAGCTCTATAAATCTTTGAGAAATGTTCTTTGTGTGCTGACTGTGTCTTGTGTTAACTAATTATCATCCTAAATACCATCTATTAAATGACTATGTCAATACCTAATTTATATGATTTTTACTATAATCAAGAGAAACATTTAATGTTAAGGGCCCAATACACAGTCTAGGCTTATTGAGTCAATATTGTCTCTAGACAGTAATAAATAAAATTGCTTGATCGATCATTAGTTTAGAACACAAATATTTGTTCAGTGCCTGGTGCAAGTGAGAAGTTATAAAATATAATAGTAAAGTGACAAAAGCTGACATCAGGGATAGTACATAAAACAGCAGCAAAGTTTTAATATCTGATGTTTAACAAAAGTCAGAATTTATAGATTGATAATAATAATGGTTGGATACTAGACTATAAATAAATAGATGCAGCAGATAATTTCAAATCTTGTTAAATGCAAGGAAAGAAACAGTTATGTGATAAAGCATCATGGGAGAGGGGGGTTGTACAGGAACTTGAGTTGGGAAGGCTCGCTGAGAAGGTTATAGTGAACTTAACCATGGTCAGATGAATCCAGATGTGAAAAGATCCTTCATGGCAGTGAAGAGCCAGGTATAGATGAGTTCTCTCTGGTCTCCGGTAGGCCTGTGATTGTGTACTGAGACCTTAGTAGGGAAGGCTTCACACAGTTCCCCATACTATAGTGGCATGGACACTGTTCAGGATTTTCAGGATTAAGAAAATGTGGAGGTGGTCCAGCACAGTGCTGGGTGATGCTGGGAGGTGGTCCAGCACAGTGCTGGGTGATGCTGGGAGGTGGACCAGCACAGTGCCAGCATGTGTTGCATCTGAGTGAGAGGTTAGTTTCATAGACTAGGAAATAACCACAAAGCAAGCTCCATCATCCTTCCCTGGTTAAGTCTTGCCTCTACCTACACTCAGTCCCTTGACTTTATTATGCTGAGATGTTTAAACTACCTTCCAACAGCTTACTCATAAATCTTACTCTAGCTCTTGACTGTGTTGCTTGTGACTAGAACTGTAGCAGAGTGTTACAAATGTGGCATAATGTATATGTGCTGTAGCCATTCATATTACTACCCACCATTACTAGCCCGAGTATTCTTAAACAGCCACTTCTTTCCTGGGAAGGAGATGTTTAGCATCAAATAAAATGAGAACTTCTGAAGCAGGAGTGGTTTTCACTGCTGTAGTTCAAGCATAGTGTTATGTTTATGCCTCTTGAGTTTACTGGCTTTAAAAACGACATACCTATGTTTCTTAAGATAGAAAGAAACTTTGGGACATTATGCTTAATTGTTGTGCTACAGGAAATAAATTAATTTTAGGTTTTATTCTTACATCATAAATAACTATGAGAACATATCCCTATGTATATGAAAGATGTATAGCAATACAAAGGGCAAGAAAGAGGGAAATACTATTTTCCTAGAAAGTTTCAAGAAAACACCAAATAATATGAAATTGAATGTCATTTAAGTTTTTTCCATTTGACTAAAAAAGAAAAAAAAAAATCAATCGAATCAGTGTCATGAAGGTTTATAACCCATTCAATGTCATTTTAAAGACATCGGCCTCTCCCTGAGCCTCTTTCTAATGTGTCTTTCTCTTGTTGCCCAGATTTCACAGATTTTATTTACCACTAATTTCTCAAGATAGCTTGTTGAGTACTAGTGGCAGTGAGACAGCTTGCAATGGCCAGTGTGGGCAGGAGAGAGTCTCTGCTGTGCTCTACGGTTACGCTCAAGTGAATTCCAGAATCTGGTTTTCTTCTCAATGTCTACAGGAAAGCTGGCTTTTCATTCCTGGGTCTTTCCATTTGGTTCAGACACCTCCCTCTTCCTTCCTTGATTTACAGCAAGTGGGCAAAAACAATAGATACGTGGTGATGCCAGTTTCTGAGGCATGGGAAGTACACGGTGACAGAAAGCACCCACAATATGACACACACATTCGTTTCTTATTGAATCCAGGACCTTTCTCCCTCGAGACTTTGGTTAATCACTTTTTGTCCTGTCAAAAATGGCTATACTGTCCTGCGGGGCTCAAAATCTCATTTGTGTAGGGAGACAGCCTTTGTGTGAGAATAATGGAACTTCCTGGCCACTAGACATCATGTACTCTTCTTGCTATATTAACCTTCTATTTTATAATTGGATAGTACCTTTTAATTATAAAAATGATAATAAATTGACTAGAGAGTACTGGGTATAGATGTGGAAAAGATTTCCTAGTTTATACATGAGCATACCACCAAATTAACCTTCGAAGTTTCCAGTAAGCTATTCACCAATCTCACCCATCTCTTAGCAAAATGAATAATTATTGTGATTTTATTTGTTTGTAAAATTTCCCTGTATTACTTTACCCCTTCGCTCAATTGTTTGGAAACCACTAGCCAGAATGCCTGGAATTAGCATCTGTTTCTCTTGAAAACAAACTTAATCCATCTGTGTATCCCTAATAAAAAATGTTTGTTCTTTACTTGTCTGAAACACTCTTAGAACTTTGTACAGAACACTCTGCTACTGTCCTTGAATTTCTCTCTAAGAAACCAACGTGAATGGTAAATGACTTGCAGTGTATTCATCAGCCTGGGCTGAGTGTCTGATAACCCAAGCAAAATTAACTTTCCATGTAGCCTTAACGAGCTTTCTCGCGATGACTCCCACAGCCTAAATTGTCTGTTGACCTCAGGGCTGTTCAACAGTGTCTACGTGTCTACTGTCCGTGTCTTGGCAGAAGAGTATGTGTCTTTTCTACTAGGAAAATAATGGTCTTGAAAATTACCTAGAATTATGATGGAGGTGACATGATACTGTTTTGGGATTATGGGACCTTGAGCTAGCCTACATCTTGTATAATGTACTCATATGGCTTGTCTCCCTGTGACATCTGGGGAAAAGTAGCTCACAGGCTTGCAAGATGATGATGATGATGATGATGATGATGATGATGATGATGATTTATATCCACACATTTTTTTTAGCCAACTTTAACTATAAAGTTACTTTGCTGGTCTAAGAATATTTGCTTTATTTTGTTTTTCCTTCCTTACCTACATTTCCTTCCAGCTTTTATATATGACCTTTTAAAGATTTTGTAAGTCATTATAGTGTCTTTAGGTCTTCTGGCTGATGAGTTTTCCAAATGAGAAAAGATGCTTTCCATTAGAACTTTGATGTTTCTTGATTGGTTGGTTGGTTGGTTGGTTGGTTGGTTGGTTGGTTGGTTGGTTGGTTGGCTGGCTGGCTGGCTGGCAGGCTGGCTGGCTGTGCTGGCTGGCTGGCTGGCTGGCTGGCTGGCTGGTTGGTTGGTTGGTTGGTTGGTTGGTTGGTTGGTTGGTTGGCTGGCAAGCTGGCTGGCTGGCTGGCTGGTTGGTTGGTTGGTTGGTTGGCAAGCTGGCTGGCTGGCTGGCTGGCTGGTTGGTTGGTTGGTTGGTTGGTTATAGAGGATGATTGGATAGTTAGGCAGATTGGGTGTTGTTTTATTGGTAGTGAGATTTTTTTTTTTTTTTTTTTTGAGACCAGGTCTCATGTGTGGTCCATGATGGCTTCCAAGTCACTATGCAGCCCAAGCCGAACTTGAACTTGTGACCCTCCTAGCTCAGCATTCTAACTTCTGGGATTACATAGCAGAACTTGAACATACAACCCTCCTAGCTCAGCATTCTAACTTCTGGGATTACACAGCACCATATCCAGCTTAAATTTCACTTTCAAAAATGCCCCTTTCCTGTAAATTCATTATCCCCTTCAGATATTCAGTCACTAACATAACACCTAAGTCTTCTATGGCCAAATTTGAACTTTCCTGAAATCTAAGTGCCCCTTATAAGATGTGCTTTCATTGCATGGATGAACTCTAAAAAGAATTATCTCATCCCCTCAGAGTTCTCATGATTCATATAGAAAATCATCCCAGAAATGTCATCTCACAGAACACATTTAATCAGTGAGAAACCTATAGAGAGAAGCAATGGAAGACAAATAGGACAGCCTAATATATTTAGGATAAGGTGAAGTGCTTACAATATGTAAGAACTATAATACCTACATCTACACTCTACAATGTAGAGATTCCCCGATAGACAGACAGAGGCAGATAGAGTAATAGATTTGATAGATAGATAGATAGATAGATAGATAGATAGATAGATAGATAGATAGATAATAAAATAGATATCACTATCTCTCTATCTCCTCACTTTATACTCTTTCTTTCTCTTTTTCCCACCACTTTCTCTACCAGTCCTCTCTTCTCTCTTCTGTCCTCTTTTCCTCTCTCTGTAAAGATTTTGCATTCATAATGGTTCCTCAAATATTGAGCTCCACTAATATAAAGAAATGATGGGAGATAAAATAGTGAGTGTAGGTAAAGACAAAAAGGCCTTCAAAGTCCAACCATGGGACTTTTCATGAATATAAATTATGTCCCACAGCCCCTGTCTTGAAGCACTTGGCATAGTTTATTAGTACTCAAATGAGTCTTTTGTAGTCATGAAAAATCTACTTATTAGTGGCACCTTTAAGAAGATAATTAGGTACTGGAGAGATGGCTCAGCAGTTAGGAGTGCTTGCTCCCCTAGCTGCTCTTGCAATGGACCAGAATTAATTTTCCACTCACTACATCCAGCAACTCACAACACCCTGCAACTCCAGCTCGAGGACATTGAACATCCTTGTCTGACTTTTGTGGGTACCCATACACACTTGTGTGCATACATTCACACAGACAGACAAATTTTAAACTCTGTGTAATAGACAAAGAATATATTTATGTGCATATTCGTTAGAGGTATCTTCCTTACAATAGTTGATATTTTGAAAATCCTTGTTGGGTGCACGGGAGAACCATTGAATGACATGAATTAGTATCCCAGGAACACACGCAAACAGTAGCAAGCCCTTTCTAAAGGAGAATTTAGCAGATTTAATAAGAACCAGTAGAAAATAAGGGAACCGAGAGTTTTGCTTAGGAATTTGTATGGCAAAATAACATGTCACACAATTCTATTCATTAATAATGTTAACACATAATAACTGAGTACAATTTTTGTAATAAGATCTACTTGTAAGAAAGATGGAGAAAGCACAATCCTCTTTGGAGAGACAACGTCGAGCTCACTACAGTTCCCTATTGACTATTTTTGTTGTTGTTATTCATCTGTTATACTGCTCTGTGTTCGGATTCTTTATATTTCACATAGTCCATCTTTGTAAGTTCTTTACTCAGAGACAGAAACTTCCAAGTCCACAATTTATGAGCATATGATCTTAATTGAACACATTCAGTGCATGGAAGGCATTTGTAGAATTCCATTAGATTTTTCCCTTGATATTTGACTTGTAACATGCCGTTACATTGTAGCCTAATCATTTCCAATGGAAGGTTATGTGGAAACTTCTCAACTGTACAAACAGATGGAGAAAAACAGAATCCTCTTCTTCCCGAGTCTAAAATACGCACCTGAAACCAAGATCAGGAAGTCTGGCAGAGACCTTACTTTTGTGTTAATTTTTGACAGTACAGGAACATATAACACGGACACCTGCTCCACTATGTTCATAGCAGTCTTATTTATAAAAGCAAGAAGCTGGAAACAATCCAGATTTCCCTCAATAGAAGGATGGATACAGAAAAAGTGATACATATACACAATGGAGTACTACTCAGCTATTAAAAACAATAACTTCATGAAATTTGTAGGCAAATGGATAGAACTAGAAAATATCATCTTGAGTGAGGTAAGACAAACACAAAAGAACACAAAAGTACAGGAAAGTATAAGGCTTCTAGTGTTGCATGTGATTTGGTTTTGAAGTAATTACAGTGTATTTTTATATACAATCACTGTTCTATATTATTTTGAGTTTCATTAACTAATAAGCACTGTAATGTCTACAGCAAAATCTAATTATTTTTAGTTTTGGTTTGGTTTTGGTTTGGTTTTTGGTTTTGGAGATGGGGTCCTAAGTATCCTAAGGCTAGCCTCAGACTCACTTTGATATCAAGAATGACCTTAAACTCTCAGTCTTCCTCCACCTAGGAGGCCTAGTCGTAGGTGCAGACCACACACTTGGTTTAGGTAGTGCTGGGAACTGGCCCTTAGGGCCCCACGCGCCAGACAAGTCGTTTACTCACTGTGCTACATCCCATGTAACTTCTTTCTTTATATGACTTTCTTTACTTGGGGAAGATTTCAGACATTAAAAACAACTTTTTAACTGTCCTTTTATATAGAAGGATGTTTCTCCCATCTAGGGGAGTTTTTTTCTTGCTTCAAAATACCTCAACTAAGCTACATTTAATCCCAAACCACTGGATATTGTGTAATTAGACAAGCCAAGAAAGCCCATCCTTCATTTTTTTGATTAAAAACTCTATAGAACCAAAGAAAATTAAATCCACAAAAGCCAATGGAATTCACTGTTGACACACAGTTTGGATAATCTATATATTATATTCAAATATTTTCCTCAGATTCCCTGAAGACAAATAATGCAATGATATTTATAGCTTTGAACACCAGAATTTTCCCAAGCATTGACGTTTGTCCAGCAGCTCTTAGTCTGTTGGTCTGTCACAGCTGTCAGTTTTGTCAGCTCTCAGAAGGTTCCACTTCTGTATTCTGTATCCAGCTTGTATTATCTTCTTAACTTCCCTGACCACAGTCTTCCTTGCAGCCATCCACAGCCTATTCCTGCAGGTTACCTCCTCCATCACTTCAAGCTCAGCGTTAACTCCTCGAATGAACAGCTTATCAATATTACACACTTCTGTTGGTTTACTAAGAGCAAGAAAGCGACTTTAAAATCATTCCCTATATCCTCCAACTGTTGATTCTATGAAAATGCCGAATTTCAAACAATATTCTTACCAAAAGGCTAAACAATCTTGAACAAGTTTTTTTGTTTAGTTTGGTTTGGGTTGGGTTTTTTTTTTTTTTTTTTTTGGTTGTTTTTGTTTTGTTTTGTTTTGTTTTGGTTGTTTGTTTGTTTTTGCTACACAACGTAATTCTGTCACCACAAACAAGGTTAATTCTTTACTGGGCTGACAATTGAAAGCCTTATTTTATTTCAGCCTTCTTTAAAAGGCTGCGTGCGTGCATGCGTGCGTGCGCGTGTGTGTGCGTGTGAATTCTGCTATGATAAGACACTCCTTTTTAAATTTTTTCGAATTTCCTATTTCTTGCATTCATGTAAAGTTAAAATATGTCCTTGGTCTGATATTGCTGGAGTTTATATAGTTTTAGTGATAGATGGGGTTTCAGTACATAATAAATACAAGAGTTTGTCATTTAATTTGCTAAAAAAAAAAACACATTCTGGTGCATCTATAATCATGACATTCAAGGTTCACCTTTTTTTTGATTTTGACATGGTACATGTGTTCCAATAATAAAAGACAAGAAATAAAAATTTACAGGAAGACCATGTATGTCCCATTTGGAACTCAGCCTCACTCCAATCTGCTTTTAGCAAACAAAAGAAGTACTAACATCTCTGCCACGGCTCCTCAGTTCTTCTACTGCACAAGTGAAGCCAGGACCAATACATTAAGGAATGAGTGTGGCTGTGTCCCAATAAAACTTTATTAGTATTTATTAACATTTTAATTTCATATACTCTTCACATTTTAAATTATTGTTATTATTTCTATTTTCCCATCATTAAATGTAAAAAACTATGATCATGTTATAATCTATACAACAACAGCTGAATGCTTGCATTTGGTTTGATAAACATAGATGGCCAATCTTGATTCAGGATTTGGTTTTATATATTTAATATTGGCTTGTTCATCTTCACTTTCAAACTATTTTTACTGGATTTCCCAGAATTGCATAATTGAGGAATAGAAAATTCTTTGTGATGAGACATTCTTCTGTAAGAGTTGCTGTGTACAGCAAAGTATGCATCCTTAAGTAAGAATAGAGCAAAACATATGCCTGCTTGTAACTTGGTATTGCTTTATAGTCTCTATTTTAAAAAGCCTAAGATCTTATTAACTAGAATTAGACATTTCATGTGAATGGTGAGGGTTCCCAATGCTTCTTTACTGTTTCACTCCTGAGGGAAAGCACAACTCTCAAACCTGGGCATTGCGTCACCTGCCGCCTCTAGAAACACGATCCTTTCTATATTTATCAAGCCTCTACATTGACTTTCTCCAAATGTGCTAGTTTCCATTTCTTGTCTGTTATTTAGGGCATCACGGGCAACCCAGGAAGAACAGGATTGCCTGGATCCCCAGGTCCTCAAGGAGGAAAGGGCTCGTCAGGCCTTCCAGGAAGCCCTGGTGTTCCGGGACCAAAGGTACTTTCCTTTTGTGTGTCAGGATCCTGCATATACTGACTAGGTCACAGCTAAGTTTGTCTTCATCTGACTAATTTGTAAAACAACATTAGGAAAAAGAACCATATATGGCCTACATGTGTCTGTTTCCTGTGGCCACCAGGCACATGACTGGTGGTACTTCCAAACTATCCTCTGTCTCACTCACAGCTGGCAGGCATAGCTCACTCGCCGAGAACTAGGGGCGTTTCTACAATATTCCTTCCTCGTTTGTTTTGGGCTCTGTCATCTGCCTTCTACAATTAGAGAAATGGAGTTTACTGTCAGACGCACACTTTCTCAAGTACACTTCTTCCTCTAAAGCTGAGTGTAACCACTGTTCCATAATCCTGATACTAGAATCACCCACGGCTGAGGTTGGTAGGACTGGAATGATAATCTCGGTAAAACCAGGTCCATCCCTCAGGATCCGCTCAATTTCCAGTGTCGTGTAGCTGAGTCGTCTCTGGAACACAGGGAAACATCAAAATGATCACTTACATACAAAGCATGTTCTGTGTCTCATAACGCTTTCTACACGCCACACCGCCCCGTTTTCTCTGGGCCTTCTCCTGTGCATTTCATAGGCTCCCCCTTCCTGTTCTTCCCACAGGCAGACCACCCAAACCCTTGGAATTTTCTTTACTTATGGCAATACTTTTCACTTGTTATAATAAAATTTTATGTGTGGGAAATGATAGAAAAGATAAAGATGATATATTTTGACATCCCCAATGCCTTATGCTATTCTGAAAAACTCAATATGTATATCTATTTTTTTTTAGAATTTTCCAGTTTTTGAGAATAGCAGAAGACATTGGGGATGTCAAATATATATGTATATGTATATGTATATACACACACACATATACATATACATATACATATACATATACATATACATATACACACACACATACATATGACATTTATAGATTCTGAGGTCCTAACCACCTTTCTTTTTCTGGTCTGTAGGGTGAACAAGGGCTACCTGGTCAACCTGGAATTCCAGGTCAAAGAGGTCAGCGAGGAACACAAGGTGACCAAGGACTACATGGAGAAGTTGGTCTGAAAGGACAGCCTGTATGTGTCAGCTCTGAAATCGCCATGCACTTACTCCACAAGCCGGGCCACCACTGTACAGTAACAATTGTCCGTCTGTTTGCCTTGCAGGGAGAACATGGTGATCAAGGTTTGACAGGTTTCCAGGGATTTCCAGGCCCTAGAGTACGTGTATATATGTTCTGATAGTCGTACACATATCTCAAAAAAAGAGGTGTTTAAATAATCAATATTTAGTCTATGACTTGAGCCTTTCTTTAATTTTTAAAATTCTTATTGGCGTACTCATGTGTTTGAGTTAAAACGTTAATTTCAAAGCCTGTCTAATTGCTGAATTTAGTGAGCTGGGAAGATTAGCGTTCAGGGCAAGCCTGGGATAGATGAGACCTTGTCTGAGAAAACAATTAAAGTGGAGAGCTGGCTCATGGAGCAAAGCACTTGCCGCACAAGCATGAGGTCTTGGGTTCTGGTCTCCCGAATCCACATCAAAGCCTGTCACAGAATCTCAGGCTGCCTTCACCCCAGTACCCACTGTGCAGCTAGGCTGCACATGCAGCAAGAAAGACCCTGTCACAAACACAGTAGAGCATGCCTGTCCTCTAACTCTCCACACATGTATCCACTCTCATACACATTCAGATATCACACACATACACATCCACACGCATATACACACACACACATACACATTGATAAAACAACATTTCTATAATCTAATGTCCCATCAATTTTTTTATATGATTGTCTTTTGTTCCCGTTTTAAGAACTATTCTTGGTAGTTCTTTCTAGATTGCCATAAGATCTTCATTTGTAAAATATTTATAGAAGGTTATATACAAGGTTAAAGCGGGCTTTCTGTTTTTTGTTGTGTCTCTAGGGTCCAGAGGGGGATGCTGGCATTGTTGGAATGGTAGGCCCTAAAGGTCCCACTGGGCAGAGAGTAAGTATAGAATCACTCAGTCACTCAAGACCTCTGCTTGTTTGCTTTAGTGTAGGACTTTAAGTTAATATACTTCACACTATAAGGATAACTTAATAAAGTGATTTTTAGGATGAAAACTCATATCAGCATGTGCAAGCTCCATCCTTTTATGGCTCATAAATTAGTCTGAGCAAAATGCTATCATAGGCCACCCACACTTTTCAGTTCTTATTTAAAAAAGAAAAAAAAGAATCATCAGAGTAGCTGTGGAGAACAGACAGTATATCTGTTAACCCACCCCAGCTTCAAACACAAAGCAGTTTGTGTCACGCACATTAATACAGAGGCCAAACAGCAGCCACCCGGTGGAAGCTCGCCTCTGCACACAGTTCTTTTTTTTTTTTTTTTTTTAAATATTGTTTACTATTTTTGGTTTTTTTGTTTTGTTTTTTTATTTTTATTGGATATTTTATTTACATTTCAGATGTTATCCCCTTACCCCATTACCACCACCACCCCACCCAGGAACCCCCTATCCCATCCCCCCTCCTCCTGCTTCTATGAGGATATGCCCCCCCACTCCCACCTCCCCACCCTCGAATCACAGCTAATCATTGAACTGATCAAAGGGTTCACAATGGAGAAGTTAGAAATAAGAAGCTGAAGGAGCTGAAAGGGTTTGCGACCCCTTGAGGAGAGCAACAATACCAACCAACCAGGGTCTAAACCACCAGCCTGGGAGCACATAGGGAAGGACTCATGGCTCCAGAGCTCTTAAGGCCACATTTTGACAGCTCTTTCCCCAAAGCTGAGCTTTCTCTGCTCAGGATCATATATGCCAAGAGAGTAGTACGAACAGCAAAAGCACTTCCAAGAATCAAAGGCTAGCAAACCTCATTCCGCGCTCACTCTGCCTGGACCTGCAGAATGCAAAGTAAATGAGCCAGGCCCAGTCCTGGTCAGTGTTAGTTTTGCTTTGTTATTTTTTTTTTTAATTAATTGTGCCATCATAGTGAGGGATGGTCTTTAAAACGGAAACGAAATAAAACAAAGAGTGACTTGGCTGTGGTCATAGCCACTCCATGGTTTGCAGAAGCTGCTAGGGCCTGAGTGGGCAGCAGAGAGAGAAAGGAAAAGCTCAAACGCAGCAGGAAAGATTCCTGCAGAACCTTACGGACCCCGAACCACTGTCTTGGTCAAAGCAGTGAATGAAGTCAGACTTAAAAATCCTGTAGCCCTCCCGAATTCCAACAATGACTTGTTTTTAATGAAACGAGGAGCAGCATTGTATGAGATGTTCGCTTGGAGTCCTGCACACGTGGACAGGTGTAAGTTGGTTGGCTGTTTTCACCATTTCTAAGGAGCCAAGGAAAGTGGGTGTGTTCCATAAAGTGTCTTTTCTGACCATCCACAACTGCAGTATGCAAATGGGCGATCATAAAATAAATGTTGCTTTTATGGTCTCGTCAGCGTCTGGCTGCTGTCAATAAGTGGGGTTCCATGAAGGGAGCCAGGAATAGAGCCTGTATCACATCGTAGGTCAGTCCCTTTCCTTACCTGATTAACAGTGCAGGGTACAATTCACCTAAAGAGCTCACAAGGCTTGGAGTAAGAAAAGATTTGGGAGACAAAGAAAAGTCTTGATGTGCTAGCATTGGGGAAGGTTCTTGGCAAGGTCTGTCAATGTTCCATCTGTGTCTCTTATGTCATTTAATCCTAATTAAAATCTTCCAAGAGGTGCTGTCACCCCACTTTGCAGCTCAGAAAACTAAATCTCTGCAAAATATCTCCGAGACCATGGTATGATAGCATGTCAACACAGGAAGAATTTGTCTCCCTATATGATTGACCAAACCACGTGCTACAGGGCTACTCACTAAAGCTGCAGAAGCAGAATGCACAGTCGGTAGTAAGTGGTCTGTTTCCTGCTCCCAAAATCAAGAGGAGCTTGATGATTAAGTAAAAGTAATTAAGTTAGAAAATCAGGATTTTATGGTGCCCCATTCCAAAAACATGCTTACATAGATAACCTCTATCTACTACGTAGATAACTGGTACCTACTACTAAAATCATAATGTGATGTTTGCTAACACTTTCATAAATGTATGTAACCATTAACGTCTTCAGTGTATTTCTCCAAGTGTTAGTCTATCCCTTCTAGTAACTTTATTTGGGAAACGTATGTCATAATTAGACTAAAGTTTCCTCAACATCTATCGAGTCTGGAGGCTACACTAGATTAAATTAAAATACCAACTTTCTCAGTTTAATTATAGATGGTTGAAATTTGAGTACTGTGTTTACAAATTATCTCTTAAAGTTTGTTATGTTTAAAAAGTGATCTCAATCCGTTTAGTCTTTCGGTAATTTCTAGTTTGCAGGCATACTTACTATCAGAGCTGTCAGACAACGGGATACATCACATTAGATTTAAGTGGACAGCATTTTCTTTATCGCCACACATTGTAGGAAAAGAGAAAACCTGTTAGGTATTTATAGCTGCATATTCCATACTAACCGTCGATTAGAAAGAAATTTTCTGTCAACTGAAGTGAAAAGTAGAATTTGATAGAAAAATAAATAAAATGAGTAGTTTATATTCATTCGAAAATGACAGTCTATGGTGGGGGAGCACCCTCATAGAAGCAGGGGGAGGATGATAGGGTAGGGGGTTTGCAGAGGGGAAACTGGGAAGGGGGGATAACATTTGAAACATAAATAAATAAAATATCCAAATTTGAAAGAAAGAAAGAGAGGGAGGGAGGGAGAAAGAAAGAAAGGAATTTACTAGCTACCCAGCTCATTCGGGGACATCCTCATAATCAACAGATCAGACACTAAGCACCTTTCGGGTCGGGTTCTGCAGTGTCTCACAGAGGAGCCTGCTGCTTGGTTGGTCACATGAGATGCCCTCTGGTTGTGCCCTGTTCTCCCTTTCTGCCATGTATCATGGAACCCAGACACTCATCCCTTCATCATTTATACAAAAACTCATTCACAAATGTGTACATTGTTCTAGAACCCCTAAGGAAAGCAACGTCATTTGTTATGTAATGTTCCGCATACAAAATGTAATCTTGGACTTCTCATCACATGAACGTTTTAATTTTGATTTGTATTCGTTAGAAATATCTTACAGCTTTTTGATTGAAAATTACAGCAATATAACAATTTTATCATGTGGTGTCAAAATTACTATAATTTATGCTAAGAATATACTCTGCTATATGCTAATATGCTAATAATATAAAAACATCACTCCAACGGACTTTTTTTTTAAGACTGAGACTGACTGCTTTCTTTACCTCCAATAGGGAAACACTAGCCCTCTTGGCAGAGTAGGAATAATGATATACTAAACCAAAACTATTTAGAGATAGCTATTTTATCATTGCACATGTTTTTGGGTTTTGTTTTTTTTTTTCTGTATTTATATGGGGAATGAGACTGACTACTGACATTAGGCCTTTCTATGCCCATCCTATTTCTCAAACAATGACACAGAGACGTATATTTATTTACAGTGCTTTTGGCCTTAGCTCAGGCTTGCTCCTCAGCTAGCTCTTAACTTATATTAACCTGCTTATACTAGTCTATGTCTTCTACATGACTGGTTACCTCTTATCAGTTCCGCATGCCAGATTTCCTCAAAATCTAGATGCTTAGTCTCCTGTGCCTGACTCTTTTTCCCAGAGTTCCTCACTCCAATCCATAGAAGTCCCTGTCTTTTGCTATAGGCCATAAGCTTTTTATTTTAACCAAAGGGTGCCTTAGGTAGGCAAGGAAGGACAGAGATTCATGTTTACACAATGTACAAAAACATCACTCCGACAGACATTTTTAGACTGAGACTGACTGCTTTCTTTACCCCCAACAGGGAAACACTGGCCCTCTTGGCAGAGAAGGAATAATAGGCCCAACAGGTGGAACTGTAAGTCTATTACAACATAGCTGTTATTATTATGTTATTGTTGATGACGATAATGTTGTTGATCCTTTTTCTAAATTCTTAATTCTAGAATACTCCATAATGAATCAGCCTGGGCATTTGGGAAGCCAAGGTTGAAAAGGCAGATTTCCTTCTGGGAGACTGCTCTTCAGGATTATAGAATAATAGATTTGAATGGTGGAGGCACTCAAAGCTTGAGAAAAGCAAAAACAAACTGAGTCAGGGAGGGGGAGAGTAGTAAACACAGAAGCGGTCACTAAAGCTGTAAAAATGGGCCCAGCTCTGAAGGAAAGAACACAGAAAGTGAAATGAGTGCCAGTCACCAAGAACTGAGTCTTTACCTCAGTTTTTCTCAACCTTCCTAATGTTGTGACCCTTTAATACAGTTCCTTCTGTTGTGGTGTTCAACGCCCAAAGAGGCAGCAACCCACAGGTTGAGAACCACTGGTTTAAAAGCACCCACTTTAAAGAGTGAGATGTTGGTAAAATGAGCAAGAAAACCAGGGTAGTGGAAGATTAGACATGGCATAAAGGAGTCTCAGGCAGGCTACAGTGTGTGAGACTATGAAAATGTGAGAGGTTAACTTCTTTCAGAGGATTTTTGTCATCCCTGTGACTTTTATTTTGCTTCATTTTCTGTGACATTTCTCAAATTGGTACAACACATGGTTCAGGTGGGCATCATTTCTGCTCAGTGGATGACATTTATAGAGGTTCATCTGGGTTCATCAAGGTAAGGGACCCGGTGATGTCTCCACCCATCCCAGACATGTCTGGAGTGGGCCTAGAGTCATCATAGTGTCAATGGTGAAGCAAAACCAAGAAATAAGACAATGACTGAAACACAGTCCCGGGGCCAATTACAGCCCAGACAAGTTCCACACAGAAGAACACAATAGGGTCAAGCCTGGGAAACCAAGACTCATTCCCTCCCGGGAAACCATATTATGAATCATTTGAAAGCATTGTGTGTATTTAAAATTGAAAATGGAATGTTTCAAATGTTCAGGAGAGCTCTTCTCTTTGATAAATTTAGAGAATGTGCCACGAAAGTTACTGGAGCTTATTCAAAAGAAATAAAATGTGTAACTCATTCTCTTGGCTTCCAACATTTGCTCTTCAGAGCTACATAAAACTGTAGGTGGGAGAGATCCCATAGTTCAGTGGGTGGTTCTGCAGCACACGCTGTTCCGATTAAGGAACGATTGTTCTCCCCTGACAAAAATGTGAAGTATTATTGGTCAAGGAAAATGTGATAAAGAAATGTCTCAATGAAAATATCTCACTGTGTTTTGTTTACACCATAGTTGTTAAAGGTCACTGTGCTATTCGACGTGCACATCAAATTTCTTTTCAAATTTTTTCCATATTCTGTTTTTTCCATTCTAAGAAGAATCCATTATAAGAACTAATCATCTGAAAACACACACACACCACACACACACACACACACACACACAAATATTGTGAGGGAAAATCGGTAGGAGTGGAAGCAGTGACGGAGACGCATAATGGGGGAACATAGTTATTATAATGGAATGTGCGGTGGTAAAAAGAAAGAAGCTGATCAATGTAACAGACAAGAGGCAGAATTAGATATTCGGATGTACTGTAACTTAATCATTACAAAAACAACGGCAAGTAGCAGGAATCCTGACCCAAACTGACTTTTAGTAAGCACAGTAGTAAGGACAAAAGACTTCACATTTGATGAGTGTCTTAAGTTAGTCACTTACAAGTGCTCAGAGTCACAACCAAGGTTGGAGATTTCTGATGTATAACTGACTGGCATTTGGCCACATGTGCACTCCTATTCTGGTGGCAGGGAAGGAAGATGGAATTAATTGGGAATAATTGGGTTGAAAGATATTAGACTCTCACTCATTTCACCATTTTTAAAACCCCAAATAAAGTTGATGTAAAAAATAGCAGAAAAATCATTTTTAAAAAAACTGATCTAGAAAGCTCAGCTGTGGCTTGTAGGTTGGGACTGTGTATGTCTAAAAGTCTGAAACCTTTTTTTAGAAACTTAATCTTAAGTTTGAATTTTTAAATCTGCATATGGAAAAGTTATTCCCAACACACATTAAGGAATGACAATAGGGCAGCTAAAAGCACTTGCCATGTAAACCTGCCAGCCTAAGTTCAGTCCCCAGACCCCACAGTGGAAGAAGATAGTTTACTACTGAGTGCTGTGTGCCCCACCTCAGCACATACAATAAATAAAATTAAAGGGGGACAGAGAGAAAACAAAAGAGAATGAAGAAATTGCTCTAGAAACACAGATTTCAAAGGCAAAGAGAAACATACCGGAACTTAGAAATTGGAAGAATTTCCTTTCCAAATGCATCTGTGAATGAATGTCAGAGAGCTGTCCCGACTTCACTGGTTAGGGAAGAGCACGGTGGTGTTTCTGTTTCACTGTGAGGAGGGCTTGGAGTGGTGAGCACATAGCACAGTCCATCAGTATAGATTGATTGATTTGGGTTTGTGGGAATTTCTGATTACTCAGAAAACCTAGGCTGTATATGAATTAACAAATCTTCCTAGATAGTGAAACCAAAGTACACAACGACATGTTTCTAAGACAGACAATGGTTCCTAACACTGAGCTACTTTCTTCTTTCTCTCTCTTTCAGGGACCCAGAGGTGAAAAAGGTTTTAGAGGTGAAACTGTAAGTTTAACTCAGAGACAAAATTTGTGGTTACATCATTCCTTATCTCTCTGTGATAATCCCCAAGGAATCAAAGATCAGGTTAGATTTGCCTGTCATGCCTGAAACTTGTGGACAAAAAAAAAAAAAAAAAAAAAAAAAAAAAAAATCAAATTATAGTTGTCAAGAAAAAGAAATAACTTGTATGGTACAATAGAGTGGGATCCGATGAACCCTAAATGTGCTTAGGGATCTGCCAATCATAGTCTCCCAAGATCGCTGTGTACACAAAGAGATGCGTTCTCCAGGGCCCAAGCAACAGTCCTTCCAGGTCACGTTCCACACACACACTATACCCAGCCAGTACTAATGACGCTGCAAGGGAGGCTCAAAGCTTTAGCTTGTTTGTGCTGTTCTAAGACAGACTCTTGCTGTGTCGCCCAAGCTAGCTTCAGAGTTTTACTCCCCCTGTCTCCTCTCCTCTTCCTGCGTGCAGGGATGGCAGACATACATTTTTAATAAAATTTTTGTTGTATATTTGTTCAGTATACATAGTGGTAATATGAGCTATCTATATATAGAGATAGTAAAAAGGCCACCACAGTGAAGCAAATGGGCACACCCGCCATTTCCCACAGGTACCATCGTTTGGTTAGGTTTTGCCACAAGAATGATGCATGTTGAGCAGACTACAGCATCCCCCATGATGAGACAGTAGGCATGGAGTGAACTAATTACACTAATTAGCTGAAGAGGGGAACATATGATATTAGACTTTTTCCGAACAGACAATATAGCAGACAGGTTGCATGCACATGGGTAGTCTTATCTCTCAGACTGAGTAGAAATGGGAATGAAAAACGGGTTGGTATTAGCTCACTTCCTATGGCTCTCTGGCTCTGCGTGTCTGGCTTATCCTAAGCACAGTGGCTGGATCATAAGTTTCCGTGAGGTCAAGAAACCTCAAGAGCCCACGGCGCTGTCATAATGCAGGAATGTTTTAAGCGTTTCATGTGAAAACAAATTACTTGCTCTGACACATTGAAAACTCAGTGAGTTATGGCTGTAATTTTAGATTTCTGATAAAAAATATGGCATCTAGAATAAACAAGTTACGGACCAGGCAGGCCGTTCCCTTCAAAATGAAACACAGACTGAGCTCAACCCACACAGAGAAGGGAGCTCTCACATGGCTGAAGGATCCAAGAGCCAGCCCTGGAAGGTTCTGTAAAGCCAGGTGAGCCAATAGACAGTTATGATGTGTAGACACTGTAGTCTGATGCCTTCCTTCTCCAGTTCTTTCTGCAGCCTCCTCACTAGAAGTTCTTGTTCCTTGTATTTCTTTCTATACTGTGCTTAAACCCCTTTGTTTCTGTTCGTCTGGACCTGTCTATTTACCCATTTACGTAGACTGGACTTGCTGGAGTATTGGACACATCCTGCCCCCACCCCTGGAAACAATGCTTAATACCCAGGACTAAATACAGTGCCCATCTCCTGTAGCTTAGTTCTTTTCTTCAGAGGCCTCTTATCACTAAGTCTTTTCCTGAATAAGCCTATAGTATTAGTTTCTTTTGTAGTTTGTGACTAAAATATGTGACCTAAACAACTCAGAAAGGAAAGATTTTCTTTAGTCATGGCTTCAAAGTGCTAAGTCCAAGATTGCTTGCCCCTGCCCCCCAACACACACACACACACACACACACACACACAGGAGCAGAGCACATGATGAAAAACAGTTGTCACGGTAGACAGGTGACAAAGCTGAAAATCTTAGCACTCTCCTGATCTCCTTGTACTTCTTTTATTCCACTGACCCCAGCCCACTCAAGATCAGTCAGTCATCACTGGTAATATCCTTACAGATATGTCCAGAATTGTGTTCAAACACCTAACTGCCAATAAATATCAACCATCACACCACTGTGTAAGGGCAATGTCAACACCCCCCCCCCCAAACTCTGGCGACTCCCTTAACCTAGTTCCTTGCTACCTTCTGTATTACATGTGTTTGTTCAGCATGTCTCCCTCACTAGGATACAAGCTCCATAGAACATCTGTTCTCCTTTTAGTGTTTGTTTTAGTGATGGGACCCCAATACCTGTCTTATAGTAGGCACTGACTAAGCAGTGAATTTTAAATGAGCCATAAATATGAGTGACTATGGAAGGTAAATTCAAATGATTTAAGTATTATTTCAGTTTCTGAAATAAGCTTCCTGAGAATGGTCTGGAAGAGGACAGTGTACATATTTAATGCCATCTTTGATATCACTATTTAAAACTACAGCTACCTACCATCTTTGATAGCTGCAGTCCCTGGTCAATAGCTCCGGTCCATAATGAAAACACAATTAACACCGGCTTGAAGAAAGAACACTAGGCTGGCTTGGGCTTGATCCAGTAATGACTCCTCTGTGATTGTAGCTGCTGTTTTAAGTTCCCCGAACTAAAAGTTACTGGATTATCATCCTTGCATTTAAGTTCCTGCCAGATCTTCTCTGTGATGCTATGCAAGTGGAAAATAAGTAAACCCATGGAAAAGCACTAGCAAAGGCACAGAATACAGAATTGACCTCAGTTCCCACCCCTCTGTTACCTACCAGCATGGTCCATTCATCTCACCTCTGTCACCGACACTTGGTCCGTATTACCACGCCATCAACCCCAGTTCTGAGCATCTTTTCATGGACTCTGTTCATTGTCCCCACTGCAATCCATTCTCCATGTACAAGAAATGTTGTCAAGGAACAAAACCTTGACCTCAACCTTCCCTGACTCTTACACTCAGAAGAAAATCTAAGCTCCACTCCCTCATTATAAAAGCCCTACGTGACCTCGCTTCTATTTTCCCTCCAGTCTCAAAACACAGTATGTTCCCTACTAGAGGCTCTCACTTCCTTCTGTTCTCCAGAATTTATCTTCTTGTTACCCAGAAATCCCTTTCACCTGCTCAGCAAATGACTGCTTTACCACAGGATCCCGATCTCTGCTCAAATATCATCTTGGAGATGTTTTTCCCTTGCCATAGGGTTGGGCTTATTACTGGAGAAGTTTCACATCCCCTGCACCATAACTCTGTAGATTCCAGAATTGGTTGGAAATGAGTCCTTCCCACCCGTAGGGCTCTGTTTCTGTACATCCATGTAAGAGAGATTTTTTTTCTCTATTCTACACTTGGTCCTTGTATGACTGCCTATGGATTTTGTTTTTAAACCCTGAGACTCATGTATATATTCTGTAAATAGATCCAGATTGAGGTGTCCTAAGAAATCTGCTCACAGGTAGTATGTAGGAGTATGTAGGAAACCCAAAACTCTTGTGTTTCTGATAAATTAATTTTGAATAGTTAAAAATATTTTCTGACCTCTCTGGGATTCCAAAACACTCTTAGGACAATATTGATTAATTTGAGATGAAATTTAAAGAGCACTGTCAGAAATAATAGAATGAAACGATTTTAAAAGAAAAATAGACCAAAAATAACATTCTATTATCTTTCTTCTGGTTTTGGCAGAATGTCAGAACTTGAAATATAACTTAACATGACAGAAGTAGGAAAACATAAAAAGAGCAATTCCCCACAAATTTTAGGAAGGGTGCTTCATTTTTGTAGTATGTTATGATAAGATAAAAATTAGTATAATGTTGAAGAATTCCACTGACAGTTTCTCAACTACTCTAAGTTAGCATTGCTTTATAGCTTTTGAGTATGAGAATTACCTTATTGCCTCTAATTTGGTTTACACATTATAAGGAAACTAATGTATTTAAAAAAATCCTACATTTTAAAGTTAAGAATTTAAGGTGCTGGAGAGGTGGGTCAGGTTAAGAGTGCTTGTTGCTCTCCCAGAGGACCCAAGTTCAGTTCCCAGTATCCACACTGGGCATGTCATAACTACCTGTAACTCCAGTTAAAGGAGATATTTCACCTTCTTCTGGCCTTGATGAAAAGCTGCACTCATGTGCACACACACACACACACACATGCACACATATTAAAAAAAGAAAGAATTTAAAATATATAGATGTATATTTTATTCCTAAATTATATAATTCATTCACATGAAAAATAATACAACTTTTTGATTCAACTAGAAGTTCCCCTACACCTATACAAACTTCAAAATTGAAATGTTTAACTCATACTCATGGGTATAGCACATTTCTCCAGTTATAAAAGATGAAGGATATTCTTTTTCTTTTAAAAAGGCTTTAAAAAACCCACAATTCTTATTCTATCTATCTACTATCTGTGTCTCTGTGGTGTGTGTGTGTGTGTGTGTGTGTGTGTGTGTGTGTGTGCAAACCTAGAGCTTTAATCATGCTAGGCAAGTACTCTGCCAGTGAGCTACATCTCCAGCCTGAAAACCAAACTCCCAGATGGGCCATGAAAACCATGCTCACCGCGCCTCTTATTTTTCAAATGAGATCTCTGTGACCCAAGAACATGTCAGTTACAAAGATCACAGCCTAAGTCTCTCCATTCACAAACACTGTCTTCTCAGAAGTCACGGAGCCTCTCAGACAACTAACGGATGGGAGCTTCTGGGTAAGAGAGCTACAGAGAAAGTGATCAGCCACAGGGCAGCTTGAGGAGCAGATTCCTAACTTGATGTCAGACTTCAAACCTTTGACTCCACTGATGCCATCCTAGCACCACTGATGTTTAATAAATCTTACTTAATATTGTGAAAACATAATTAGGTCCTCCAAAGCAGTGGTTCTCAGGAGAAGCCATCTGCTCCACAGCCCCCCAAAAAAATATTTGGCAAAGACTAGAAACACTCTCCAGTTGTCACAACTGGACAAGAGAAACACACTCATGACATTTGGAAGATAGAGAATAGGCATCCTGTAATAGAAGTCCCCAAGTTTAAATGGAAGAAACACTCTAAAACTGAACCAGTTTAAGAGAGGCTCTGCCAGAGCCTGACCAAAACAGATTCGGGTGCTCGCAGCCAATCATTGGACTGAGCACAGGGCACCCAATGGAGGAGTTAGGGAAAGGACTGAAGGAGATGAAGGGGATTACAGCCCCATAGGAAGAACAGCATTGCCAACCAACCAGACCTCCCAGAGCTCCCAGGGACTAAACCACCAACCAAAGAGTACACATGGAGGGATCCATGACTCCAGATACATATACAGCAGAGGATGGCCTTATCTGGCATCAGTGGGAGGAAATGACCTTGGTCCTGTGGAGTCTTGATGCCCAAGTGTAGAGGGATGCTAGAGCATTGAGGCAGGAACGGGTGGATAAGTGGAGGAGCACCCTTATAGAGGGAGAGGATAGGGGTTTTGTGGAGGGGAAACCAGGAAGGGAGATATTTGAAATGTAAATAAATAAAACAAGCAGTTTAAAAAATTATATATATATATATATATATATATATATATATATATATATATGTGTATGTATATATGTGTGTGTGTGTGTGTGTGTGTGTGTGTGTGTGTGTATACGTGTATATACGTGTATATACATGTATCTCATATATATATGAGATACATGACAACTGCATTTATAGAAAGGTTAGGAAATAAGGAATCTTTATAAGGAAAAGATTCAAGGTCACACACTAGCTTTCTTAAATGAAATGATAAACTATGATACTGTTCAGGGATTCATGCAAATTATGGGATGGAACAGAAAGAACCTGGCATAATTTAAACAGAATGGAGGCTTTCTGTACAGCCACTCAAACCATTACCACAGCTGTCTCCAGGATCGTGGTTGCCCTCAGGAAAATGACAGTTTATCTACAAAGCCCTGTATGCAATAGCTACAAAGCGGATAAACTTCTTAGTGGTGTTAGCTGAAGGAGTAAGGGAACACGCTGTGTGCTTGGAATCACAGTTTGTTTGCTTGCTTGACCTGCTCATGCCATTGTTGCGTTAGGTTGCCGTGCCCTCTCTTGTTGCCTGTTAAGCATTTCATTGGATCGTATTTGTGGTGAACTAACTCTGAGGAACAAACTGAAACGAATTTGGTCGTGTCAGCAGTAAGAAGACTTTGCTTATTTTTCTATGGTACATTCCTCTTTTGGAATCAAATATAGGATAGATGTTTTGTACTGAACCATCAAAGGGATTTTGTAAATGTCAGAAACATGCTAAGTGGTTCAATTGCACAGCTGTTTATTATTTTCGCAGTGCTGATTCAGAATGGATCAAATTCACCCTAACCTTGGCATGATTTGAACTTAGACTGTCACTAATGATGGCATTCCTGCAAATTAGCAGGCAGCTTCTGAGGACAGCTTTTGTTGCCCTCTGATTAAATTTGTATGCATAAAAAGGGAAAATAAATCCGTAAGCACAGACCATGCAAGCTATGAACTGTCTATCAATCACAGTGAGAGTTCTCTAGCCTGCTTCACAATAAAACCAGGGTTAACGGTCTTAGCAATAAAGCATCCTGAGTATGAAGCCAGTTATGGTATCAACATTATTTGAAACTGGCTGGATATTAGCTCTTCTTTTTGTCGTCTTCGAACTATAATCTGAGCCTGACTCAGTATGAATTAAAATTCAATTCACCATCAAAATAAACTAACTTTGAGCAGATGTGTAAGGCATGAACAATGACTTCTGTTAGGACATTTTGAAAAAATGTCAGCATAACTTTTGGCATCTAAATATACCCATTTAGCCTCCCTACTTTCTAAACTAATGACACTTCTAATGTTCAATTATGTCATAAGAAATATTGAGCATCTAGTGTGTATCAGGCACTGTATTCTTGTTCCAGAAAACTAAAAAGCAACAGAAGTTTTGTCAAACCTTAGGTACTTTCCAAACTGCTGTGCTCTATGAAATGAAGGAAAAAGAAAAAACAAAACCTAGTAGTTAGTTGAGGAGAGGGGAAGTGACGTGCCAGGTAGTTGCAGTGGATGTAGAGTTTTGAGTATCATTGAGAGAGAAACGAGCTTTCTATCTGTCTCAATGGAAATAATAGGTCGTCAAGAGTGTGTGCAAGAGAACTCACTTATGAAGAACTTGGGGTGCCGGGCATGGTGGTGCATACCTACCATCCCCGTCCTAGGGAGGCTGATGCAAGAAAACTGGAGTTTGAAGCTAAGTGGACTACAGAGAGAAAAACCTATAGGAAGAAAAGAATAAATGGAAAGAAGATGGGGGAGGGGGAAAGAGAAGGATGGGAGGAGGCTTTAGAGAGGAAGCTGGCTATAGAAGGTGTGGGGAATGTGTTGATAGAGACCACACCTTGACAAGGAGGCAACGGATGAGGTGTCTAAGAACATCATTTCTGTACTCAGCTGGCTTAACTTTGGTCTTACCTCTGTTGCTTAGTCACTGGTTGCTCAGTTGTTTCACTTTCTGAGGTGAGATATGGAAATACAGCACACAACTTAGCTCGTGGATGGAGCTCGGTATAGAGTGGTGAGCCACACTATTAAGTGTATGCTTTGCCCCTAAATTAGAGCCATCTGATGTCTAGTGAATGATCAGATTCCAGTTCCTAAGAAGACTGTCATTAGTGTAATGGATAGGCTGATCTATTCCTGGTTTACAGAATGTCCGCTTCTTCCTTTATCATGGCACGGAAGAGAGCAGGCCATCTTGGCCTCTTCTTCTAAGGGCTCTAATCAATCTTTTATAGAGAGTCCACCCATAAGGCCCAAATACCTCTCAAAAGCCCCATTGCACCCCAAAGATAGAAACTAGGACATTACTCAGAGGTTGGGGGACATGGGAATTAGACCATAATATGTGATTTACACTGAAGATGAAGAAGTATCTTGGAGATGCTTGGAGGGATGCAACTTATAGCTATATGAAGGAAGACAATATATAAAAACAATGAGGGTCCCAGCTTTGGTGGTTAGGTGGGTGCTAACAGAAATAGTTTAGGCTGAATTAAGATTTTTACGCCATAATTTATTTAATTTGTTAATATGAACAGTCTCCCACCACACATGCACACGCACACACACAGACACACACACACACAAATTAAATTTCCATGTTGTTCAGAATTGTGGGTTATAGTTAATGGACAAGACCTTTTAAATACAGAATCAGTTGTGAATATGTGATCTGCACAACATCAACAGGCAACAGCAGAGGTTGGATCTTGGTTGATACCAAATCTGAAGCAATCCTTTTGTTTTTGTCTTCATTTCTTTTAGGGTCCCCAAGGACCAAGAGGCCAACCAGGACCCCCTGTGAGTTCATTTATATTTATAGCTGTTTGCCATTGATGAACATACAGGCCTAGTCTGGAGATATTTACTAACTGGGTTTTCTTTTGTTTTTGTTTTGTTTTTTTCGTTGTTTTGTGATTATGTTTCAGGGTCCACCTGGAGCACCTGGTCCACGAGTAAGTCTTCTTGGTTGGTTTTATTCTGTTCTGTCTCAGAATATCAACTCTGTGTGTGTGTGTGTGTGTGTGTGTGTGTGTGTGTGTGTGTGTGTTATTCGCATGTATGTGTTGTATTGCATGTATGTGTTGTATTGCATGTGTGTGTTGTATGTGTGTGTGTGTGTGTGTGTGTGTGATATACACACACATACACACACACATACACACAAATATATGTGTGTTGTGTTGCATGTGTGTATGTTATAGGTATGTGTGTGTGTTACAGGTGTGTTGTGGATGCCAAAGGAGGATGTCAGCTCTCCTTGTTCTATCCAGCATCTTATTCCTTTGAGACAGGCCCTCTCACTGAACTTGGGACTCATAAGAACCAGCAATACATCTGTCCTGTACCCACAGCTGGGTTTGCAAGCTTGCTCACCCATGCCTGTTTCACATGGGTGCTATGCTGACTCAAGTCTTTATGCTTGATGGCAAGGGCTCTTATCCACTGAGCTATCTCCCCTACCCCTTTATGTGAACCTTGAACTGTTAGTTATTCCATCTTTCTGGTATACCTTAGTTCTCGGTAAGTTAACCAGCCATGATAACTTGGAATCCAAGCCCCATATTTCTTATCTAGAAAAGAGTAATTGCATTTCCTGCTTTTTTTTTTTTTTTTGGTTCATTTTGCACATTGAACAGTAAAAAAACATCCAGCACAGGATAGTACATAATAGACACTCCATTTCTTCTTCTTTCTGGGATTTGGCTCTTCATTTTAAATCTTTTTTAACCATAATTCTTTTCTTAGGTTTTACATGAATCCTTGTCAGTTGCTGGTGTCTGGAGAAGCCATCAGATGGCTCATGTGTTTACTTTTGATCTCACTACTGCAGCCTAAAACGTGCTAGGCTTATTTTAAAATCACATTTCTATTTTTTTGGCTATTATCTCTGATATTTCAATAATCTAAGTTTAGATCTTCTATCTACTGTGTATTCCAAAACTTCTTTGACCCTGCTTCCTATGTAGGGTCTCCATATCCCCCCCCCCAATCTTAGCCATACCTCATCTGCTTGGTCTCCTGGTCACATACAGTGGAAAGTGATCACATTTCCTTCCCAGTTGACATCCACTCTTTGCTCCAAGTAACGGTCAGCCTGATGTCTTCCAAGCCGTAATCATTTCCACATGTTGTTCTCGGGTCATTTACATCATGATAGTTCTGGATAGCTGTTCACGGTGTTCCATGCTCAGCAGATTCGGAACTCTGCATTTCCCTCAGTCTTACTCTGCAGCTGGGAATAATTTTCCAGCGAGTGCCACGGATCCTTCATACACACTATGCCTCACTGATCCTCCTTGTCCTCTAAATCCTTGCAATGCAAGGACTCCAATTGTCTTTTGTCCCTGTCCATTGCCTCCCCATCTTATGGTGGCTTTGAGAAGTAGTGGCTGTCCTCCTGAAACCAAGTTCAGAAGAGTCACAAAATGAATGGCAAACTAGAAAGCTGTAGAGAAAATGTTTGTAGTTTTAACTGACATATCCCCTGGTCTCAGCTGGAAGATCAATGAGTTGCTACACAGCTACAATGAAGGAGACACATGAATGGATCCTTCTTTGAGAAAATAAATATGGATATGAATATACACTTTGAGGAATTAGGAGGCTTAAACTAGAAGATATGCTTGACAAATGGGTTCCCTGTAAATGTTACATTTGATTCCTTCTTTTCCCTCTCCCTCTGCTCTGTCTTCTTTATTCTTGTCAAATGTGAAAGCACGTGTCTTCACTCTGTCCGCAGAGACCAATGTACAAACAGAGTCTAGCATTTATGCAGAAGTAATAACTGTCATGGCCTCCCTAAAACCTTCCTAATCCATCCCCCAAGCCTTCTTCATCAATGCTTTTTTATGTTTGTTTCCCATTTAAATCCTTAATATGTACTTGTTGAATACATATGCCATGTCTGCACACACGCAAAACAATAACAACAACAACAACAAAAATCATACATGTATGCAAGTGTGTACGTGTACATGTACGTGCACATGAGTGTGTGTGTGTGTGTGGTGTGTGTGTGTGTGTGTGTGTGTGTGTGTTGGGGGTATGTGGGTAGGTAGAGACAATAAAATTTCAGCTAACCAATTCAAGTTCAAGGGTCAGCTATGAAGTTTGCAGATGTGGACTGAGAAGTGGCAGACAGGTCCTGGCTTCAAGAACCACACTTAGCTCCACCACAGAGTGTCAAGTCCTACAACTGATTCCTAGTCCTCCATGTGGTCACTGTCTACCCACTTGAGACTTTAGGACTCTGAAAAGGAACAGTCTCCAAAACCCTGAGGTGCCCAGGTTGGATCTGTGTCACCCCCATGAACACAGGAGAGAGGGGAAGGATTATATTCTGGCAAAATAGAATGCAACTTATCTAATTCCCAATATTTGAAACCGTGAGGTGTCTCTGCAGCTGGTAACAGTGTGCTCACTCCTCACTCTGTTTCCTAGTTTATATGTGTGGGTTTTTAAAAAAAAAAAAAATTTAAGTGATTTCTCACATGATAATGTGCTTCTCTCTGTCTCTCTCCTCTTCTCTCTCTCTCTCTCTCTCCTCTCTTTCCTAGACTACATGAGGAAGCTGTTTTGTTTTATTTCATTTTGGACCCTTTCTCTGTACTTAATGACAGCTTTATACTCAGTTGTGCATAGTTTTATGCCCATGTTTAAAACATTAAGTGATTTTCATGTTATAACAAGTTCTCTTAAACTCGAGTGCATAAAGCTTTTCTTCTTTTCTTTTGATCCCTTCACTGAACCTAGAGCTTTTTCTGACACTTTGTTTTGAAACAGTGTCCCAGGCTCACCTGGTGCTCAATTTTGAGTGCTGGGATTACAATGTTGCCACCACACCCAACTCCACACAAGAGCTCTGTGCTCCGATGAGGACACCCAGACTGTTACTGAATGACAACTGTCCACAAAACTCTTAACTCAATCTGGCTGGATTTTCCAATGAGAGAGACAATCAGCATATGGAATTCCCACTAAGTGCCAATGAATTCCCACTATGTGCCAAAGGGTATAGTGGGTTTTGGGAATAATCAAGGAATTAAAGAAATATGAAGAACGCAAAAAAAAAAAAAATCACGACACTAAATCCAATGACATCTTTGTTTTCTAGTGTCTATTCCAAAAGATAAGTGCCTTTTTCATTGATCTGTCATTTGCACAAGCCATAATTAAAATGATAGGTGCCTTGGCATCACTAAGTACCAGCCTCTACTGATCCTCACTGTATCCTTCACTCACACATGATCAGAGAAGGTAGAGCAGTCATTTAAGAATATCCTGTCCTTCTCTCATTCAGTCTTCTGTTGGTGAACATGTAAATTGTTTCCACTCTTTGTAAACACAGTTAGTACAACTGTAGCATCAGTATGCCTATCATTTTACATATGTAGAATATCCTTAAGACCAGCTCCAAAGGTGAGATGTAGTTAGTCAGCACACCCTGGGACAAAGCACCTAAGAGAAACAACTCAGAGGAAAGGGTTATTTTGACTCAAAAGTTTCAAACATTCTGAGTAGTCGGTCACTTCGCTACATTGTTTCAGGGTTATGATGTCACGGAATATCAGATGGTAACCAAATGAGGAGAAGACACTGACATCCCAGACCTGCCTTGTAGACCAGGCTGGCCTTGAACTCAGAGATCTGCCTGCCTCTGCCTCCCAAGTACTGGATTTAAAGGCATGCACCACTATTACCTGGCCCAAACCTCCTTTAAAGTCACACTCCTAATGACCTAGCTTCTTCCTAGGAGATTCCATCACAGGAAGGTCCTTCAACCCCCATCAGCGCCACAGACAGGTGACCAAGTCTTTCATACGTGGACCTCTGGGAAACACACCAGATCCAAACTCGGCTGAATGCTCAGCGTATGCATATAGTACATTTTGGCTCAGCATATGTAACATGAACATTGCCATTATAAGCACATATAGATGTGCTTCTGGCATTGCTAATATCTACAGTTTTGCAACCAGTGTCACCACCTGTTTCCAGAACCTTTCTCATCTCCCCAAACTGAAACTCTGTATCTACAAACCAATTAAGTCCCTGTTTTCCTTCTCTCAAGCCCCTGGCAACCACCATTCTATCTCAGTGAACTTGGCTACAATGTATTTTACATGAGTTAATCATGTGACATTTGCTCTTCTGTGGCTGAGTTACTTCTTAGTATTGCTTGACCTTTCAGCCTGTCATAAACATATATCAGAATTTCATTATGTTGGGCTAAAAAATATTCCATTAAATTTATATAACATTTGGTTTATCAAGATGAATGCTTACATTGCAGCCATATTTTGGCCATTTTAAATAATCCTATGAACACAGGTATGTAAATATCTGAGCCCCTGTTTAGCTGCTAGTGAAATTGTTGAATCACATAGTCATCTTCTATTTAAATTTTTAAGAAACTGCTGTAAGTGGGTTACAAAGCACCTGCCCACTTCCCTTTGAACCCTTCTTTTCAGGGTTTGGTTTGACTTGGCTTTTATTTTGAGATTATAATTATAACATTCTCCCTTTCTTTTTCCTCCCTCCAAACTCTTCCCATATACCCCTGCTCCTCTCCTTCAAATTCACGGTCTGTTTTTCACTAATTGTTAAAGCACTTGTGGTGTGTGTGTGTGTGTGTGTGTGTGTGTGTGTGTGTGTGTGAAAGAGAGGGAGAGAGAGAGAGAGAGCGAGAGAGAGAGAGAGAGAGAGAATATATAATTCGACACAGAATTAAGCTAGTAACACATGGTCAGCCCTGAAAACATATGTATGAGTAGCATTATATGAACAGAAAAGTTTATTTTTAGTAATATATATTACTTACTATACACTATATACTATAATCCTAAGTATTTATATAAGTTATATATATATATAACTAAACTATATTACTATTTGTATATATTACTAAACTATAGTACTATATATTACTAAACTATATTGCTATATATATTAAAATATGTTACTGTATATAGTAATATATGTTACTAAAAATATATATTACTAAACATAACCTGTTTTGTTCATATAATGCTACCCGTACGCATGTCTTCAGGACTAGTCATGTGGTACTAGACAACCTGACTCTGTGTTCTTCCCCTGGAAAGGCCACCTCTCATTCTCCCAGCTTTCCTCTGCTGCCTGTAGTTCTCTGTGTAGGGTTGAGAGCTCATGGGCTTTTCCCCATGTAGTTTGGTGTATTCATTGGTGTCATCCTTGTTCAGCTCATGTTTGAAAGTCATGATGGTAAGATTTTGTGGGTGTAACTTTGGATATGACTAGAAAACAATTCCACAGCAAACTCCCGATGTTCTGGCTCTTAACATCTTCCTACCCCCTCATCTACAATGATATCCGACTTAAGATCTTCTCAGCAAGGAGACCATGCCTGATACTACAAACCTAACTAACTACTCAGCACTAGTGGATACTGTATGATATTGGAAGCATAGATATCAGATATTGGATACTGGAAGAAAATCTACAGCAACTAATTCACTAAGCCAGGATAATCCCTAAAACAATCTACAAACATTTGTTCTTTTTTTCTTTCTTTTATTTATTTATTTAAATCAAATCATAATTTTTACTTATTCACACGGGGGTTATAAACACAAAAAGGCAGGACATTGGGAAAGGGATGACACCGGAGCGTAGGTGTTCAGGGAGAGTACAGATATCTTTCAGAACAGGTTATCGGCTGGGTGAAGGTTCATGGGACAGGTCACTATGACTCAGCCTATGATCTACTTGTCCTTATCTAAGTTGGTACTATCCACCGAGGCTACCTATTTACAAGGTCTATGACTACTTAGGCTGGTAAATTTCTACAAAAGCTGCCTGTTTACAATAGCTTATAGCCATTTTTTTCAGTGTTTTTCCACAGAGAACCCAAGACTTTGTGTTAGCATGTATGTATGTCAGGCTTATTGCTGATTTTAGGCCTATGGCTGATTGTAGGCCTTCAGTGTATAAGCAGGGCTGCCCCTGACATCTCCTCCCTTCTCTAAGTATAGAAGGGCCATGGCGATTCTAATCTTGCGCAGGCAGGGATAGAGGCCTGACCTCCAATAATTGAAGGGGACCTTGTAATAGCTCTGGTCCTCCTGTCATTGTCCAGTGAGGCATGAGAACCATACCCATCCCGATGTCTTTTTCCTGGAGAGGGGATACTTTTAACATCAACCCCTATGCAGTCAGGCTTGTCCCTCAGGGAACCCAGAGAGATATTTTTAACTTTTGTTTATATTCCCTTGCAGTGCTTAGCCTCGCAACCTAAGCAAGAATTCAGATCGCCAGTCAGAGGGGGTTCTGGGTGGCCCCTCTCTGCTTGGTCTAGGGGCGGAAGTCCCATCTTTTAGGTTGGGTGGAGATGGGTTTTGGGAACACTCTGGATAGAGTAACAACCTCATCTTGAGTCTCATGGTCCTCCATAACTAACTTATGATAATATATCTGAATAGGTTTTGCTACCAAATTATCTATCTCAATGTTTGTTCTTATACCCCTAGTTAAGTGTAATCTTCACCCCTCATCAAAAAAAACCAAAAAACAAAAAAACTGTTCTTTGAAACAAATGGAGACTATAACAGAAAACCACAGCCAATCAAAATTTAGGGTTGTGGAGGCCAATCCCAGTGGTTTGGTACTGTGAGACAGGATCTTGCTAGGTAGCCCAGGATGGCCCTAGAATCACTGTGTAGCCTAGGCTGACCTCAAGCTCTCAGTCACCCTCCTCTCTGTCCTTCCAAGTACTGGGATTGCAAGCATGCCCTCTGCACCCAGAAGAGTGCCCTCTCTATTTTTGGAGGAGTTGGGGCAATACTTAGGATTAAACCCAGGACCCCACATGTAATAGACAAGAACTTTACCACTAAGCTATGTCCCACCCGACTCTGCTTTTTTCTTTTTTTTTTTTTACATCAACCATCCTAATGGCTATGAAGTGTATTTCATTGTACATCTAAATTTCATTTCCCCAAAAGTATTAATTAGTTATTTGTATGCATTCTTTGAAAATTTTTCATTCAAGTCTTTTGCCCATTTTTAAAAACTGGACTGCATGACTTTACATTAGTTGGTTTTCAAAGTTCCTTCTAGATTCTAAATATTAATCCTGTTCCTGATATTAGATTTGAAAATGATTTCCTCCATTCCGTACACTGTTTTTTTTTTTTTTTAGTCTCCAGGTAGCACAATGTATCTATTATTTTCTCCTGTTAATTTTAGTTTGGAGAGAATTCCAGGAAATCATTATCAAATACAACATCATGAAGGTTTTCCAATTTTAGCTTTCATATTAAAATGATTGATCCATTTTCAGGGAGCATTTGTTAATCATATGTATAATACGAGGTCTGGCTTGACTTGTTTGCGTGTAGACACCTCTTCCACGGCACTCTATGTTAGTCACGGTTATCCTTTTCTCATTGGATAGCCTTGGCACTCTCACTTAAACTATGACCACAAGTGGGAAAGTCTTTCTGGATTCTGTTTTCTACTCATTTGATCTGTGTGTCCGTCTTTTGAGAATGGAGAACCGTTTTGATTGCAGTGGGGGTCTGAGTACATTTAGGGATCAGAAGTGAGTGAGGCTCCCAATTTTGTTCTTTGGGGGTTTGTTGTTGTTATTGTGTTTTGGGTTTGTATGTGTTTGTTTATTTTAGATAGTTCACCATGGCCTGGAACCCGTTATGTAAGCCAGACTAGCTTCAGATTCATGAACCTACTGCCCAAGCCTCTTGAACATTAGGATTACAGTTGTGTACCACCACACACAACTCAACTTTGTTCTTGCTTATTGCTTTGATTAATAGAAGTCTAAACTATTGGTATGATTTGAGTGTGAAATGTACCTTACAACAACTCATGTGTCATGACTCCTACTGCTTTTGATAGGTTGTGGTGGTTTGAAAGAAAATGGCCCCCATAGGCTCATAGGGAGTGGCACTACTAGGAATTGTGGCCTTATTTGAGTAGGTGTGGCTTTGTTGGAGAAAGTGTGTTACTGGCTATGAATCCAGATGTAAAACTCTCAGCTACCTCTCTGGCACAGTGTCTGCCAGTGTGCCACCATACTCTCCACCATGACAATAATGGACTCATCCTCCAAACTGTAAGCCAATTAAATGTTTTCCTTTATAAGAGTTGCCACGGTCATGGTGTCTCTTCACATCTATAAAACCCTATAACAGAGGTTGTAAAAGATATGGCAGACGGAGCTTTGCCTTTGAAGACTGTGTCCCATGTCCATTTCTACCCCAAACTCTCTGGTTCCTGGTCTGCTGAGATGGAAGGAGCTCCAGCCCTTCGCTCGTACCACTATAAACCCTGCTATGCCTTCCCCATCGTGATGGACTGTACCTATTCAAACCATGAGCCAAGATAAATCTTCCCTCCCTTAGGTTGTTTCTGTCAGGTAATTAGACACAGTGATGAGAAAAGTAACATATTAATCTTGTTTGGGTTGTTGAAAAGGGTCTCCAAGCTGGCCTTAGACTCCTCAGTACAGCCAATATAGGGATGTGTGTCTATTCTTAGCTCTATACTCTTGCATTTACCTATAAGTGACTTTTACCAGTTCTCTTGATTTATTACTATGAATTCAAGTTACTTTTAATTTATATATGTGGTGTGTGTGTGTGTGTGCTTATCCAATGTATACACAGGCTCGTGGTGTGCATGTGTAGACCAGAGGATAGCCTTGGGTATTGATGCTTACCTTCCACTTTTTTTGAGACAGTCTCTTACTGTTCGCTGATGTATGCACGGGACAGTTGGCATACATGTTTCCAGGGATGCTCCTGTCTTCCCTTTCCATCTCGCTGTAGGAACATCAGAATTATAGATACATGCTACCATGTCCTTCTCTACATGTATGTGACATGGCCTTAAGAGGACACCAGATCACTTGGAGCCAGAGTTACAGATGGCTGTTAGCCACCTGATGTGGGTGCTGGAAATTGAACTCTGGTCCTCTGTAAAAGCCACAAGCACTCTTAACCACTCATCCATCCCTCTGGCACCTCATTGGAATGTTTCTATTCAAGACAAACTAGTATTAAATTATCTCAATTTTTGTTTATCTGAAAATGTGTTGATTTTCCTTCATGCTGCCAACTTGTATGGGTTTATCTATTGCTCTGAGTGTCTCTTGGCTGTGATAAACCTCTCCTATTTCTGATTTTAATGTTTTCTTTTCACCTATATCATTGAATATTCTGTTTGTCTGTTTGTTTCCTTTGTTTTAGTTTATTTGAAATAGGATGTCCTGAGATTGCTCAGGTTTCCTATAACTTACTATGTAGCCCAGGCTGGCCCCAAATTTATGATCTTGTTGCCCAGTTTCCCAACATTTTAAATCTTAAGAGTGAGAAAGTTCATGAAGTTCTTTTGATGTATATATTAATATTTCTCAATAAATTTAACATGACTGTCACTATTATTTAAAATATTAGCCCCCTCCTTCTCTCTTGGTCTGCTTAGCAGGGTCCATTAGACTCCTAAGTTTCTGTTCATCTTCATCCATGTTTTTCTTTCTACTAAGACTAGATCATCTCAATAAACCGTTTGTCTTTTGATATGTTCTTTTGTGATATGTTCTTCCCACCGCTGAAGGCTACTGCTGAGTCTATCCAGTATGTTTTTGTTTCGGTGACGCTCTTCAACTCCATACATAGTCTCTATGTGGTCCTTTTCAACGTGACTTCTGTTACATTGAAACTATTTTGGAACCTTGTATTTGATAAGACATATTTATCATTCTTTACTCCCTTAGAAACAGTTTCATTAACTCTTCAACCATAGCTAAGTCGATGTCTTTGTTTTACACAATCTGAGCTGTCTCCCAGATACTTTTTATTTATTTTATTTTAGGGGGAGCATGTGTGTTAGTGTATGCTTGCAGAGGTCAGAGGGCAGCTTATGCAGCCAGTTCTTGCCCTCCGCTGTGTGGGTCCTGGGATTGAACTCAGGTCATCCTGCTTAGGGACAGGCACTTTTACTCTCTGAGCCATTTTGTTGGCCCCTTAGAGAGTTTCTATTGACTGCTTGTTTCCCTGCATAGTCACCACATTGTCCTGTTTCTTGCATGTCTTGTAATAGTCATCTTTTGGAATTCACAGAGGAGACTGATCAAAGACTCCCTTTAATACCCAAATACAACAAATGCCAGAGTTCCTTATATAGATTGGTATAACTTGCATATAACCTACAACCTTTAAATTATCTGCAAATGCTCCTGTAACCTTTACACTATCTGCAAATTACTTATAAAATACGATGTAATATACTATTTGTTACACTATATTGTTTAGGTAACAATGACCAAAAAAGTTTATATATGTTCAATACAGGTGGAATTTTTATTTATTTGTTCGTTTATTTATTTTTATGCATGTGAGTACACTGTCACTCTCTTCAGACACACCACAAGAGAGAATTTGATCCCATTACAGATGGTTGTGAGCCACCATGTGGTTCCTGGGAATTGAACTCAGGGCCTCTGGAAGAGCAGTCAGTGCTCCTAACCACTGGGCCATCTCTCGAGCAACATTATACTTTTGGTTGATCCTGAAAATACAGACTCCTTACATACACAGGACCAACTTCAACTGAGTCCTTGTTAAAAATGAGACTTTTCAGATTCTACAGTGTCACACCCCTGGAAATCATATTCCCGCCCTCAGCCAGAATTTATTCTTGTTGCTTTTCGTTGTTGGTTGACATTTATGAAACATGAAATCTCTACACTCTTTGCTGTGTGTGAATTTTGAAGTCTCTGCTCAGGTTGGTACTCAGCTAATTTCTGTTAGAGATTTCCTACTAGATTTTCTTAGACACCAGGGATGAGAAGGCTACCGGTTTTGCTCATGGGATCTGAGTGTGATTGTGGCACCATTTCAATGTTCAGCCAGGCAGTTGACAATTACACCTGCTGTCACAAATCCTCAAGATTAGCCAGGGGTGAGGGCTCGGCACTTCTCAGGACTCTAAACACACATGGCGCTAATACCACATGGAGTTTTACATTCTGGAATATGGTCAGAGTTTTTGACGGTCTGTAAGGACAGCACATTCTCTAGCTTTTCTGTGGAAACTTTGTTTCCCTTAGTGGTTGCTTCCTTCCCTGCTGTTTCAGACAAAGTTAAAAACTCACTGCACGTGCTTTTGGAGAGCCTCTTGTTGTATCGGATGACCACTGGATAAGGTAAAATAAAAACAGTCTTAGATGTCTTCCTGGGAACCACCAGAAAGGTCAAATAAAGACAAGGTCCGAGAAGTAAAATTCCTCCTGTGGTTATCATATTTTAGTCTGTTGACTTTGTCAAAATTGAAAATCATAATAAATTTGGCTTTATAAGCCGTCTGGCTCTTATTTGTACTTCTAAACGTAAACAGTACCTAGTTATATGAAGTGGAATGGCCGTTCTGATGATCCAAATCAAAATGATAAAATGATACCAGGAAACACAAACCCACTGACTGCAAAACTATGTGAGGTTCTATTCTTCCATCAGTAATCTAACAGTCAAGATATGCAAAAGCATTAGGCACTCCACCCTTATGGGTTCTTTGTTTGTTTTATAAAATAATACATAGGACTGTTTTAGTGATTTTATTATACAATAGATGTGTTGTTATTTTAAGCAATTACTAAGTCATTTAAAATTTTATGTTCATATTTCTACTTTGGAAAGTACCAAAAGTTCTAACTCATATAAGCAAAAGTCTCCTGAGGTACTCAGTTATACTTTTGGCTGGTTGGTTTTTGTGTCTTATGGTGCTGAGGACTGAACCCCTGGTCTAGTGTGTGTTTACAGAGTTACTCCTAAATTACAGCCCCAGTCCCACTCAGTCATATGAAAAGTCCAAGAGCATTTAGATTCCAAAGAGTTAGGGAGCCACGAGCTAGGTGTTCTAATTAATAGTTTTAATCACATGCCAGGAGCCAGCATGGTGGTATGCATCTGTAACCCTAGCGAAGGGGTTGCTGAGTCAGGAGGCTAGTAGTTCAAAGACACCCCAAATTCCATAGCAAGATTTTGTCTCAAATTTGAGGACTGGCTAATCTGAAGAAGATTCCGTGCTTCTTGTAGAGGTCATGACCTTTAGCCAGGGTTGTTCTTCTGCTTGGGAGACCTCCTTTGTCTTGACACTGCCTGGCTTCCTTACGTCCACTGAGGCAATGCCATCCCAAGACAGTGTTTCCTCACCAATGTGTCTCACATCCCAGTTTTGACTCACAGTTTCTCTCATCGTCCCATGAACTTTCCTCTCATCACACATGTACCATTGATAGTCACGTGGTTTTAGATCCCTTGATCTATGCTTGTTTCCCCTCTAAGGTTAGCCTCCAGGGGATCAACTTCCTTCACTGCTTACCATTTTCTCCTCAATAGCTGTCATAGTGTTTGGAAACCCGTGTATGCAGAATGAGTGAGTTATTTTCCAATGTGAAAACCACATGTGAAGACAAGCAGAAAAAGTCATTTTTATTGATTGTTCCATCGTCTTAAATGGCTTTTCTGATTGCTAACCATGACTTGAGAATGAACTGTTGATAAACAGCTTATAGCCTGTGGACATGCAAAAACAAACAAACAAACCCTCAGCATCATAATCACTCTGAGCTGAATCAGAAATGGCTGGGCTCATTCTCACAGATGTCATTTACAGGGTCGTTCCCTCAGCTCATGCATCTAAATTTCCAATACATATATATTTAAAATTACAGAAAGACTATTACAAATGGTTATGCTGAGTTTTTCTCCTAAAATATCTTTTTTTATTAAATGCAGGAGCAGATTGAGTTTGTGCTGTGTTATTTCTTTTGGGAATAATGGTACATTTTCCAACTTCAGAAATTGTTTTTAAGACCGCAGAGGTATCAGATTCGACTATTGCGGTGACTACCTCAGGACAGTAGTATTTTATTCTACTTTTCCTTCCAAGAATAGAACTGTTAAAAATTACTACACTTATTTATTCCTCAGTTGACAATTTACTGCATGAGGGGATTGTGTTTCTTTCTTCTTCCATTCGAGTCATGAGTGCACCACTTTCCTGCTGTGGAAACAAACAGCTTACATTAGCTTTAGAAATTTTACACTGAGTCCTGTATGGATAAGACCTGTGAGATCTGGATGGAGGCAGCATCTTGTCTTTCATATAAGATAGCTGGGTCTCTCTTGCAGGATCTGTCATCAGGAGTTGCAGATCCCATTCAGATCAATATAGTACGTTTCACAGCAAGGTTTCCAGAACAAACTGAACAGAGCTTGTCAGAACAGGCTTGATCTTATTATGGCCACCTCAATCTATTTTTTTTTTTTAACAGAGACAAATGGATATCAATGCTGCTATTCGAGCTCTGATAGAATCAATTCTGCCCAGCAGATGGAGGTAATATATCTGGCTCTATTCATATTGGCAGATCCACGATTCAAATTAAAAACATCAGAGGGATTTTTATTTTTCAAATGCCAAAATTCGGCATTATCTCCAAGATTGTATTTAGAACAGAAAATCTGAAACTGTTTTCAAGTGTAACAAAACAGAAATACATGCACAGGGTATTTCATGGGAAAAATATCAAACAAAAAATTAGTTTTGAAGGGATTTGCTACTGTTTGCGGAGGTAGTAAATAAAGTTAACCAAATTTCTTACAGTCGGCTTTGTCATGATTCCTTAATCATTTAGTCTCAGAGAGGAGAAAAAAGCTGCCTCTCCCTCTTTGCTGAATCCAGTCAATCACCCATGTTTATCTGCAAGCAAGTGTGTGTGTGTGTGTGTGTGTGTGTGTGTGTGTGTGTGTGTGTGTGTGCAGTGCAACATGTGGGAAAGAGAACTCAACCAGCTTCCTGTTAGAGCGTGAGGAAGATCCAGGCACACAGTGGGCATGACTTATGAGCACGGATATAAAGCTAATTGCTTTTCTAGTTCTCCTTCTGTTGTGGGTTTTCCTGTTGGCTGGCAGATAAGAACATAGAATGCGTAAACGTGGGTGCGGTGCTCCAGACCTTCAGAGTGGCTGTTCTA